>NW_010584086.1:6389-81971 GCF_000705375.1 Tinamus guttatus | reverse complement strand
GTGGGGGCATGACGGCGGGGCGTCTCGCCAAGCAGCTGTGGGGACAGCGTCTTCATCCCCGCCGCCCTCATCTTCACAAGAGTGCCAGTGTGCGTATGCAGAAACTAGTCAAGGACCTTTCATTGAAAATAGCCGAATTGTAGCCTCGAATGTCAAGTCTTAGCCTGGTGGCTCTGAGAGGCATCCAAGAGTATCATCGAGTCTCCTAGGACTTCTGTGGGGAAATGTGTACGTCGCTTGCTCACTGTATGCCGTGTTCAGAATAGCATGTTGCAGAACGGCGAGACTGCTGTGCAGCTGCACGCACCTTTAATTCATAATGCCATAGTTGTGTACTAACTAAAAGAGACCCGTTTTTCTAAAAGGGAAACCAGGCAGCCTAAGTATGATACTAAAAAATAGAAAGGCTGGAGGTTTAGCGTGAGAACTGAAAGTTCAAGGGAGGCACTGAGGCGTGTTTAGGTAGAGGTAGATTTAATATGACTAGGTAAGGATTGGTGTATCCTAATCTTAGGAGACATTATATACTGGAACATTTAAGATTAATGTGCTCAGGCCCTGCTTTCCAGACAAGATTGGCGTAGATAATCTGCTGCTTTGTATCAACTCTGTATCAACCTGACACAATGCCAGGTTTCTAAATACCAGATCAGCCTGTCTTCACAGTGCTCTGATTGAGGTGCTTGAACAGGCATTCCCTTGACATTTTTTGGCCTTCTATCTCAGAGTTTTTTCAAGTTTTTGATTAAATACTAGTCAGGGGGAGCAGCCCAATCAGCGCTTCAGGGAGCCATAGCGATCAGTTGGTGGACTGACCCAGAACCTTTCACTCTGAGATTACCCGCTCAGCTCCAATGAGGGCCAAGAGAGCTGTCTAGATGAGAAGCTGCTCTACCTTATCAGTAAGAAAGCAGTGGAATTTGAAAGAATTTACATGTTTTGAACCTGCACTGTTAAGAAATCAGTGTTCAAAATGGAAAGTTCAGTTCCTTCATCTTGTGAACCTTGACCTGTAAAAATGTGATGATCGGGTGAACGTCAGACACCAGTGCCTTAACTTTTCTCTGAGTGACAACACTGGTGCAGTGGTGAATAAGCAGCATAAGTAAGAACATCAGAACCCATCTCTAAAAGGGCCTGGTTTAGGGTAGGCTTAAACAGCTTGGGAATATGAGTGGGGAAAAAAAAGTCTAGGAGGGCTGCAGTGAATCAAAGGTCAGGTTTGTGCCTGAAATAGAAGTTTCCATGGAGAAGAAACTTCCAGATATGCAGACTCGATCTATGAAGCATAAGGATTATGTAGTTTAGAGAAAATCGCAATTGTTGTCCAATTAAAGTGAGCCAGGAAAGAGAGACTGTTGAAATGACATTGTAAGGTTCTTTCTCAGTGACTTGCATATCAAATTTGCTCAGTTTACACTTCAAAGAAGAGACAATTTCCAACTCCCAGTGTGCACAGTCAACCTGTGATCTAAAACCAACGTATGCACTTTTTACCTCTTTTTAAGCATCGCTGTCACCAAATACTTTGCAGTCAGAACTTAGCAAGCAATTTTTTGACTGATTCGTAAAAGCAGGTGAAAATCCACCTATAATGTTCTGTGGCTGATTTAGCTGGGAGGGGAAGGGGAAGGGGAAGGGGAAGGGGAAGGGGAAGGAAAGGAAAGGAAAGGAAAGGAAAGGAAAGGAAAGGAAAGGAAAGGAAAGGAAAGGAAAAAGGAAAGGAAAAAGGAAAGGAAAAAGGAAAGGAAAAAGGAAAGGAAAAAGGAAAGGAAAAAGGAAAGGAAAAAGGAAAGGAAAAAGGAAAGGAAAAAGGAAAGGAAAAAGGAAAGGAAAAAGGAAAGGAAAAAGGAAAGGAAAAAGGAAAGGAAAAAGGAAAGGAAAAAGGAAAGGAAAAAGGAAAGGAAAAAGGAAAGGAAAAAGGAAAGGAAAAAGGAAAGGAAAAAGGAAAGGAAAAAGGAAAGGAAAAAGGAAAGGAAAAAGGAAAGGAAAAAGGAAAGGAAAAAGGAAAGGAAAAAGGAAAGGAAAAAGGAAAGGAAAAAGGAAAGGAAAAAGGAAAGGAAAAAGGAAAGGAAAAAGGAAAGGAAAAAGGAAAGGAAAAAGGAAAGGAAAAAGGAAAGGAAAAAGGAAAGGAAAAAGGAAAGGAAAAAGGAAAGGAAAAAGGAAAGGAAAAAGGAAAGGAAAAAGGAAAGGAAAAAGGAAAGGAAAAAGGAAAGGAAAAAGGAGGGTTACGGCTTCTCTCCAAGCAGCTAGAGCCCCAGATGCTTTACCTTGAGTAATCGATGCGTGGAAGTAGGGCAGAAGATTGTGGAAGTCCAGAAAAGAGAAGTCCACAGTTCCAATGGAGGCTTCTGCACATGCATCACTTGCACAGCTGAGTAAAGCGATTCATGTTTAACTATTCTGATACCAGCCAATTTTCTGAAAAGTAATGCTTTTGTTATGAGCAGAGTTAAATTTTGAATGGAACATGGCTATGGAGTCCCCTGTATAACTCCGGAATTCAGGGAGAAGGGAACACAATACTTCCAGATCAAACACCTGGTGCAATTCAGATAAAGAGCACCTCACAAAATGTGTGTCTTTATTTTAGGCACAGATATGAAAAAAGTACTAAGAAGGAGGAAGGTGGTAATCCAAAATGAACTAGACCAATTAACAGAAAAAAAAGTATTTTTTATTTCCCTGTGGAGGACAAAATAACGTTAGGCACAGATATGAAAAAAGTACTAATAAGGAGGAAGGTGGTAACCAAAATGAACTAGATCAATTAACAGAAAAAAAAGTCTTTTTTGTTTCACTGTGGAGGACAAAATAACATTAGAGATGTGTGTAATTTGGTTGAGTCTTAGGTAAAAGCTGCTGTCTGCATGCTGGCGTGTTTTTGTATTCAAGAAAAAAAACTCTTTTTGGTAACTGGATGTGATGTTTTCTGTAAATACATTTGTGTAGTGCTGACATTGAAGAGTCACAAATATTAGAGTTCAAGCACCATTATTCTTCCTTCTGTCTTTACTCTTCCTGAAGGCTGGTCTTACTCTTGCAGAAGACCCAGCATCTCCATAAAGATGTGCTATGGGACAGCTGTAACAAAATAAAAATAGAAGTTATTTTTAATTTTCCCTCGCTAATATTTGAAAATCAAGTAAGCACAAGCTGATGTTAGCGCTTCAGTGTTTCCAGGTGATGAAGAAATCTTTGCTCTAAAACAGTCATATGAACAAATGTCAGATGTTACTTACAGCTGAGCAGGCATGAAAACACTAATGTGGCGCCTATAAACCTGCTTGCAAGATGATCTAAATACTCTGTTGTCTTTTAGGAGAAAGCCTGCCTAGACCAGGCTGATTTTTACACTAATCTTGTAATAGCCAAATGATTTGTAGAGAAAATATCATTTGGCTTTTATGTCGTGAGCAACAGAAGAATGATTGCTTCTAAAGTGTTGCTGTTTAGTGAGATATTAATGGAGGGATAATCCATTTACATTTTTATGGTGGAAGTTTTGTAATCCTTTTGGGATTCATTTATTCTTTGCATTTGCAAAATAGCCTCTACTGAAATAAAGCTGAGGTGATTTACTGTAAAAGAATAGAGTAGTTTGTTTAAAAAACCAACAAACAAAAAGAAAACACATCAAGGCTCTGTACAAAGTTCTGCTCTTAAAACAAGCTGTTGTGTTTTAAAATGAATTTTAAATATTTTTTCATGGATATTTTGTAAAGTGGGTCAGAGTTGAAGTTCTACATGTTATATATTCGGTAAGCACCCTGTATGCATTATTTTAACTGTGCTTTTTTTGTTGGTCTGCAGTTGGTAGTAAGATACATAAATACAGTTGACATTTCAGTTTGTATTAATCTTCGCAATAGCAGTTGCTGGCTGGTTCTGCTCTGTCCCATCGAAATTCTTTTGCAGGTGATAGTGGCTTGGTCTGATTTGCCCCTGCTTCTGTTGTGGAGCCCTGCCAGTAAGAGCACCAACGTTCCCTGTGCCTTTTGCCCAGAAGACAGTGTAGGATGCAATTATCATTTATAAAAGGGGATTGTATTACTCAGCACTGCGGGAACTAATGATTAATCTGAACCATAGACAAATGTTCAGCTTATATGCTTAATATTTTCTGCTGCTCATCTGGTCACGCACCTTATTGTTATTCAGAGACGATGCGCCTTGGAAAAAACATATATAGTAGAAAATGTGTTGCAGATGACCAAGTGCTTGGATGCCTCAGTACTAATAATGAAAGAAACAGTAACAAAAAAGAGTCCTCCCTGTTGAACTGCCCCCTTAGTAAAATGTTCCTGCTTTTTGTTTCTTTCGGGACTTGGTGAGTATGGAAATATTTAAAATGATCATAGTTTGACTGATGTGACCTGCCCTGCTCTTTGCCTTGCTATATGATGTATTTATTTTATTGACTCTTGACTGCACACTATTTGTGTCTACATATGCGTATGTGTGTAAATTGCAAGCAAAAGCAAACAACCGATTGACTTCCTCCTTTTTCTAGTTTTCAGCTGTGTTACTGCAGAAACAGGAAAATTGCATGATGTGCATAGGCGTTATGCAGGGGGTGACTGCTGACTGTGTGTGAACACCCGTTGCTGCAGCTCAGCCTGGTTGTGCTGCCTCTGTGAAACACGGCATTTGCTACGTGATCAATTAGTAAATAGAAGACATACTAAAATTACACTCTGTGCACTTTACCATAGAGCATAGAAGTTCTTTGCAAGTTTGGTTCTTTTTGATGTTTAGCATCCATGAAGTACCATCAATGACACCTTTTCCTAAAAAGGAGAGAGTCCAAACCTAGTGCAAACCTGCAGATGCTTTTTCCTTGGTTAGTTAGATCAGAAAATCAGATCGCATGACATGTTTATCTAAAAAGCATTTATGGATGGTGGAAAATGGATAAAGTTGCTGCATCTAATATTAATCAATTGGACAAGGAGAAAGGAAAAGAGATATGCTGCTTGGCAACTATAAATTCTTAAGTAAACTTAGCAGAGAGAAAAATCTCTTACCCAAATTTGGATGTATTTTCTGAAAGACAATATTTTGGTATAACCCACCAAGTCAACCTACCAACTTAGTGCCCTCAAGTAAATTACCCCCGGGTGAAATTCTGTTGTCTGTGTTATGAAGGGAGATCAGGTGAGAAGCCCGTGATGGTGTTTTTTGCTTCAAAGCTATTTCATACACCTTTATGAAAGACCTCTGTAGGTTGGGTAGTACTCTAAAACCTCTTAACCTAATCATAACATTTCTTCTAACCAAGCAGCATAACTGGGGGACATGTAGGCGCCGTGAAGGATGGGGCTATGCACTCTTGAACTTCTCTTCCCTCTTATCTTTGGAGTGTGTGTGCAGTTCCAGCAAGTTTTATTGGTTAGAGGTCTGCGGGTTGAATGCAGAGAGGACCTTACTGGTAAATCTGTCTTAAAATGTGCAGCTTGTAAACTGCACGTGTGTATAAAAGAGAAAAGTTGCAACAGCCTGTACTACTTTTGAAACACTGTGAGCAAATTTTAGTATTAAGTTATTCTTGAACTGCAAAAATTAGCTGAGAAGTATGTTTTTGAAAAATGATCCTGCAAAGCAACTGCAGGAAGCTGTGATGCCTTTCAGTGTACAAAGGAAAAAGACATGAATCAAAACTTAGATTAATTGTCTTTCAATTATCCTTTGAAGTGTTTTTAAATCATCATTTTAATATACTCACAGTGAACTTGATTTACATTCACGTGCAAGCTTCAAATATAAAGTCCCTGTCTAATTTCAGGGTGAAATCTAGGTAGGATGATGTGTCCCTGAAATGTTTTTACATTTCCTTCTTGCTCAGAAATAGAGCCAAAATGTTATCCTGAACGCTCAAATAACTTCTGCGGACTACAGAAAAAGTTTTAGCCAATTGGATTGTGGAAAAACTATGCTGAGTTAGGGATTGTTCATGAGAAAATTTGACGCCAGTTAATCCTAGTATTCTATGGTAAGACCTACCAGCAATTTAATTTTCTTAATTGGAAGTTTGAAGATAAGGTATCAAGTCAAGGTCATTTTGCTGAAGTCTTTTTCAGATAGAAAAATGGGATATTTAAGCAAAATTAGAGAGTGAATGTATAGAACAAACTGAAGGCTTAGCTAAAGTCACTCTTGCAGTTAAGTTTTGGATGCAGAACAGGTTTTCTTAGCAACAGCATTATCGTGTTTCTGAAAGTGTCAGTCCTGCTTTGTGGAGTCTAAAGCCTTGCTCTTCATTCTGAAGCGTCCACAATGTGTTCAAAGACCTTCAAATATGAACTGATTGTATTTAAGCAAGCATATCCAATTAAGTGAATTAACCTGAAATGACTCCAGGAAGAATGATAAAAGCATTTTTAACAGGCTTTAGATGAAATAAATCGGAAAGGAAAAAATAACTTTCTGTAGGTAGATCAATAGCAAGCAGGACTACTGTTTTCTAAAGATCCCAGGAACCAGCTTGTAACTTAACTTGTTAAATGCTGCTAACACTTTAGAAAGACTACTTTTTCCCCAGAAGGGTGAACCTCTGACAGAGATGATGTTTATAAAATGTCAGTTTTGACATCCTAACAAAGATACACAGTGAGAGTCTATTAGTCTTGACAATCTTGAGATAAAACGCTTCAGTTTTGGACCTTGACGTTAGAGACGTTTGAGCTTATGTCTTTAGACCACTGAAGAGGATCAATTGCTGGTTTTCTACTTTTCTACTACTGATGTTATCTTACTTGCAGTGGGTTCATGTTCATATTTTTCTGTTTTCTGCTGGTGCCTTGTGGAATATTGTTTCTTGGAAGCTTGTGATGAAGAGAAAAATATATCTGTCTGATGAAAGTGGGATTGTGGTCAGTTCCTTGGCAGATATCTGCCACATAGGAAGAAACAGTAAACATTTGGTAGTCTTATCATTGGAGACAAGTCTTCAAGTCCTTCAGACCCTCAGTGGTTATGAACTCTGATGAAGTGTCTAGTCTAAAAGAATATAACAACATCTATCAGTGCCTTCCTGATCCAACCTAGACATAGCACAGGGAATAATTTTTTCTCTTCTTGTTGATGCTGCACATCAGATCCACAGAGAACTAAGCAGAGTTAAAAGGATGAAAAGGAATTATGCATTTTAGTGTACTTGTTTTTTGGGGGTTTTTTTCCCCCTCAAACACTTCAGCAGTAACTTAAGCCAAAAACTTGTTATCTCATTCCAACTGTCCCTCTTTCTGCCTGATGTTTGATGATGTTCTGCCTGTGCCTCACCAGCTGCCGCAGTGGAGCTGGTGTCAATGAGTGCAGGAAGGCCGTGCTTTACGGCTGGGGTTTTCTGGTGTTGCAGCGATATGAAATAATCTGGCTATACTTGAAGTTATCATCTTCTATGCTTTGCTGCTTAACTGTGATGTAAAACTCTTTTCAGAAAAAAAAGTGTGGTAATAATGGGCCGTTAAGAAAAACAGGGTTTGCTGATGATTATTAGAAGGGTTTACTGGCCTTAAAACTACAAAGGCTTTTGGGGGATTGCATTTGAATGCATTTTAATGAGTGAATGAATATTTTGTCAATGAATGAATATTTGAATGACTATTTTGTCAACAAGATGCTTCATATTTTAGTGGACTATTTGCTTCAGGCAGTTGAGGTGCTGTTATGCTAGTTACTCAAGTTTATGAAATTTAACAATAACCATTAAAATAAAAACTTCAGGAAAATTGCGAGAGTGCAAAATAGATCTGTTCTTTGGCAGATTCCATTTACTTTCAATTTCAACACTTTTTTTTTGAATTTTGTAATGTGTATTTTAGAATTTTGATCGAGAGAAGACAGACTCTGGTTTGAGCCTCTCTATCTAAAGGCACAGAACAGAATGATCTGTTTTTCTCCATGGAATATCTTTGTTTTCAGTCACTCGAAGCACTTGTAGCATTGGGCCTGTTGCACTTCCTGCACTGCAACTCTTTGTGGCTGAACCACAGGGAGGGTAAACTACGAGGTAAAATTGTTAGAAACCTGGAAAGGTTAAACTGGAACAAAGAAACATTTGGCATATGGTATATGGATTAACATTTTCTACGTAACGTATGCATGAATCTTCGAGCTTTTATCTTTTGTGCTTTCTGCATTTTCCTACTTTTATAGACAGTATGGCACCTTTTTGTGACAGGAAAATCAGAGAGTCACTTATTTAGCTATAGTTTCAGTCACTCTTCCACACGCACGAAATGCAGCAATTAAATATTTTGCTTGGGCAGAGCTGGGAGAGTGAATGCACAGACCAGCTGGCAAATATAGCCCATGAATTAGTTTTATTTCACATGGCCTGGGGGCATGTAATTATTTTTTCCTGTATTACTGTTGAAACTGCCCAAAGCTGTGTTATTAATGTGAGTCCATCAAGGGTGTAGAAAGGCACAGTTAGTTCTCAGGAAAGAGCAAGGCCTCCCTTCTCTAAGGTGAATATAAATGATGTGGCAAGGAGGGAAGGCAAACTCTGAAGAAAAGTACAAAATTTCTAGGCAGGAGACTCTCCAGCTCCTCACAAAGGTTGGCGCTGACTCAGGTTGTTAGGCTGAGGCAAGAAAGGCTTAGTCTCACAGCACAGATGGCTTCTCATCTGCCCAGACAGCTGGTGTAATTTCACCCTTGAACCTGTTCTACAGGAGGTCCTCAGAAAGGGTTAAGAGTAGTAAGGTTTTGCCTTTGTGGTTTAACACGTGCCGTTCTCCCGGTTGCTGGTTTGCTGAAGACTCAATGCGAGTGTGTGCTATTTTACTGTCATCATTTTAGTGCATTCAAAGGACAGAACAGGAGTGCTAGTAGTTGTATTGTAGTTTTTGGCTCTATAGAAAGTTGTATTTGCTGTATATACTTTTTACTTAAAAAACTATATTTTAAAACATTGAAAGAACCTCCAAGAATAGTTTAAAATAGCAGTTTTCAGCTTCACTATGGTCAAGAACATTTCGATTCCTCAACCCACCTGTTTATGGGATGGACTAATTCAATGAACTGAATATATGAATATATACCTATCATTACTCATGGTTCTGGGGACAGAAATACTCCCAAATGGTAGAACATTTGTGATCATAACAGTGTTGGGGGCTGTTACCACGACCTGATGGGAAGTGTCGTGCAGACGATCCACCTGGGTAGCTGTGCGCAGAGCCAACTCGGCTCTGCCAGGGCTTTTTAACTCCAGACACTGCCCAAAAGGGACTGAGCTGGCTTGGGAAGCAGTGGAGTCCATGTCTTTGCTTGGGAGCGAGTACATCCAATGTGACCTGAGCTGCTGATACGGGGCCGGCTCTGATGTCTCTCCATCTGTGGCATGGTTAACTTGCAGCCCCCTTCCTTGGGATCTCCTGACTTCCAGCATATCTGCCTCCTCTGCTCTCGTACTGAGCAAACTGCTAAATGCTGTCTCAGTTGTATGGCCCAGTTCAGGCATTTCTGCAGCCCTGCTTAGATGATCTCATGTGTCACAATTGTCTGTGCCTTTTGGTTCTGGCTTATTTTACATATTTTGCAATGTCTGTTTTTATTCCCTGTGGGAGAAAGGAGTCCCTCCAGCTCTGGGCCCTCAGTCTGGGACTAGTTAAGTACAGATGAGGAGGAGGATCCTGACTGGAAGGGGGAATCTCAGAATCAAAAATTGGTTTAGCAAGTGGAAGGTGATAGGGACAATCCCTCTGATGTGGAGTTAAGAGAGGAACTGTAGCAAAATCTGCAAGCCAGCATTTCAGAAGAGTTTAAAGCAGAAACGGACAAGGCTGCATTAGAGTTAAGTCCTTCAGTGCATTTGTTACAGAAGCTTTCATCCTCAGGAAAAAGAACATGAAATATAATGAGTGCTGAGTAAAGAAATCTTAGCTATACCTAAGGCCTTTTGAGGAATTAAAGCAAATTAAAAAAAAAAAAAGCCTGAAAAGAGCTTGTGAACACTGACTTCCCAGTTTTTTGGACTTGTTCTTGCTTTTTCTTTCCCTCCTCTTGTTTTCCTTACTCCCCTGTGTCAGACAGTGCTTGATATCATCACCTTGTTGTCATATGTGCTTGGGGAAACAAATCTGTCACAGCAGTTTCTTGTCAATACCCTGTCTTGAGTTAGCAGCATGTGCTTCGCTCAAGCGCTGTAGGATCATGTAGCTTTCACTGATAAAAACCCACTCTTTTCATTACTTGTTGAAGAATGAACCACACGCCGGCATTGCCAAGATTTGGAAACCAAGTGCAATGTCAGAGATTGAATTTGTAGCAATTGTTTGAAGTTGCAGTTTCAACATATGTGTAGAGTTTATAACTTTAAATTATTCACATTCAGAATGAGATCTCCTGCTGTTTTCAACCACCTCTTTTTTTAGGGTTTATATCTATATGTATATTGCATTAATATCTCCAATGTAAGACCATACCTGTAGACAGATAGGAGTGGCCTGACAAAGAGCTGGGAACCTCTTTACTTTTCTCTGACCTGTCACTTCATCTCCATTAAAATTTTATATTGCCTAGTGTGCTGATGGTGTCAGAGAAGGCACTAGCAGACCAGTTACATCAAGCAGTTTGCAGACTGATATTCCCATAGTAGGATTTTCAAATAGAACTGAGTCAAAGTGCTGGCATAGATGATGTTACTGTTTGTAAGGGGATATAGCCAAGGAATAACAGACCTTGGAAGGGGTAGAAATTAGAAGGAGTGAGCAAATTAGTGTGTTAGTCTAATCAGTTAAGGAGGATCATTGCATAGCTACGGTGTGAAAATGACCAATGTAATCATGGAAATAGCTTAATTAAGTGTTGTATCAGGGAGTAAAAATGATATCCCTTGCTTTCACAAAGACACAGAAAGCAGAGATTCAGTAAATCCCACAGCAAATTGTACGTTTGAGATGATGGAGGCCAAGGAGGATAACGTGCGTTTCTTTACATACGTGGCTACGCATAAATCTTTGCGTTAGTTTTATGCTTGCCAAACCTACATGAGACTCTGTGTGTGTGTGTGTGAGAGTGTATATGTTTAAATAATAACTGACTAAATATAACCATGCAACTCTGGTTGGCTTTGGTGCCATGGAAAATTCTCCCTAAAATAAAATAATGGCCTCCGATTTAGCTGCAAATTTAGGTTTATAAGGTCTTGTAAAAGATAAGATCAAGAGTGATGTTTTCATTTGATTTTTTTTAAGAGACATATCTTTTTTAGGCCAATAAATAGGCTGAATAGAGGAAAAATAAACTGAGCACATCAATAAGTCTTTTGAATCAAGGACCTGAGAGATTTGATGAACTACATCAAAACTGAAGGTTGGTAATAATTATGAAGGAGATTGCACGACACGCTAAAGATGAGCAGTAGGGGGTTGAAATGTAGAAAAGTGAAGGATCTTCAGCTTCTGTCGGGCCAGACAGTTCAGAAGGCAGTCAAAATGTCACACTCAGCACAACCAATATCAGTCTTCTTCCTCAGACCTACCTCCAGGACTCAAGGTAGCCGTTCTGAAACAGTTTTGCTCTTTGAAGGATGCTAAATGACCAAACTGGTTGAATACTCTTGCTGAAGCCATAATATTTCAGCACATGCATGAACCAAAAAAATAATAATCCCACTGTAAGTCCCCTGATTATTTCTTGACTATGACCAGTGCTTAAAAAAGTGACTTTGTGATACCTGACATGACCCCTTCTCTCGCTCTGCATTTAGAGTAAGGGAACCTGAGTTGTTATCTAGGACAACAGGTAACAGACTTCAAAATAAAGTGAGAAAAGGATGACAGAAAAGGTCTCTCTTGGATGCTGTCCCTGCTAATGAGCAGCCCTATTGATGTGGAACTGAAGGAAGTGTCTGCAACATGGCCTTTCCAGAAGTCTCATCCCGTTTCCTTCCTTTTCAGTACCTGCATGTTTGTGAAAGCAATAGCCTGAGTAGGAGCAGTCCAGAAACATACTGGCAATGCCCTGGCTGAAGTGAAACTGTCTTCAGTACTCAGCAGTATCTATTTATGCCATTCCTTGTAATGTGTTAAACCTTTGGGGATTATGCACACGTGCATTTTCTAAGATTTATGTTATTAGCAGATCTTTCTGAACACCCAGATCTTTCTGAACACCCAGCACACGAGAAGACTAAACAACACGAAAACAGTTTAAAGTACTCTGAGATGAAGTGAAGCTGAGATGAAGAGAGTCAAGTGTCTTGTGACTTGGCCAGCAAGTTCAGAAGAAGTAGGTCCAACAGTACTGCAGAAAATGTTCTGAATTACCCAAGGGCCGAGTTTTAGCAACTTTTGCAGCTGTTTCTACTGGATCAAATCCTTGGCTTTGTTCTCCTATCTCTGCAGTCCATGTGAAAATACCATGTCAGTCCTAATTTTCTGCAGAATTTACTGCTTCATAGAAGTGGCCAATTTCATGCTTTCTCTTCCAGGGTAATAAGCACTCTCTCAGCCACTTGTGCAGCTCTTCCCCCTGGCCTCAACCGGAATTCTTGCGCTATCTAAAAATGGCACTTACCTCTCCAGTGGATTGGCCCAGACCTGACGTTCCAGTTTAGTTTTAATGTAGTTGTACTGTGATGAGCGCTGCAGAGGTGACACAGCTGCAGGAAGGTGAGTCTGTTCCGACTTCAGCACCATCAGCAGCACCGTCTGGTAGTGGCAGGTTTACTGGGCAGGATGTGTGAAAAGACAACACGAATTTAAGGAGGCTCTGGGAGCAATTTGGCATTTAGTAAAGTGCCTTTCCTTGAAAACTGACAAATTAACAAATCATAAAATCAAAGCTAGAATCCTGCAGTGTTGCTTCAGAGTCAGTGTTAGGAGCAGAACATCGCTTTAACACTTTGCCTGAAGGGAGAGAAAAAAAACATTGTGAGTTAAAAGGAGAAATGTTCATCCTGTAATTGTCTGATACTAGATTCTTGTTTATACTAAACTGTCAGTTACAATTTTCTAACTTCAGAAATGAGCCTACTAAGTTCAACGTTAGACATGTATACAAAGAAGTTGCCTATTTTTCAAAACTGCCAAGTACTAAAAGATATGATGGTCAAATTATGTTGAGTATATAGTCTGAAAACAAAATAGCAAGACAAATGTTACAATATTCATACCTTCGATGAGCACTAGGGATATACCAAAAACAGGACAGTCCTGTGGCTCTTTCAAAGGGTATTGTGAGATTTTTAGGACTGCTTTTGAAACAACACACAATCACATAATTTTACTTCCAAAACACGAGACTTTGATTTTGAAGCCCTCAAGACAGGAACAGAGGTCAAATGATGCCATTTGAAGCACTGGAGTAGTTCTGAGTTTTAATGTTAACCTGTCTGTCTTAGTGTGATACTACTGACCCCTCCCGTGCTGTGAGGATTAATGACTTAGTTTGCACTGCACTTGCCCTGAAACACAACTCACATCAGATAAGACCTGTTGTCTGCTTCAGAAGAAAACAAAAAAGATTAACTGTGATGATGTCCTGGGGGAGGAGAGAGGGTCTTTTGCTTTTCTTTTGCTCAAGTCTCCTGATAGCACCTTTCCAATCTGCCACTGTACAATGTAAGTGCAATTTAGGATAAAGTGAGAGTAGGCTAGCTTGAGATGTTTTCAGTTCTCTCAAGCCATTTTTATTGCTATAGCTTTAAGTGAAGAATTGATGTAGAACACATTAAAAATGACTGCAGGTTGTGAATAGACATTTGAAATGCTGTTCAAGGTAGTGTGTCCTTAATGCCCAAAAACCCTTAAGAAAAGCTTATCTTAAAAGGGAAGCCTCAGACCTTTATTTTGTGTTTCAGTATATACTGTTTCAGTTTCAGTTCAAACAAAGCAGCCCTTCTCCCAAGATTTTGAGTGGCACTCTCTTATCTTGGGGTAGAGAAAAATCAAAGCAAATAAACAAAAATGGCCAAAGTGTTAAAGAGCACTGTAGAAGAGCAAAAGTGTGTGCTACAGATTAATCCAAACTCAGTCATACTCTGAGAAAATGAGGAGTGCAGGTTCCAAAGTGCAGAAAGATAAGGAATAATTGGACTGGCACGACACCTAAAGACCAGTTCCCTTAGGAAAGCCTGAATTGTATCAGTCTCTTTCTGAAATAATAAAACGAAAAGTCTAACAGACGAGCAAATGTCTCCTTAAAACCCTTTGACAGTAACCCATGTAGCTGAATACTGGCTCTAGACTCAAGAGACTGCTTCTGTTTCTTTATTGAGTTGATTCATCGAAGGTCAACAGGTAGGTTCTGTGTCATGTGAGCTGTGGTCTGTTCTTCTGTGTCTGAGTGAACAGTTTCTTTCCAGATCAGAGCACTTCTAGTAAATGCAATATTTTGATGTTATCTTTTTCCCACAGGGTAGTTGATCCAATCTCTTCTTTTTCCATCACTCTGCTAGTCCCAAATTTTTATGCTTCTTCACTTTGAGCTCTGATGAAGTTGATTCTCTTTTGCAGTGAACTTTGCTGCAAGTGTAATCTAAATGATCCAGTCTGTCCATATTCCACCGCAGCAATAATACATCCAACTCTTCAGCTCTGACCTTTTTATATGAAAGAGATGAAAATGGAATTTCATAATATGGATTGTCTATCATTACTTCATGTACCAGTAAGTTCCTACTATAGAACTTAACATGTTCTGGAAGTGATAGTGGCTGCTGTGTGCCCTAGAATAGCATATATTTATCTATATATATATATAGATAAAGTATCTCAGCTATTGTAACATTCAACTAGTGTTACTCTAATAATACTAGATACTATAATACTATTTTATACTGATATTCATTCAAGATCATTCCAGTCTGTTATCAAATGCATGAAGACCAAATGCATGGTCTTTGTCATATAGATTCTGCTGGGTGCCAATATCCCCAAGTCCAAGCATCATAAGTCAAATCTAGAGATAGAGGAGATTGTGTGGGAGTAAACTTAGGTTTTATACAAACACTATAACCCTGTTTCATGTGCTTTTAGAATCCACTTTTGCTGCTCTAGCAGATAGCACAGGTTCTCCCTCTCTCCCATGGAACAATTGGAAGAGGTGTTGCTGTGATCTAATGCAGTAGATATTAGGAGGGGGAAAAGGGGCAAAAAGTACCAGGCTAACTTTTTATTATTATTATTATTACTGGTGCTCACTCCAGTGTTTAAATCCTTATTTGACTTCCTGCTGTTGTTTTGTACAGCGAGCAGGCAAGTCAGTTTTATAAAGCGCACCAAGATAATAATTGCCTGTGCCATGCTCTTTCACAAACCCTGTTCTTGACTGGTTTCTTTTTCCTACTTTCTGAGTGACACTTCTGTCACATTTTTGGACTAACATGATATGACATTTTTATATTCCAGAAGCTTGTAGATAACTTTACTTTCTGTAGAAAAAAATGTGAAATTCATAAATTAGTGCTTGGGTGGGGGATAGTCACTGTACATGACTACTGATTTGTGTGTTTTGAATGTCTGTTAGAAAGACCCCTTTTTCCCTGCTGACTGTACAGAGAGCCAGGAGAAGGTAACCCCCTAACTTAGGCGCTAGGGATAGGTAATGGATGGGGGCATCTCACTTCAGATTCTCTTCCATTCTGAGTAGGGAGGATTTATCATATACTGGGCTGAGCATCTACAGTAAGTGCTCTTTAAATGTCTCCCATCCAAGAATTAGCTCTGCCTTTCTGTGCTTAGATTGGGATTTGGGGAGAAAACCAGCAAAAATGGCTGTGCTTCCAGTCCTTAAAGTTTTCACCCTATTTACAAATCATATGAGGGTGAATAAATTACATGTGAGCTGAGATTCTGCAGAGAAGCCACAGAAGTCAGCTTGCAGCCCTCCTCCCCAGCAGAAACCCCCTTTGCTCTCACCTGCCGTGACAGAGGTGTAGCCCTGCCTTCACAGCTGCTCTAGCAGAACAGAAGATGCCGTTGGCAAGAGTGATCCTCTCTTCCCCCTTCCTCTGAGCGGGTGTGGCGTGATATTCAGTCTAAAGAAACACCAGTGACGAAATGAATCTTTCAGGGAAAGCTGCAGCACCCTCGTCAATCTGAATAGCAGCAGCTTCTCCTAGGTGGGTGCAAGATCAGCAAAGCATCTGTTGCTTCGAGCACTTTTCAGTGGGCCTGGTGAGGGACGCGTAGGAGTCTGCCGAGAAGGGCTGCCCCCCCCGCCGCCATGTTGGGCACAAGGCAGGTGTGCAGGCCGTGGGCTGCTGCTGGCGCTGTATCTGTCCTCCTCCGAGGATTATCCCTTTCTATCTTATTTTGGGACTGCCTAGGTTTTTGCTGGCTGCAGTTGGGCAGGAGACCTTTTTCTCCATCCAGGTTAGCTTTGCAGATTAAGCCAGAAGGCTTCAGGGGCTGTTGTGGATTTGCACAGCAGAATGCAGGTCCGTCAGTCAGACCGTGTGTGTGTGTTTGTTACTAACGCTTTGAGAGGACGTGGAAATGCTAGCTGACAGATGGGCAGATCTCCACATTTTACACTGCAGTACGAATGAGGGAATCCTGCACAATAATTGCCAGAAGGCACGACAAGGTCTCTGCGGCCCCAGATCACTTTTGCAATATTTTTGATGGTTTTCCAAATCAATATGAGTTGGGAAAATAAATAATTGACAAATCCTTTGTGTATCAGTGCAGGTCATTTTAAAGCCTACTTTGAAATACTGGCTGGGAACATCACATTTTTCTGTTTGCTATCTTCTGATCTTCTCACAATTTAGCTTCTCAGTCTCTTACTTGTTCTACCTGTGGGGTTTTTTTATGTAATTCTGCTGCACTTAAACATCTTTGCCGGTTGATTTGAACTCAAAGTTTCTGTTTTTAGCACTTTCAATTAACATGATCTGCATTTCAGTGTGTCTGAGTGTCCTGACTGGTAGGTATGAACTGGAGACCCCACAGGGGGAAAAAGACCCCCTTCTAGTTTGCCTGCCATGGACGAGGTGATTAAGTGTACCGGGCTGAAAGCTCTTTTCCCCATGTGAGCAAAAATGCTTTCTCAAAACCACAGCTGGAGGAGGAGGCAATACTTGGCAAGAAAACTTCCATTAAGAGCTCTTGCTGGAAATAGCTGTACATGGCTCCTGAAAAATACACTACAGGACCTGGTAATGTTCAATTTACATTCTTTGAAATGGACATGGCAAAAAAACTTGTCCGGAATCCAAATGTCTTGTTCTGGAAGCTGTTGGAGGACAGCAGAGGCCTTTCACAGCCTGAACTGTTCCAGAAGCAAAGCAAGAGCCCAGAGGAGCCTTGAATCGCAGGAACAGGACATCTAAAGGCAAAGGTGTTAGCAGCAACAGAGAGGGCATGGGGTCCACTACACACAGTCCCCTTGTCCTGCTCTTCAGTATAGTGGCAGACTGGGAGTAGGTGTTCCTGTAATCAGACCATTTTCGAGCAGACTTATTTTGAGGTGAAAGTGTAGAGTTTGAAAGATTAAAAAGTGCAATTTCTGTATGTAAATGGTTCATTCTCCCAGAATACTGTAACTGGAGAAGAGAAACATGAATAATGCTGTTGACTTCATTTTATTTCTAAAGAAAAAGTATCCTTAAAGGGGAAGATGTGATTTTTATGTACTTTTAGGGATATTACATTCGCAGGAATGTGCCAAGGATCAGACAGTACACTATGGATTTGTCATCATTATGTCTTTCAGACCTGGGGTGTTTGGGAAATCCCAAGACTGACCCCCAGCTGTAACCTTGAGGGCATTGGGCTAACGGTCAGGCACTACTTCCAGAAAGAGAGAGAAGCAGATCTGTCTCCTGTGCTGCTAGAGCTAATGCTGACTATGGGACAGATCTTAGTACTGGCAGGATCAGTATAAATCCTGACAAAGTGGGATGATGTCAGTGGCTTACTTGAGTGTGCTGGTGCTCCAAATCTGTCCCTTCATCCTTAAAGGTGGGATGGAGTTTTCTTTCAGTAGTGCAGCTTCAGACCTACTGGAATGGAAACTTGCCAATGGCCTATTGGCCAAATATTCTCCTAATGTGAGGACATTCTGCAGTATTAGCACTTAGTGTCTTTTCTGAATAGAGGAGCAATTTAAAATCCACTTTTAATAGTCTTCAATGCTTTCTCTTGACACCTGTGTAGTTAATTCTTATCAACACATTTGTTGAGCTATTTGTTCTCAGGGAGTTGAACATTGGCCTTGCCTACAAACCCCATGTAGAGAAAAACATGGTCTCATACCATCCAGTTTCACATGTTCATCCTGCACAGCTCTTACTGAGTATTTTCTTGCGTGTCAGGAAGTCTTTAATTGGTTATTGATGGGATGGCAGTACAATTGAATTTAGGATGGGATTTTTTTTCAACAAACCAGAAATTGCTAGCTAGGCAAGACTAATCTAAGGTTAAGTATCTCACAGACCTTCCTGCAAGACCACACTTGAAGAACTTGTCTGTGACAGCAATGGTTTCTTGCTTGTGTTTCTTTCGCTTTCTAAACTGTCACTGATACTAAATGAAGCACCGTTGTAATGATGGCATTTGTAATACAGATTCTTCCCTTGGCTGGAACTGGGCAGAGCCAGACAGACATTTCATACCAAAAGTCAACCATTTGAAAAGGAAGGGACATTTGAAAAGAGTGTCACCCTCACAGGAAAGAAGTTCTTCCTCACATGGAGATGGAACTTCCTGTGTTTCAACTTGTACCTAGACTACAAAATTAGGAAGCAGGAAGATAATTAAGAGAAGTTCATGCTGTAGGCTTTGCAAAGACCAAGCCAGTCTAAATGGATGGATTCCTGAGAAAAACGAAAACAGAGAGATAGCAAGTGATGCTAAAATCATTAAGTAAAATGAGCCACATTGAAGGCAAGAGTAGTTTGATTTCCTTCAGCATATACAGGTGTTGCTTTATTTTAGCATGGGAGATGCTGTGTCAGAATAGGTGTTGTGTCAGTTTTCACTGTGGTCTTTCAGAAAGTCCTTCCAAGTAGATACAGGCTGTATTCAGATTTCTTGAGTTCTTATGGAGGAAATGCCAATATATCTGTCTGTGTTTCTCTCCTGGATGCCTATAACATTTCTCTGAATGCTTTCATACAAGTGTATGACACTTTTATACATGCCTGTTAAATTAAAGTGAAATGTGTGAGTATAGCTAGCAAAAATTAAATTCACAGATTGAACTGGCAATGAAGTCAAATTCCAGGAAAACTCTTTGGCTATGTGGGAAACTTAAAGAATATAAAATAGTGCATTTTTGAGACAAAATCTTAAGCATCGTTGGTGAAGCAAATCGATATAATTTCACAAAATCCTCATAGTATTGTAAATGTTTCTACCAGGCAAAATTAATAGTGCTAGTATTTATTCCAGCTGAATAAAATATGTTTTTTTCAGATCATGGGGAGTCATGTAAAGCTTGTTCCCATTCACATGGGTCCACATCTCCTGGGTCTTGTGCAGAGAAGGAAATCCAAAAAAAGCTTAGAGCAAATTTCAACTGAAACTTAAATATTAGGGGTTTATTTATTTATTTAAGTATCATTTGTATCATTTGTTAGTTTAACTTATTTATAAATCAAAGCTCTATTCATTTATTTAAATTTATTTTCTATATTCTGAAGATCTTCATATTTTCTCAAAAGTCAAGGGTTTCTTAAGAAATTATTTAAAATTATGAAAAGGTTGCCAAAAACTGGTGATATTTTTTCTTACAGAATTCCTCAAGTTTTTGAATTAGTAATAGCATCTAAGCTAAGTGGTTGTTTTATTTGATGTACTTGTTTTGAAGGACTTTAGTGTAGATAACTTTACTTGCTTAGAAGCAAATTGCCAAAGAATGATTACGCTTGAGGTGTTGAGTAAAAATGCTTCCGAAGTGACATTACCTACAGCTTAGCTCAGTGATCATGGTGGCACCTCTGAAATCGGTTAGAGGTCAGCACTTGCACATTTTTGTGCCTCAGACCCAAAAAGTCAAAAAGCGGCCCTGATTCTCCCAAGTTCTCAAGGCTTATTTTGAAAACTGTGTCTACATGCAGTGGTCCATGCTGTGCCCTGAGGTTCATTCAGTGAAGTAGCTCTTAGGAGTTCTTAGGAGTAGGTATAAGCAGAACCAGTCCCTGTTCTATGTATTTTGCCCAACAAAACTTGTCATGTTTCATGTTGTAAATAGTGAAATATGGTTACTTTGCAAAACAGGGTAAATAATGCCACTGAAATCTTGATGGATTTTTGAGCACTGCAGTTGGTTTCCTTCGATTAGTCTCTTCCCTAGTGTGAAAGGCTTGAAAGGTGGCTACTTTCTTAAGGTGAAATAGTGGAAGTGTGGAAGAAGGAAAGATTTGTTGCTGTTGGCAAGAGAATTTAAAGTTCTTTGATAAAGAAAGTACGGAGGGTGAATGTACCTTTCACAGTGCTAAATGAAATAAAATAGGTTGGTATGTGTTGAGCAGACTCTAACAGCTTCTAACTTGCTTGAATTATAAAGAAAACATCAGGATACATAATGTATTTTTGAGAAGATACATCTTCTAAAAGAAGGGAAGCCTAAGTTTAGTGCATAGACAAGAACTCAGCATGATGTGAAAAATCACGGTTCCCTCTATTTTTATTTCATAACATTAGAGAGCAATGGAGGGGAAGAAATCTACTTCTGTGCTCTGAGAGTAGTTTTGACTGATGACTAAGTGCCAGCCTGGGGAATTATAGTGGCTATATGTGTGGCATACTTGAGGTTTACTGAATTTCAAAGAAAATATAGAGTTTGACCTGCAGGTGCCAGCTTGGTCCATTCCTTTTTTTTTGTTTTTAATTTAATTGAAAAGAGTACTTAAGAAGAGGCAGAATATACCATCTTCAATAGGACAGTCTATCTGGCTGCTATAGAGGAAGATGAGCCATGTTGGCTACTACAATTAGCAATAAAAATGTCCCAAGTGAAATTTTCACTGGGTCAGGGGAAAACATAGCCTCTGTATTAATGAACATGAGCTCTCCCTGTGACTCCCTCTTGCCAGTTACAGCCTCCACGGCAGCTGAGCGAGAGTCTGAAGAGCTGGTTTGTCCCTGCAAGGCAGCCTGAGCGCAGCAGGACTCGCTACTGAGGGCACTGGGCTGCTGCAGAGTCCCTCTTTCAGATTGCACCTCTGGTACTAATTGTTTGCGATGGCCTGGAGGTGTCTTTGATGCCTCAGTTTTCAGACCCGCTTCCTAGCCCTGGCTGCCCTATTTGTCTCTGGTTGAAAGGCTGTAAAAAGCTGTAACATCATGAGTCTGAATGATCTCATGGGATAAAATGTAGAGCCCAGAGAAGTTAGCAGGTGTTTGCTGTGACTTCAGCAAGATTGAAACTTCATCTCAGGTGTCTGCTGCCAACGTGTAGGATGTGACCAGGGCGTTGAAGAACAAGGGTCTGAAGAGCTAAGGGCAATGTTAGTAAGACTGTGGAATTTTGCAAATTCTGAGGAATGCAGTCATTAAGGATGACTTGGATATTTCAGAAGGTGGTGAATCATGTTCAGTAGACTTTTGAGTCTTGCAGATATCCACCCCTTTTAAAATTAGTCGACTTGTCCTGGAAATAGCCATCCACCAAAGACTATGGTTTCTATAGTTCAGTCTACCTATGAAAGAGTAAGTTGTCCTGTTGCTGCTGTTAGATTGCTTCCCTTACAAATTTCAGTCTTAACTATGCTAGCTTGGGCATGTCTATGTTATCTGCTGTCTGTAGGGTGGATGTGCCATCTATCAGGAAGATAACTGCAAATGGTAGCTCTGGGAGAGGTAGTAAAGCTTAAACATGCTTAAGAAAAAAGAGGTTGAAGCAATATGAGCCTTTAAAGTGCAGAAGGTTGCCAGAATTTTGGAAGGAATCTCAGAGACTATTGATAATGAAAATACATTGTGAAATTCAGCTCCTGTGAAGCCTACAAGCTCTTACATCTTATTTCAGAACCAGCTCAGCTCACTGATGACAACAGTATAATAACAACAATAACAACAATAAAATGTATTGGGGAATGTGGTTAGAAAGGGATAATGCATATCAAAAAGGAATATTTCATCCTCTTAACAGACACTGATGAAATTTAAATATACAGAATAACTTTTTGAGCATAAATAGTTCCTCATGGCCTAAGAAGCAGGGTTATTATAACTTTGACACAAAAATAGGTGCTATTTAACACTGTAAATGTTTTGTATCTGTAAGTTACTCCACTGATATAGGAGAGAAGAGTCTTATCAATTTATTAGCAGTCATTTTTTTTAAGGAGGGTCATCATTCAGTTGGAAGTTGAAGTCTTGCATCTTTTGTTTTGGTTTAATTTCCTATCCATTTGATTCTTTTTTCTCATTGACGGAAACAAAATGTTGACAGGGAGTGAGATATGGTTGCACACTGCTGTATATTGTTATGATATATTGTATAGATTGTGAGGGTGTCCTGATTGTGGGAGACCCTTGCATCTTTACAAACATCAGAGAAGAAAAATCCAGACAGGAGAAGTCATCTGAGATGTGAAAATGTGCAAGTCATGAGGATGAATGAAATGTGTTAGAATTGCTTAAGTTAGGGAGGAAAGAGATGAGAAATGACATGGCAGAGGAATGTAAAAATAATGAATGGTGCCGGGAAGGCTGGTTCCACACTCATACTTACTGATTTGCAGATATAACAAGAACATCCAATGCAATTAGAAGGCACCACATTCAGAACAGTTAAAAGGAAATCTTTTATGACAAAAGCGCATAACTAATCACTGACACAAGATTCTCTTGAGCAAAATAGCTCCAGTGGGTTTGTGGGAAGATTAAACTAATGCATGAATGAAATCTGTCTGCTTCAGTGCATAAACTCAGTCATTAATGGATGAGAAGAGTCTTCCTGCATTGGCTTGTGGTTGCTGAATTGTTCTTTATTGGGCCTGGGGCTGCCTTCGAAGTGGATTGGTACTGGTTGCTCAAAAGGGAAAGAAGGGGCTGTTGATCTCACAGCACTAACGCTTCTGTTCCTCTAAGTTTCTCAAAGCTCAGATCGGATACTCTTCCCATATTTCAACTCTGCTATTTCCCGTGCGATAATGCAACATTAATATTTAACTCATTTGCAGATGACTATCTCCAGATCAAGGAAGCACACAATTCTTCTTGTTTGAAATTTAACTCGGAGAGCCAGATATGTCTTTGAATAACTCCATGGTAGTTGACAGAATTACTCAAGACACTACCTAGGCTGAGACTGTTGAAGCAGAAGCTCTTTTTATATTGAATTTAAAAGGTGGAGGATGAATAGCAGTTACAGGAATGAAAAAGTCCAGTGGTAATATTTTACTATAGAGGTAAGGTAATATGGAACCAAAGACATGAAAATGAAAACAGTGGACCATGCAAGGATGCAGATTGAAGGAAACAAAGTCACAGCTCCCATATTAATCTAAATTCGGGGTAGCAGCCTAAAGGCAGCCCACTGCAGCAGGAAAGATATATATAAATATAAAGGCTGCAAGTGTTTTCATTTGCTGTGAAAGTGAAAGGCCTCTTTTTTTTTCAACCTAAGATACCTTTTTGCAAGAAAGAGGTTGCTTAACTTAAAAAAAAAGAACTTTGCTTTGGGACAATACAAGTAAAAAGTGATAAACCTAATCTCTCAGTGGGCCACCAAGAAGGTTAGGGGACTCAAACAAATGACATGTAAGCAGCTGGATTCATATCATAGTATCTGCACCACAGGGTGCTTCCCAGTACAGTGAAAGGATTCTCCTGTGATTAAATCATTTTCTGGTAATGTATGTTCGGGTATTATCAGGAAAGAAAGATATCTGGGTCTTTATTTTTAGATTGGAATCCTGTACTGTCCCTTGCTTAGGAGAACAGCATGCCATCAAGGACATCCTAATTTCTAAAGGGACCGCCTGTGAACTTGGAGCACATGATCCCCAGTGCAATAATAAAAGGGAAGTTTTGAAACATCTTCAATAACTTTTTTTATCCTCTCTCTAGGAGGACAGAGGTATTAATAGATCACAGAATATTTTTTCTCGTTTAATTACAAAGATAAAAATTCTCGATGCCGTTTCTCCCTTCTTTTTTTCTTCTTTAAAGATGAAAGTAGAGTCTCCTGTTGGGGGCTTCCCCTTGGTCCATCTGGAACAGGGATTTGCCGCCATTGGTGTCATATAGGAAGAACAGACTTGTGAAAAGAGCCCTGGCATTTTGAAGTTTCTTTCTTTCTTTCTCTCTCTCTCTCTCTCTCTCTCTCTCTCTCTCTCTCTCTCTCTCTCTCTCTCTCTCTCTCTCTCTCTCTCTCTCTCTCTCTCTCTCTCTCTCTCTCTCTCTCTCTCTCTCTCTCTCTCTCTCTCTCTCTCTCTCTCTCTCTCTCTCTCTCTCTCTCTCTCTCTCTCTCTCTCTCTCTCTCTCTCTCTCTCTCTCTCTCTCTCTCTCTCTCTCTCTCTCTCTCTCTCTCTCTCTCTCTCTCTCTCTCTCTCTCTCTCTCTCTCTCTCTCTCTCTCTCTCTCTCTCTCTCTCTCTCTCTCTCTCTCTCTCTCTCTCTCTCTCTCTCTCTCTCTCTCTCTCTCTCTCTCTCTCTCTCTCTCTCTCTCTCTCTTTCTTTCTTTCTTTCTTTCTCTACTGTGTTTTTTTCAGTGTTGTGAAAGTGTTCAGGAGGAAAGACTTCTTCCCCCTAGAAATTGAATAACACCAGTGTAGTCCAGCTTTGGACGTATAAATATGCCTACAGAGTTTTCATATACACTGACAGAAGGACATTCTTAATATTGTTAGCTAAGTTTTTTAAAGTGCAATCTGTAAACTTACCTCTTCTCCTTTCTCTTTCTTTTCCCTCCACGGGATGATGAACTGGCTAATCAGAAATACCATGTGTAATTGAATTCAATAAACCTACTTGAATTGGTACAATTGCATTTTTGTAAAGAAAAAATTCTCCAAAGATGAATGGTATTCTTGATTGATAAATGAAAATAATAGGGTTTTTTATTACATTAAATAATAATGAAATGAAAATTCATGATGATTTTCCAGGTCCAACTTTGGCTCTGATCCTGTTAGCTGATACATATGTTGAGCTCTCAGTGAACTTAAAGGGAGACGAAGATAATTGCAAGCTGCAGATCAGATTCTTGTGCAAAGTGCCGACAATGAGAGTAAATTCCACAGTCAAACAAAAAAAAATTCTTCTTGAATGTGAATACAATCATATTTCTTCTCTAAGTGTTTAATACAGACATGCAGTATGGAAGAAATTTGATCATAAGCTTTACAATACTGTTAAATACTGATAAATGAATACTTACACTGTGCAAAAGTCCAACAACATGATATAGTAAATGCCTTGAAGAATACTTGTAATTCTGATGGTTTTCTTGTTTTGCCTTTTTTTTTCGTTACTCAATAAAAAGCATTTCAACTCCAGTGAGTAATGAATGATTTAGCAACTTAATTTGTAACATACTCAATATATTACTTTTTCTGCTTTTCCATCAAATTAGTAGACTTAGTGATTCCTGTGTAGACCTGGCCAATGTCTGATAGGATTTATTTCAAGACAGTTATAAAATTAAAACAATAAATAAGCAGTGTGACAGATTCTTTCAATATTATCTTAATTCTTAACCCAAACTATCAGGGATAATATTTGTTATAGACCTAAACATCCTGGAATTAAGAATCATAGGCACTCACAGAAGAATACTCTCCAGCAGTTAAAGTTAAGTTCCTAGCCTGTGTGTTTTCTCACATGGCTAAAAGGGATAGTTGCCTCATCAGCACCAGTATAGCAGCTTTGGGATAGAAGGCAGCAGAAAGGAAAGTGTGCAAGTGTTGCACATCTAAGCAAATATGTTTGTATGTCTGCAGGCGTAAGTGGATGAGCTGAAGTGCTAGAACCAACCAGCACGAATCTGTGCCCAGTCTCTGTAATCTGTTTTGCAGTAAGCCCATCCAAGCAGCAGATGATATTCTCGCATTAACAGTCCGTTTGCCCTCTGTCTTCACAACAAATTGTGGAATCTCCTTGGTGATCTTTTAAAAGGAAAAGAGATGAAGTCTCTTTAAAGAGAGCACTGCAATACAACAACCTCTTGGAAAAGCTAATTGCAAGAGGACTAGAGAAAATGCGAAATGGTGCTGTATGCAAGCAGTTTAATCACTGCGTGTGACAAATGTCTGGGTAATAGCTGTTTACCTGACTGAATTTCTAGGGAAGAGGGCATGACTGGAAGATGCTTCCGCTCACGCTTTGAGACCAAGCTCCTTTATTCCTTCCCTGCGGCACTGGATGGATGCAGAGAGTCTGGGCTTGTCATTTCCAGAATGCCAGAGCTTAAATCCTGAACTGAAATGTTGACAGTTTCACAGGTGGAAGGGGGGCGGTTCAAGTCTCTCTTTGGAGCTTGACTGCTGGCTGAGCCACCTCCTAAGCACTTTTCTGCTCCCCAGCTCTGCACCACAGTTCTCTCTGCTTTGGTTTGTGCATTTTTCATGCAGCAGTGGTGGGTTGTGGGGTTTTTTTGTTTTGGTCTGTGCCTTCGCAAAGGAGATCACGGGCTCTCCAAAATGTCTGTCTCTGTGCTCTTCTTGCTGACATAGTCTCAATTGTGTCTTCTGTCACGCTAAAATGTGAATTCAGTGCTTGCCTTTTTCTAGGAGAGGAAGCAGCCTTTGCAGAAAGGAGAGCTGCCTGGTGCTTTGCACAGCCTCCTCTTCTGCAAAACCAATAGAGAAGATCCCCAGAGTGTTTTATCAAAATAGATATATGAAGCCTTTAGGGGACACCCTCTCTCCCAAACAGGCCCTTCCTCTATACAAAAAGAAACATGTTCTCATAAGGAAATTTTCCAGAGACATGCCTGATGGCAAGCAGTCCTTTCTTCTGTGCTCCATGTAATGAAAATCTGCTGCTTCATGTCATTGGCATCAACAATTGCTGCTTTAAACATGAGTTCATGCCTCTACTGCCACTAAGAATTTTATCGCATCTTTTAACCTTTGTAAAACACTTCATGTGTGCAGGAATACTTAAGGGGTCCTGCAATACCCCCTTTTGGGCATGTATGCATATAATAGGTGTGCCTGCAGGGATTCCAGAGTTCAGAAGTGCAGTTTGCAGGTTTTGCACCTGAATTTAATGTCACAAAAAGCTTTCTGTTATAAAAATAAAAAAGGTGCATTTAGTTACTTAGGATGATAGAGATTTCTGAGTTGTCTTTAAGCTGTTGATTGCTTTAGTGGTTTTTGAGGAGTACACACTTAACTCCGCATCCCAAAAATGATTCTGCCAGCAACAGTGTCCCATCATGTTAAGTGGGGAAGGAGGAAAGATATTGGGGTCCTGTATAAGGCTGCCTTCTCTGCTGGAGCTTTGAGTGACTCTCAATACACTGAAGAGCGAAAGAGGTTCAGAGAAGGCGCAAAGGCTGGTGGACTTGCTGCTCTTGCAAACAGCTCGCCTTTCCTCCACTGATGTGAGGGGAAGTTTGCAGTAACACCTGCTCTTGTTGCTCTGTTAGCTGGGGAAGGACTCCAGGGCAAGACACTAAGCACATCCCTCTTACACAGAGTCTGTTCTTTTGAATAACAACTTAAGTGCATATTGTTTATCAGCTCAGGGAGTGCTTCAAGCAATGCCTTTCATGCGATCCCACATCTCTCTTATCACTTTACTCTCCACCATGATAAAATTTTGTGGGATGACAACTTTTCCTCTCTTGGAGTTGGTGAACCTACCCTCCTCCTGCTTATTCCTTGTCTGAGTTTTCTCTGTGATCTTACAGTGATTTATGTAATGAGGTAGACAGATGTGACATGTTCCTAGGTCTACTGCTCCTCCACATTCTGAATAGTCATTTTGGTTCTGCTATTCATGGCAGTATCGGGCATCTCATAGACTTCAGTGAAGCCGTACTAATAGTAAAGTGATATTTATTTTCTGTTAGGTGTCAGAATTTGGCACCTAGTAACTCGCCTGCTAGGGGATATGTAGGTTTCTTTTTTTCTTTTTTTCTTGCTTCCCACCTATTACCCTCGGGGAATTGCACAAATAAATTGCTGATCTTCTAGGCGTAGATGAGCAGACTGAACAGTCGGGCTTAAAATAGCTCCAGTCCTATAAATCTGATCTTTCTCACAGCCAAAGTATTTTTGCTTTTCTTGTCTCAGAGGAACATTCAAAGTGCAAGGAAAATGTTTCTGCAACAAAAATTATTGGCAATTTTCTGCTAACACAAAAATATTGGAAGCAGTTATTTCTCTTTTCTTTCTGAACACTGTTTGAGCACTGTTCTGTTGAATATAACAACCAATAGTTCAATTATAGAGCAAATATACTAAATAATGCAGAACAACATATCACTTAGAACTGTATTTCCATCTTCCCAATTATCACATGCTTTAGTTTACAGTAATATTCCATCCTGAAAGTTAAATGAAGATACTTAGTTGTTTCCCCCAAATTTGATTCTAGAATATATATTGGTGTGTATATGCGTGGGTGTGTATTTCTTTGTGCTGGCATGCTAGCTTTGGAAAATCACAATTGTCTCTTCAAAATTATACTGAATGCAAAGAAAAGGTATGCCTTACAGGTCCTTTGGAAAGTGTTTGCCTGAGTTTGGGTACAAGGAAGAGTCTAACCGCAGCATTACAGAACTGACAGTGGGCTGCAGACTAGCCTGAAAAGCAGGGCAGATTTAATAATATATTTGTCCATATTCACCTGCAGCTGTTTTTAATCTTCGTTTTGCAGCATGGTGGTTGGTGTCCATTGCATTTCTGAAAGGAAATACAAATTAATTGGATTCTCTTATGCCTTTAGTCAGAAAAACGTCTGAAAAACACAAGCCTCTAGTGGCTATCCCATGAATCTCTGCTACTGTCAGGAAAATGTTTTCCAAGGTGAACCTATTTCAGTGCTCTTTCAATTTTCATCTAGATTAAAAGCAAGAGTGGTAATGTACATTGCAATAACTCGCACTGCGATTGGTGGTTATGAAGCTAATTCTCAGTCAAAATTGCAAAAGGCCTGGTTAAGACCTCTGAGCTTTGACCCTAAGCAGTGTGTAGCACTGAAGGTATTCCATCTTGCCTTGGCAGTTGCTTATGAGGGCCCAGAGCAGTAGGAGCAGAGCAAAGTCTCTGGTTTGGGTCCTGAACTATGATTTTAGGCTGCAGCAAAACTACCAATCTGCTTAAATGCTCCCAGGTTTCATTCCTACAGCTCCCTGCATTTGTCTGTACAACCAGCTGTGTAAGCACATGGTCCTGCTGCAGGAATGGGCAGGACAAGAACTAGTTCATCTGCTATTGCTGATGAAGTCAGGGCTGCCGGAACAGTGCTTTCTGTGTGTCCCTTCCTAAGGAGGATGCTGGAGTATTTACTGTGGGAAAACAATAATCTGTGACTTTGGGGAATGTGTAGCAGAGAAGTCCCATGGCTGCACTTTGCCTTTGCTTGTAGGCTGTGATTTTCATACAAAATAGTTGGTTATGGCCTTTCAGTTTTGCAAGTATCAATTGCAGCTGTTGTCACATCAGAGATTGAATTTTAGACTAATCACATCTGTATTTGGGCTGGGTGCTGTCCTCAGCATCATAACTTTGATGGATGAAGGGGAACAGACTCTACCTGTTAAACTTGGGAGTGACAGATCAACTGCTAGTCAGTGCTCTCAAGTCCTTATTTCCTTATTGAAATATTCAATGAAGGGGAGACTTAAACAGATAACATATTACTTCATTAACTATTTTGTAAAACATATATACACAAGGTTTTTCCCTTGTCGAACCCAAGGTTCAATGCAGAACTTTTAGCCACACTGCCAGATTATCTCTAAGAAGCCATGCTGTCTCCTAGTAAGTGAGAAGATTCCTGCAGGAGGACTATTGATGTTCACAAAGATGGTCTTGTGCACAAGCTTCAGGTTGTTTCACATACTTGTATTTCAGATGCTTGTATTTCATTCTCCTGAGGTTTTCAGAGCTCTTTCTTTTGGACAGGAGCTTCTGCTGAGTTCAGGTTCTTGCGAAGACAAAGTGAAGTGCCAGTAGTTCTCCTCATGTGTAAAGAGGTTAAATGAGTCATTTAATAACATTCAGCCAGTCCTTGTCAGTCCTCGTCCTTCTCAGCTCTGCTTCTTACTCTCATACCCTGCCATGATCAGAGATGTGTGGCATTTGTCAAAGAGAAACATGATAGTTTAGCCAGGCCAGAAAACTCAGTACAATTTGAATGTGCAATTGGAAGTGATCCCATTTTTGTAACTGAATGCATTTCCACCTCTCTGCTGATCTATATAGGCTGACAGTTTGCACATTTGCACACTCTTAAATAATTTTTACTAGTGCAGTTTAAGCTAATGTTTTTTACTGTATTGCTGGGTACGGATAGAAGCATAAGACATGGTTGGTTTTAGCAGTTCAGCTAATTAATTGTAGCTCAGCAGTTCACTATAACTCCAATATTGGAATATGTGAGTACACTTAAATCTCATTTAGGCATTGTCCCTAATTTCTGAGATGTTCTTCTTGAATTCCAGCGCTCAGACCAACTAGATATTTCTCTCCATACTTCACTTCCTTGAGCCTGCTTTCAGTGTACTGCTCTACCACTTAAAAACACGTTTGCTAGCTTATAGTCACTGGAGGGAGCAGAAAGAAGGAAGATATTCTTGGTCTGAAGAGACAGGGCAAAGCTAGCACACACCACAGTTGTGTGCTTGTAGGTGCATTTAAAACACACTAATCAGGTTAAATTTTCAACAAGTCTCAGGTTTGCCTGATTCCTATGACTTCAGTCTAGGTTGTTCATTCGTTTAGTGGCAGCTTTTGTTAGCCACATGGTACTTAGAATGGGGATGTCTATAAGTCAGTAATGCGATTTTTATTATATCAGAAGCTGATTTTAAATTTGTCGATAATTTTGAGAATGTCACTACTAAATGCATCAAATTCGTCTGGACAAATTTTATCTTTTTGTGGTATTCTATTTGAGATGATACATAACAGAAGAAAACCTGTGTAATCTTGTTCTTTATTAAGGGTATTTTACGAGAGTGGGACAGTACCAAAAATACCACAGGCTGTTGATATGAACCTGGAAGAGAAATTCCAATTGCAAGCTCCCTGGAGAGGGAACTGCACATCCTCCCCAGGTCCTTCCTGTGGGTTGTGGGTTGTGTTGTGATACAAGAGAGTTACAATGAAGTAGCCTATGAAGTGGGCACCTCTCTGCTGAAAGTAGCTTTTGGGCAGTTTTTAGAGCTCTTTTCCTTCCAGTTTCTCAAATAATGTCATTTGACTCTGTGGTCAGGAATTTGCCGAAAGAGAGAGAAAAAAAAAAAAAAAAAAGGAGTAAGAGAAGAAAATCCAGAAAAAAAAGACTGAAAGTGAGAGTAGTTGTCATCCAAAGAAACCCCAGACCCCTTAATGGCAATGGAGTCATTGTAAAATGGCCATGGTAGCTGCACTGCCCAAGGGAGCGTTGCAACTGGGAGCAACACTCTGCTTCTTCTTGTAGAGAGTGTGCAAGGACATCTTCAAAAGAGAAAATCATTTCTTATAATGTTAAATGTCACCTTAGAAAAAAATGCCCAGGGAAGCTTATTTGTCAGTAAATGTTCTTCCCCAGTACGGTTTGGCTGCCTGTGTCCCTTTCTGGCATGTTATGAAGTTGCTGTGAAGACCCCATCTTCCTCTTGCCAGTGGAGAGGGTGGAAAAGCTGCAGTGCCTCCTGCTGCTCCTTGTGCCTGTGCTGTGCTGCACAGAGCAATTCCACGGTGCTGCCTGGCGGGTGCCGAGTGCTGAGGTACTGGATATTCAGCCTAAACTTTGTGCCTTAAAGCAAGGTGAGAAATCATGAAAAGGAAGGCTCTTTGCTGTCTCTGCCTCTCTCTCGTGCTGTATTTTTAAGATGGCTCAGTTGTGCCAAAAGGTACAAGCTGTCTTTGAAACAGATTTTAAGTGTAAACGTGACATTTCCTCCACTAATCACACTTTCTTCAGGTGAAAGATTATGGAGTTGTCTAACTAGCACAGCCCTGGATTTTTGCTTGGGTAGTTCCTCCAGAAAGAATTATATCCATGGTGGTGTTTTATAATCTCTGCTCTTCTTTGCGCTAAGAACTCGACTCATTTAGCATCTCGGTTTGAATGTGAAAATGTTCTAAGAGGTGAAAGATCAGTGATTTATATGTAATACCCAGCATTCTTCCACCCTGTCCCCATTTTACTTTGAGTCAGTGTTGTAGCAGATACATTAGTGCAGTGAAACCACCATATTTTTTCCCAAAACATTAAAAAAGCTAATTTCATGCCTGCTAATTCTGAAGCACAAGACAACTTTAATGAAAAGATAATGACAAAATAATGCAAGTGAAGATGCTATTTAATTGTAGTAAATGAATATTTAATTATTCATATTTTTATTCTTGAAAAATCCATGTACATGCCTGCTCATTTCCGTTATCAAAAGAAAGCCACTCAGTCTCTCCAGCCATATGGATTTCATATTCCATTCAAAGCAACCCAGTCCTATATGGTAATGACTCAACACCTTACTGAAGCCAGTTAGCAGGTTTGTAGATCATTACGCAAAGATCTCATCGCTAAGTTTCGTAACAGTCCTACTTAGATTATCTCACATTCCCCATATAACGATTTGTCAAAGGCAACCATGCCTTCTATCAGGAAAGGAGTGACTCACAGTTATTATGGGAATGTTCATGGGACAGCTTTGCTTTCTCTTGAACCCCCACTCCTTTCTTCTGCCCAACCCTACATCTTAATTTCTCAAAGCCACAATCAGCTCGGGCTGCTGTCTCACACTATATAGGAGTAGTTAAAGGCAGTGAAATGCTGAGAGATCTCATAAATATGGATCCTAGAAAGAGAGATATGTTACAGGAAAGAGAACTTTGCTTGCCTAGAATGGAATCCATGCTACAGCAGTGACATTACACTGGACTCTGTGCACCAGGTCTGCTTGGACCATTGAGCTCAAGCTTAAGTGGTGACAGTTAGACTATTGTGAAGCTGAATGCTGAGAACTGTTTTGCTTACCTCTTTTCATGCCTTCTTGTACATATTCATTCATTTCCTAACTAAAAGGTGTATGATCTTTTGTAAGAAGCGGATCTGGCTGACTGCTTCTGCTGATCAGTTTTACAAATGCTGCCACCCAGGGAGCCATCGCTCTTGTTGAGTGCCAGCTAAATCCTCATTTGGCCTACAGAGATGTCATTCCATTGCTTTCAGTGGGAATAGATCAAGAGGTGGACTCGGCAGCATTTGGGGACAGCCAGACAAGGCTTTTTTTTCCTTCCCTGATTTCTAATCTCATTTTGAACATAGCACATAATAACATGCATTTTTTTAACATGAACTTGAAAAAGATGGCTGCAGAATACCAAACCTCTCTGGCTAACGCAGGTGCTACAGATACACTCACTTAATATTGGGGTAAATAAAATATATATGTGCTTAGGCTGAAAAAAAAAAAAGATTCAAAGGCTCTGTTATGACACAGTATGGTTCCAGTCATGGACTTTGCAGGTGTGTTCTGAGACTTGTTCAGTTTCTTACATTGCTTTTACTCCATTAAGTCCATTCCCATGAAGTTTCTGTGATGTATTGTGGGATACGTAAAATCAGAATCAGGCTCTCTCAGGTCCAAGAGACCAAGCTTGACCTTGCCAGTTTAGATGTGATAGCAACATAGAAAAGCTCTAATCCAATTTAAAAGTGCTTAGAAGTGGTTTGACTGTCCTGTAACCATCCTATGCAACTCAACGTTTGGATTAATGTTTCCACTTCTGTGGTGGATTTGTACAAGTGAAAGGTGAGTTCATTTTAACGTTTCCTCATATGAATGCTAGAAAAATCCCAAGATCATTGGCATCATGGTACTGATTAAACCCTATATATGAAAAGTGCATGGAGTGGGGACTATGGGTGTCTATTTCTCTACTTCATACTCCCCAGCTGAGATGATCTTACTGTGTTGTTTAGACTGTCTTTCTGGGTCTTCATCTACTCATAGAGACAACTGTGCAAAATGGCACAGGGATATTTAACACCTACACACTTTTCTCCATCATCTGCTTCTTTTTAAAGAACCATATTGCCTTACTGAATCTATATATCCAGAGCCTGTGTTTAAGGTTGAGTGAGGTAGTGTTACTGGCCGGGGGAAAAACTTTGTGCATGTAAGTCCAGTGGAGGGACTTGGCAGCTGTAGGTGATTTGGAAGGGAGCGTGACTACTGTTGCAAATATCTTGGTGGTATTAATGCCAGATCATGCTAATACTTGGGGTATGTTTCAAAACACACCCTTCTGCTTCTGCCTAACACCAGCTGTCATGGCTGTGTATTGCAAGACCCAGGGAAAGGAGAAAGCAAAGGCTGCTGATCTCTGTGGTGTGATGTGTGGGCGACACTTGGGAGAGGGGGCTGTTCAGGTAGCAACCTGGAATAAGAAGGAGGAGCTTTATATCATAACGCAAACAAAGATCCGCTAGCAGAAATGATAATGTGTCAAGTCATGCCATCAAATCACTGTACCTTATGTATAATAAATACCATATCTGAGCTAATTTCAGTTAGCTCGCTGGACTAATAGTTGCTATATAGATACAACAACCTGTACTCATTTACATACCATGATTGGTGCAGTAGTCTCTGTGGCATGTATGAATCTTTCTGCTATGACTTAGCCAATCATGTCAAATATTGGGTCTTTTTTAGAGGAGAAAGGAGAGTATATTATCTAAATACTGCTTACGTGAATCTTCTTCAGTTCAGGAGCAACAGACTGCACTACTTTTAAAATAGTACATGCCCCCATTAAGCCACTTTTCGTTACTGTACAGGCGTAAGTCATAAATAGTTTATTTGCTCCCTGGCAACTTCATATTTCATGTAAGAACAAAAGAACACACATGCAGTGGAACTTTTATAAGATCAACATTTAATACCTGACAAAGAGTTAGTAAACATCAAGATTTTCCCCAAAGTGTTGATCTCACGAATCCAGGCACATTTGCTGAGGTTAAAAAAGCAGCCATTGCAGCAGTGCCTATGAATATGTGTATATATATATCTCTACAACTATATACACATGTTTTAGTACATGCACATGGGATTATTTTTATTTTGTTGCAGAGTAATGGCCTCCCATTTTCTACTATAAAAGACGCTGAGGATAAATAAAATGCAAGTCAGCTTCTTTCTCGAAGCTATTGTATATGTAGAGAAAAGGCACGATAAGTAGTCTCAGCATAGAGGGAGTGAGAATGAGGAAGCCATGATAAGATGTACAAATGCAAGGAGAATGTACAAATGTACAATGTACAACAATGTACAAACAAATGTACAAACAACAATTGTACAAAAAATGTACAATGTACAAATACAAGGAAAACATGGCTGATCATTCAGAGCACTACATCAAGGCTCCATAAGATGGGGGTTTGATATGCTTCTGTGTATTTTTATTATGAGATTAATTATCTACTGTATGTCCTTGGGCGTGTCACTTCCTCTCTATATTTCAGTGTCTTTTCTTGCAACAAGGCATAAAGTTAATTAGCTTCTGTGGAGAAAGGCCATTGTCCTCGTAGCTGTTGTCCTCCTCGGGGCCAACCAGCCTTCTAGTGTCTCAGATGTCGTCTAGGCCCTGGGCTTCCCCAAATTGCCTTGGGTTGCAGTGTTCAAAAGGCTTGTTTGCAATATTGATCTGATAAAAAAAAAAAAAGCAGACTTTACCCTTCTCATTTTACTGAACTCACCTGGGATTGAAAGTGAACTCGGCTGAAAACAAAGGGTTAAGTTCTTGATATAAACTCAGAAAAGCATAAAAACAAAGCCTGTATTCAGTGCATAAAAGTTATGAAGCTTTTTCTCCATTCCTTAGAGCTTTCCTGAGGCATCTCTCAGCCCTGAGGCAAAGGGGACAAGCAGCTGAGTGACATTGTCCCTGTGGGATCCTGTTTTTCAAAGTGGACTTTTCTGGGTTTTGTATTGGCTTTAGTCACTGAAAGGTAAACTCAGCCACACTTTGCCTTTTAACTGCTTTATTTCAGGATTGGTTTATAATGCTAATGAAAGGATTGGTGACCTAAAAAGAAAAGTAACATCATTGCCAGTGGCTTTCTCTCCCCCTCTCTGTCTATCCATCTCAGTTGTTCCCTTTCAAGGGTTTTTCCCTGGTTGCTTTATTTCCTAGGAATGTAGGGTTAACAGAGAACTCTTTTGTCAAATATAGCAGTAATGGTCTGTGCTTCCTACCTACTTGGTTTCCTGAACTGAGCTTTTTACTCTCATCTCATTTTAATGCAATGGGATAAACAAATACATGATGTGTAGTTTTATGGGCACACAGCTGGAGCTACAATGAGCTGTGTTTTCTGCTCACATCACTTCTTGCATTTTAAGGGCCATTACATTATTTTATGATAAAGAATTGAAGAATACTGCCACCTAGTTCATCCTCCCACTCCAAAACAAGACCAATTCTGCATATGGAATTTATAATAGACATTTGTATAACCAGTCGTTCAAGCTCTCTAGTGATGAGGACTTCACTGCAAATTGTTCCAGGGCTTCAATATCGTTATCGCTGTCAAGATTTTTTCTTGCTGTCTAACTTCCTGTATGTACCTTGCTGCAATTTGAACTCATTAATTTCTTCTCCTGCTCCTTGTGAATTCTGATGAACTGCATTATTACCTAATTCCCTGCAGCAGCATCGTATGTATTTGAAGGGTGCTTTTCTCTTCTTTGGGCAGGGACTGTTTTCTTCGAGTCTTTCCTCATAATTCATGTTATCCAGCCATCGCTCCTTCTCACTGCTCCCCACTCGTGTGCTTTCAGTTGCTTCTCATCTTTCTTGAGTTATGAAGCCCAAGGCCGAAGAGCATACTTGAGCTGAGCTAAAAGCAGTGCTGAGCAGAGTGAAAAGATGTCACTCCAGCCCTACTCCTGCAATTTATCACAGAATGGCATTTGCTTATTTTAGAGCAGCACAACATCGCTGATTTCACCTGCAGCTTGTGAGTCTGTGTGGTCCCTACGCACCCAGTTGTTTGGCATCCTCTGTGAAGCTGATCATTTCTTTGATTCTTGCAATTCTTGCACTTGTCCTAGTAGGACTGTATTTTTAGGCTTTTCCAGTTTGTCAGGATTATTCTAATCCTATCCTCAGTTACACTTACCATCTTACCCAGCTTAGTGTAATTTGCCAGTTAACAAACATACTTCTGCTGCATCACTTATCCCATCAAAACAAGCAAAAATATTCCATGATATTGGAGCCAGGATGAAGGCCTTCACAAGAGGCATCCTTCTGTTTTGCTTATGAACTACTGACAACTGCTTGCAGAAGCAACAAATATTGGCAGCTGCTCCAGCCATTTGGGACATCATATTTTAGCAATTGCAAATCAGCCACAAGTTTTTCTTTTACCTTCACGCAACTCCTCAAGTGGGTGGAATTTCAAGGTGAAACATTCAGGAAAACAGGTTTTGTGCTATTTCATTTTATGGATTTGGAATATTTTTCTTCTTCTTCCCCCCATGTCTTATTATATCTTTGAAAAAGCTTGAATATTTCCTAACATTTTCCATTATTGACTGAAACTTCTTGGAACTGTCAATGGAGCCACATTTTCTGAATGTTGATACTAAACTGTTTTTTCCTTATCTGGTTTAAGAGTGCCAAGATACACGCAATACACACACACACCCCGCTAGACATGCACCTGCCATCCACAGTGTGTTCTCCTTCTTGCTGTTTATTGATCCACAAGCCTGTTACCCTTTTGCAGAGGGCAATTAGATAGCTTTGGCCAGATTTGCTCTTGACACTTCCATATTTTCTGTTTTTTGTCTTTTTTATTTCCTCTGTGTGCTTACAAGTGGTTTGGTTAGCTATGCCAGAGTCTTTATGGGAATTTGAGCGAAAAACAAGTGGTCTATAGCTCCCCTGGCTTCCTACTTTTTTTTTTTTTTTCTTCCAAAAAATAAGCACTATGTTGGCCTTTGCTGAACATTTGATACATTGCTTGTCCTCCATGAACTCTCAGAGATAACTGCTCTGAGATTTCTTCCCCTGATTTTAAAGTATCTTAGGGCAACATTCATCAGGCTTGGACAATTTGAAAACATTTGGTTTGCTTTAGTGCTTACAGTGTGTTCCCCATTGAAGTCTGAGATCTTCCTTATCAAGGTTGATACTTTCTTTGCTGATACTAATTCCTGCTAGCCAGAGGATTGGTCAGCCTTCTTTTTTAGCAAAGTCTTAGCAAAAAAAAAATGGGATTTTGATACTCCTATTGTAATATATCAATATCTTTCTTTCCTTCTTCAAGTAGCGGACCAGTATTTTCGTTGTACTGCCAGAATGAATTCTTACTATTCTTTATGTCAGTTGCACTTCTTTTTGTGCCATGATCTTTCAGACTTCATGCTAAATGGTGAAGTTATTTTATCATGTGATGCTCCTATCATCTTATCATAAGTGTTATTCAGTATATGTATATCTTATCGCATTCATAATTTTCCTTTGCCTTTGGTTTTTCATAAAGAGTAGACATAACATGAATAATATAGATGCTAGGCATGACACTTGGAGTCTTCCAAGCTAATGCCATTTTGACAGCAATAAAAGTCCTGGCCAGTGCACTTGGTTGCTATATGTTGTCATCATTTGATTAGTTTTGGTGGAGCTGTGACATTTCTCCTATCCTTATATTCAAAACAACCAGATAAGCCTCATCAAGAAGACACAGGTCTTTGTTTTGTATTATTGTGCATCCATGCAAATGGGATCCAGCAAGAGAAATGTTTAGAAGGGAGACAAGAGTTTTCCTGTGTTAACAGCAATTTAATCTGCTGGCTAGTAGCTGTCCTTACTTGGAGGACTTTTTCTGAGTTGTCTTCCCCAGGCAGCAACTGTCAGAAAAGCAATAAGAACAGGTTTCTTGTGACTGTTTGTGTGGAACCAAATACCCTCAGGGAGGGAAAGTGGGGAATTTCTGTATGTCCAAAACAAATCCAGTTAGCCAGATTAAGGCTCATAAAACCTGACAATTCTGAGAGAAAAATAATGTATGGAGTGGAGGGAGATAGTAAACAACACTTGATTGTGCGAGTGGCTGCAGAATTTCCATTAGGGTTGACAGATACTGTATGCTGGCCTACTGAGAACCTCCCTGTATCTACACACACACACACACACATATGAGTGTTTTTAAGCTGTCTTCCTGTGCTATAGGCTGCCCAGGGGCAAGTACTGTTAATGTGTTGCTTTCATATAGAAACAGCAGGTGAGTTCTTTTAACCTCTGCTCTCAACTTGCAAGTCCCTTCTTTCTTCTGGCCACCTGTTAACTCACCTCATCCTGCTCTTTTGCCTTCTCCTCTTCCTGGTTATTCCTCATTTGACATTAGTTTGTCACTTACCAAACACAAAGTGGCCGTTCTTATATTGGCTCAGCACTTTTCCCTCTGTTGTCCCTTGTATATGAGATGACTTGTTTTTTCATGCCATGTCCTCTTTTGCTTCCAGGGCAGCTGTACAATTTACAGGAGAAACAAAAAGGATTGACTCAAAGTGTGTGTGCATGGGAAAGTATCTTAAAAACTAGGTAACTCAGAAGGTTGTGCCTGCACTTGTTTAAGTCCCCTCAATAAAACTTAAACTTTTACCTAGCTCCTGGATGTTGTGAATATTATACCATTAATCTTAATGATGAAATCTATACAAGTAACCAAAAACACCAGTCAGTCCTTCCCATGCACTTGTGTGTCAGCTGACTTTGTGGACCCTGAAGTCTGCTAACGTGCAATGGAAATGCTTCTGAACCTCCTGTCACTCCCATCCTCATTTCTTAGGAGAATGAATTGTTTTAAATTCTCTTAAAATTCCCTTTTTACTCCATTATGAAACGTGTTTTAATTTGACAGCAATGTTATTTTTAGTAATACTTTTTGTAGCCTTTAGTATTAACATGTAGTAGGGGAAAAAAACCTGCTAAATATTTATACATCTTTTCTTTGATCCTTCACTCAGAAGGACTGAAAACATATCACATTTCACATTTTTACTATAAATTTTTTAGATAGCATTTGAAAGAGTCCAAATTCACCTCTCGTGTTGGATTTGTTCAGATTACTGAGATAGGTTGTCATTCTCCCAGCTCCCAGATTGCATTTTGGTTTTCAGTCGTTGGAAACTTTTGAGGGACACTGTTGCAACTGGCGATCAGTGATGGTCATTAGTTAATTAGTGTTGTTGTTTGGTAGATACATGACCAAACCCTCTTATTTGCCTGCTGCAGTTCAGGAGGAGGTAAGTACAGTGTTTTTGTACACAAAGCATGACATTTTTGCAAAACCAATGTATCTTTCAAAATTACACCTTGCAAAGAGGTTGCAGTGGTTCCAGTTCCAGTGGTTGCAGTGGTTCCAGTGTTCAAAATTACACCTTGCAAAGAGGTTGTGTTCCTGATCCACTTCACTACAAGCCAGTTGCACTGGAAGGGCACAAAGGGTGTCTTGTCTAAGCCATGAAGTTCTGCTGGAAATTCATTACACCTAATGTTGCTCCAGCTCCCTCTTACTCCCTTTAAATTACCTGGTATTTAAGAGGTCCAGAGAAATGTAGAAAAGATCCAGAGTTGGTTGGTTGTGTATTTTCTAATTTAAAATGTAAAGCTTCTTGTGAAAATTTATTTGTTGGCTAGCAGTCAAAGTACTGCTGCTGACAGAACTTTCAAGTACAGATATGCCTCTGTTCTCCTCAGTATGCTGTGATTCTTTATGGACCATGTCAGCCAAACCTGTTTTCTAGAGAGGGGAGGTGATGTGCTATGGAAATTTTTGTCCTTGTCATTTCATGGGTTGCCATGGGTTCTAAACTACACAAGGAAAGAAAAACCAAGGAGGTTGGAGATAAATTCCTATGAGGCATTAATACCAATAACTCATTATTTGAGGTTTTTTGTTTGCTGACTTGGCAAATACTTAAGCCCATAATCAATTTTTAAACACAATATAACAAAAAAAAATGTTGCCTCTAGTAATCTTTAGCATTTTGGGGGGTAAAGATGTGATTAGACATTGAACAGCATTTTCAATTGAATATTTTTAGTCAAACCTAGGAAAAGTGAAGCTAAATAAAACTCTGAGCTACACACAGAAACAGGTATTCTGCCTTGTGTGGTGCTGAGACCATCACTTTTACTTTCTCACTTTCTCATCCAATTATTTTTCTATGTTTAGCACATAATTAGGTTTCCCATATATTTTACCAAATAACCTTTTCCTGATTGCCACTGCAGTAGGTGGTAGTTATTTCAGTGGCTTTTGTGTATGCATATTTATGTTGGAAGGTTCGCATTTTCCAGACTTTATTCCACTTGCACAATCCTTATATCTACCATAGTGAGAATCCTGAAGGAGAAGTAGATTCTTGTACCATATTCTGAGCCCTACAGACTTGAAAACATTCTAATCTCTGTGTACATGCCCCACTGCAAGACATTCTTTTAATCTTGAAAGCCTCAGTCTCAGTAAGTTTAAGAGGCCTTTCCTATTAAAAGTGCATAATGTTGCAACTGTCGGGCATGCAGAGTGGTCCAGGGTCAACATGCTGACGACAAGGCAGGGCAAGTCTCAGAGATACTCAGCCTCTAGCCTAGCCTTGAATCTTCTCAGATTTAGATCACAACTTGTCTTACTATCCATGTCTGAATCCATGTGAAATGGATTCCTAAATATTGGCATATGATTGGAATTTGTCATCTGTTCTTGACAACTCTTTTTTTCCAAAGGGAAGAAGACTGGAGAAGCACTGATGCTGGACCCTGTCCTCTTGAGAACTGGCTCCGTACCTGCTTTAGAATGATTGCTTCTTCAAGTAATCAATGGGTTGTTGCACATTAAAAAAAAAATCTTGACTTCAGCAAGGCTTTTGACACCATCCCTCACAGCATCCTCTTGGGCAAGTTCTGGAAGTGTGGGATAGATGAGTGGACGGTGAGGTGGATTGAGAACTGGCAGGATGATGGAACTCAGAAGGTTGTGTGGTGCAGAGTCTAGTTGGAGGCCCGTCGCTAACGGTGTCCCCCAGGGGTCAGTCCTTGGTCCAGTCCTGTTCAATTTGTTCATCAATGACCTGGATGAAGGCACAGAGTGCTCCCTCAGCAAGTTTGCTGATGATACCAAACTGGGAGGAGTAGCTGATACCCCAGAGGGCTGCGCTGCCATCCAGAGGGACCTGGACAGACTGGACAACTGGGCGGTGAAAAACCTCATGCAATTCAACAAGGCCAAGTGCAAGGTCCTGCACCTGGGGAGGAATAACCCCAGACACCAGTACAGGCTGGGGACCGACCTTCTGGAGAGCAGCTCTGCAGAGAGGACCTGGGTGTCATGGTGGACAGCAAGTTGACCATGAGGCAGCAGTGTGCCCTCGTGGCCAAGAAGGCCAATGGGATCCTGGGCTGCATTAAGAAGAGCATCTCTAGCAGGTCGAGGGAGGTGATCCTGCCCCTCTACTCAGCCCTGGTGAGGCCGCATCTGGAGTATTGTGTCCAGTTCTGGGCCCCACAGTACAAGAGGGATGTGGAGCTGCTGGAGAGAGTCCAGCGCAGAGCTACAAGGATGATCAGGGGCCTGGAACATCTGCCCTATGAGGAGAGGCTGAGGGAGCTGGGCCTGTTCAGCCTGGAGAAGAGAAGGCTGAGAGGAGACCTGATCAGTGTCTACAAATATCTCAAGGGAGGGAGTGAGGAGAATGGTGCTGGCCTCTTTTCAGTGGTGGCCAGTTATAGGACTAGAGGTAATGGCCACAAACTGAAACACCAGAAGTTCTATGGGAACTTAAGGAAAAATTTCTTGATGGTGAGGGTGACAGAGCACTGGAACAGGCTGCCCAGAGAGGTCGTGGATTCTCCTTCTCTGGAGATCTTCAAAACCCATTTGGATGCAGTCCTGTGCCACGTGCTCTAGATGACACTGCATGTGCAGGGGGGCTTTGACTAGATGATCTCTAAAGATCCCTTCCAGCCTTAAGAATTCTGTGATTCTATGAAAACAAGCAAACAAAAAGACCAAATCTCAAGTCTGCAATTTTATTTTGACTTTTTGTGATAGCAGAGGTCTGTATCACAGTCAGTTCTTAATCCTATGGGGACTTCAGAAGTTTTTTTAGTATGGTGGAGAATGATATTTTACTCCTTATTCTTCAGACTAATGATATTTCACTGTTACTTGGATGTAATGGATTCCATCACTTTTTATTCTGTGAATTTTAAGAGCTCTTTAACAGAAAGTGCTTGGATCTGAGACGGATTGACTGTGTTGTTGGCTGGGTCCTTAGGTGACTGTATTAGTGCACAAGGGAAATTCTCTTTTGTGTGTGTGTAACTTGATTTGTGTTCCTTCTGCTTGGTAGCTAGTAGGAAAAAATAGGCTGAGTAGGTTGAGAGAGAATAGGTTGAATTTTTTAGCTAATCCTTTGTGACTTCATCTACCACCCAAGAGACTTTATCCTTCGAATGATACTTAATCATGAAGTGTTTTTTCAATGTATTACAGATCTGCTTGTATTTTCTGTAGCATGTAAACTATTAGGTGATAGATGTAGGTTAAAAAGGAAAGTTATGGTCAGAACCTTCTAACCAATTTAATATGTTCAGATGAAATGCAATAGTTTATTTATGACTACTTGAAAGTGTCACGGTGACTGAGAAACTAAAAAGTTTCAGAGAGCTTTCATTATTCATCTAGTTTTCATTTAATTGTGAAGGTTATGAAGGCATCCCAAACGTTCTCTTTATCTCAGTTACCTGGCTAATAACAGAATTTTGACTTTTTCATCTAAATTAAGAGAAAGATTTTTAAAATAATAATATTAAAGAAAGAATTCAAAGGCCAAGGAAGTTCAGGGTTTGGTAATCAGATACAGATTTTGCCAAAGCTAATTAGAAAGGAGCAACAAGTCCGTTACTATCTTATGTCACTGAACATGCATTTCTTTTAAAAACTTTTAAAAAATCACAGTGGTCAAATAAGATTCACAGCCTCAATGTGGTTTTGGTGACCTCAACTGCCTTTGAAGCTGAACCATCCTTCTGCCAGGTGACGGCTAGAAAAGCGATATCCTTTCCCTGCTTTCTGTGAGTTTGAAGCATTTCTTTCTTCTGGAGCTGATCTAATGCTTTTCACTAGCATCAAAATCACCTGAAACAAAAACATGTCCATTTTTTGAAATATGCTCTTGGATACAATGCATTGTTCCAGAGAAATGGGTATTAGCATTTGAAAGGACTCATGAGAACACATCTTTGAGTAAGGCCTTTGTTCAGAGAATTACTGCTATATTCTACATGCATATCACCATGGCAATTGAATTATTTGCCATTGACAATATACTATATAGCACAAGCCTTTTGCCATTTTCCATGATGCGGTTCCTAGCAAAGAGCACTATTTGTCAATTTAAAATTTATATATGACGTTTAGTAGTTGCACTTCTATAATAGTGGTGGATGTGGTTTGAAAGCATGAAACGAAAAGGAAAAGGTAATTATCTCTTTGCTGTAGTGTTAGATGCTGAGGTCTTTGCTGTCTTTTTAAGACAGGAATATGAAGAAGCAAGAATAAAGTGAATGGAAAGGGAAGCTTTGGCTGGGAAGATTCTTCAAAGAGAGTGCTTAGCTGAATGAAAGGGCTGTTGTCCTTCAAGCACTGGCACCAAAATCTACCAGGCGTTGTAGAGATCTCCCTAACCATAGATTTTCCATTTCAGGTGACTTCCTTGTTTTTGTGGGAAGTTGGTAGGCTCTGTTGCATGCCATGCCTACTCAGAGCATGACCTGGTTTCTCATATAATGGTAATTACATACTGTATGCAGGTTTGTGTGGGATAAGTATGTGATGAATCTTTCTTTGGGATATAGAATACAAACTGCTCTGGCTCTCAGAATAATCTCATTGACACGGAAGAGAATTTTGAATACTTGTGTTACTATGTGTTTGTAGATCTTTCATTATGAATAGTATTGCTTAGGAAGGGGGGAAACAGAAACGATGGTGAGTAGCACTGCTTAGTGAATTGCTTGGAGTGCAGAAGAGGGCATACTCTTTGTTGCTCGTTGATGCTATGGGAAAGTATTGTCTCTACTCTTCTGTTTCTCAAAGTAAATACAACTTTCCAGAAAAATATCTATCTAAGTCTCTATAACCTTCAGGCAGATAAGAGTAGTAGTAACCTCCATACAGAAGTCCCTAGGCTTTAGGGCAGATGGAAGGTAGAACACAGTTAAAAAGATTTTTTTTGCAGTCGCCACTGCCCTTCTATCTCCCTCTTCAAGCTTTGAACACAGAACTTTTCATTCTTATTCTCAACTACTTATACAGAAAATATAAATGCTGATATTAGGCATTTATTCTTTAGGCAACATTCTGGGTATGAAATGACCCATGTCTTTCTTTTGTCTAACACAGACAGGCTCCACTGTCTATATTTTTTCACTGTCTATATTTTTAGATATTTTTGGGGTTGGTAGAATCTGGGATCAGCTTCCTAGCCAATTTGTATTTAAAACATCCTTCAACAGACTTCTGGGTAGGGAAATCAGGTATTAATTTTTATTGCCTAACATGTCCTTTTATTCTAGCCTTGATTCCAGTGTAAGGTTGCTTTCATGTTCGTTTTATTAGACTAGTGGAAGATTCAAGCCCTTCAGCTTCTTGCTGTGCTCAGATATTAGGCTGAAATATTGAAACATATACACTGACCTCCAGGTTGGCCACATGCAGTGAATGTGACCTGGCAGTGAGTAGTTCTGGAGCACACAGAGGAGGCTGTGTGCCAATGCCTGAAAATCATGAGGCAAAGCTGTTTTCTCTCAAAAGGATGTGAAGGAATATTAGGCATAGTTGCACTTCAATATTTATTCGTTGACTGCATCCTCGTTTCCTCTTGTGACACCAGAATGCATCATTATCTTTCTGCTCCTTTGATTTGAGCAGTGCCTTTCTGTATTTGCTGTGTTTCACTTCCTGAAAGCTGCAGGCTGGTACAGAGGAGATCGTGACACTAAGGTCAGCTAAAGCTGAAAGAAAGAGGTTTTGCATGACTGCAAACCACATACAATTGTCTGGAGGGCAGTCCAGGTAAATAACGTCAGTTCCCTGCACTCAGTGTTCAGTTTTGCCTTTAGTTTACCTGGTGAAACTGCTTTTCTGGGTTTCAGCTTCAAATTTTCAGCTGTTCAAGACAGAGAGCAACTGCTTTTGTATTGCTGGGCTGCTGTGTGACATGCAGGGGAGAGTTTCTTATGCAATAGCAAAGCCAACTTTAAGGTAGGAAGACCCTCTGTGGGTCATCAGAGAAGGAAAGGAGAGCAAGAAAGGAAATCACCCAATATTATTTGCTTGTACTGTTTACGGCTGCAGCGGATGGCAATGATGAACCACAGCCTTAGTATTGTCTTGGAGAGAGTGGGGGCGGGCCGAGATGTTAAGGGAAAAAAAATCAAGAGCAGTTTTGACAATTTGCTTTAAAAAATTGAGAGTGTCAGAGTAGCTGACACTACTCTGGAAACAATGCCTAAGTTTTCTGAAGCTTAGCATGTGTCCTTTATTGAAATATCAGTAAACCACTATATACCTTCTGTCTAATTAGTAGCAAACTTGCAAATATTCCTAGTTAAAGTGATGGGAGAAAAGTGTAGCGTACCAGCCATATGAGTGATTTATTGACAAGAATGTATATTAATAGTTACATCATTACTTGTCTGTAATTAAAATCACAGCAAATGCATTTAATGCCATCCCTGTTTTACTTCTCCCACATCAGTGCTTAACCTCAGACATGGCCAACAGAAGCAACGTATGGAGCAGTGCAATGCTGCTCCGTAAGGCTCCCTCGCCTTTCCTAGTTGAAAGGCCTCCTTACAATACTGGTTTTCCACAATGCCCACAAGAAAATACTGAGTCATCTTCTGACCTATTTAATTAGCTACTTAATGAATGAACTTCCCCCTAGGATGGAAGGGGGAGGAACATAAACACGTGGGTCTGGAAGAATCATTGCCTTGAATTAACCATCACCAGTGAAAAAAAAATAGTACTATAACTGCCCTACCACATCTTAAATACATTAAGCAAACTTGTGTTTACATCACATAAAATTGTAGTGATGGGATTTCCACTATGGATATGTTCCCAATATATTCAAGACTTCAGGACCAGGCCTGTGCTTGCAACATTTCCGAAGAGATTTTCAGCCAAAGCAGTTGGTGAATGTGTTTTGTTGCAATGCATTGCTGTAACACCATCAAAACTGCAGCACTACCAGCCATATGGTCTTTGTCAGCCTGCTTTTGAAAACCGTTTCTGTTGAGCCCCAGGTAATTATCTTTCTTTTATGCAGCTTTGACAGTGTTGCATCAGGCCAAACCCTTTGCTTCTCTCAGATCTGCCCTCCCAGCTGCTTTGCAGAGGTGGAGCAGAGCTGGCCAACAGAGCAACACCTTCTCCACAGCTACATCTTCCCCTCTCTTCTTGAACATGCACTATTCTACGTTTTTCCTGCTCTCAGTGAAAGCACTTAACCTAGTTTCTAGCAATTAACTGTAGTCGGCTAACATATTTTGAAATACAGTTTGCCCTTTCTTATACTAGTCAGATGTAATTTGCTTTGTCTTCAAAGCAGACAAAAGAGGTTTAATTTGAAATAACCTTTTTGTTGTAAACTGCCAGTGGGAGCAAGGCAAGCTTTCCATCCAGGCTGGGAAGCACAAAGTTGATGCAAGATAGCTTGACAGAGATGTAAACTATCAGTGCCTTGTTTCTAGAAGGATTTGATGTTGAGATGAGTATCTTGAGAGTTATCTGCATTTTAAATATACATACAGTCTCTGTTTTAATCAAATAGTTATAATAGGCCTGATTTCTAACACAAAACAATTTCCAGGAGAGGGATGACCTGGAGCTTGCTGAATACCTTTGTGCGTCATTAAATGCACAGTTCTGCTAGTCTGGGATATCCTTCTGTCTAACACTTGATCTCCAGCTCCTCTTTTCTTTTCCCCTCAGATTCTTCTGCTTTCACTGAAGTGAGTAGTTACCTTTGAAAGTAGAAGCTATGTGGATTCCGTTTGAAACTAAAAATAAAAAGCTTGCTACAACTGCCAAGTATTTAAATAAAGTAATATAAGTACAGCAGTTGTAGAAATTTCTCTTTCTTACAGGAGCTAGCACTCCAGCATCTTTTTTGATGGAGATCAAGACAGCAAGTCTGTCAAATGCCCTTCTTTCTCTTTCACAAAGATTTTATGTTCAGCTTATTGTTTTGCTCCTTGTTTTACATTAACTGGTTTTCTTTGGCTTACTGAACAACTCATGTTTTTTTCTTTTCCATCACTTTGTTGGTGTTAGTGTTTCATTCATCATACCCCACTTCACTATTCCTCCTTCCATTTGACTTTTGCCTTTTCCTTTTCACAGCAGGAGGCAAGACATTTCACCTGCTGTGATGTCTCACCCTGTTTCTCCCCTGTTTTGCTGGGCTTCCCCTGTGTTGCTGAGCCACCCTAATGGTACATGTGGCATTTGCATCCCTGGTTGTTTTCAGGGCCCTGCCCCACCTCCCAGCACACTGGTGGAGAAACAGGATCTTATCATCACCCCAAGGTGCATCCACCAATCTGTTAGTGTTTCAATGTGTGGCACCTCAGCTGTGGGGCACATCAGCATCAGAAGAGCTGTGAAGAAGCTACCATGACGTTTTTTGACTCAGATTTGAATGTTAGCATCATTCTGTCCTTTTCCCACAAATGGGAGACTTCAGATGCATTTTGTCTTTGTTTCTCCTTTCCGATGACAGGAAAATAGTCACCTGAACTGAAAAGCAAATGTTTTGATCTATTTCATAGCGACATTTTCAGCAGAAATTGAGTGTCTTCTCCAGGCTGGAGACTGGATGGCAAGGCTTGTGAGATGCCTCCCATTAGCTAATGGCACTACTTTCCAGAGCTCAGAGCCTATAGCATGTGTTCTTGTCTGTCACCCCTGGTCCCCTCTGGTCCTAGGGGTAGCTGTGCACAGTGCTCCCTAGAGATAGCCACCTTGGCACCAAACTGAGGGCGTTGTGTGGTCAGCATGGTCAGCCGGGCTAGCACAGCCCTCCTCCTGGCCTTGTGTGCTCTGGTAAGGTGTTAATGCAGAGCTGTGCTCATGTGAAGTGAACTTGTATGGAGCTCGCTGGCAGTATCTACACAGCCTTGCTCTTTGTTATCCATGCCTGTGATGCTGGTAATCTTTCACTCATATTTTTTTCTGCCTAGACTTTCGAGTAGAGAGTCATTGACACAGAACTGGTCTGTGTCCTCTTGTGAAAAGCATTTGAATCCAGTAGGGCCAGTAATTTCTATCAAAACTTTTTGTTTCAGTGTCAAAATCTGGCAGAGAATGGAAAGAGAGAATGACCTACAACAGAAACAAACTGTTGTATAAGATGAATTTTAGGAAAGCTCTCTGCTAAGACTGAAATTCAGTCCCACCTCTTCAGACTATGTATTTTAGCATTTAGATGTTTTTAGCCGACAGGAACAAAATTAGCAAATAAAAAGTGTTCCAAAAGGTATTTATTTGGCCTCATGTATTTGCATATGTAGGCAAATGTATTTATAATCCCCTCTTGATTTATATTTTGTAGGACAAAGAAGGTCAGCCATTGCTATCGTATCACCTACCGTCACCCAGAAAGGACTCTAACTCAGGATGAGGTGCAGGACATCCATCAAGCTATTGAAGCATCAGCAGTTCGAGAACTTGGAGTTGAGGGCAGATTCTAGCATCCATGACCTGAAGCCCTAATGACATTAGCTTTCTATTTCTTCCCTTTTTTCTTTTCTCATTTTCTGGGAGGGGTGAGGTGACAAGGAAAGAGAGGGGTTTTGTGACTGAGCCTAGTAGATGGAAACCAACTGATAAATGGGCAACAGTAGAACTTTCAGAGAATAAACGGAAAAATCATTGTCAAAGTGCTGGCACCTTATTCTAAGAATGGTGGGGAAAGCAGTAATGTAAGATTTCCCTCCTGTTATAATAAGAAGTTCACTGCCTGGTGGTTCTCTGTGTTGTTAATTGGTCCCTGGGTTCCATTAAACTGTAAATAGTTGGCATTATTTCTTTGTTGACAGGATCTTCTGTCTGTGTAACAAGTGAAGCAAAACAGAAACACAACTTATCTCAGGGAAGAAAAGCTATCTGGTCCCTTTTTAATAAGAAATGATGCATTTTGCTTCAACAAACCTTCTAGGAACTGCACTTTGCAAAGTTTGGGTCTCATACCTTCAGAGCCTCCAGATTTTGCTTTCTTCTGCTACGGAGAAGGAGGCAGTGTGGCTCTGGGGCCAGTCCCAGCTGTCTTCAAATGCTGGGCTGTTGGATGTGTCTTTCCCATTGGATCCTCTACTCCCGCAGAGCTGAACAGTGCCTCTTGCCATGGCACGCTGAGCTGTGTACATTTCCTAGGTGAGGAACTTCCTTGTTTCATTTCTCCTGATAAAACCTCCAGTGAAAGGTAAGTCTAGTCCCCAAAGGTTTGATGTCACAGGGGTAGGATGGTAGAAGAAAGAAACTCTTCCTTACAATGCCCTGAAATGCAGCAGCCTTGATCTCTCACCACGTCTTGCTTTCTAGTAGCAGAGTCTGCTCAGAAACTTGACCTTTAAGGAAGGAATCCAAACTAAAATGAGATCTCCTACTATTTCAGGCATCTGTCACTTTACATGATGCTTGGCTTTTCCACTACACATTATAATAAGTAAATCCTGGCAATGGAGTGATGTTAGGTCCTATAGAAATGTTAAAATGGTCCAATAAATTCTTGATGAGCCATAGCAGATCCTGATATGGAATGTGGGACCTGATTTTGCTTGTAATGATATTTCATATAGTCTTGCAGGTCACATCTGGCTGCTGTGCAAGGAACATTCCCTCCTTCAGGGAAGAAGGCAGTAAAAGCAATGCAATAAACAGCATCTAACACTGATTTATGCCATATCAAGAAACATCTGTGCAGCGAGCTTGTGCTCAACCATAAGAAGCCAGCTACTCTTGCAGATGTGACAGAAGCAGAGAGCTCATTTTAATTTCATTACTCAACATATTTACTGTGTAAACAAATCCTAATCTAAATCGCTGTTGTGTTACCCAGATAAGTTCATTATGAAAACAATATGCTAGACTTTCTACAAGGCAAGCAGAATGGGTGCCATTTAAGCAACAGAAGAACCTGCTTGATTGTTTTTAAACAAGGATCTACTGAAGCTCCTAAATACAGCCTAGCTCACTTACTGTTTCTCTGTCTCCCTTACCCACTGTCTTTTTGGATTCAGGGCATGGAGCACTGAAGAGGAGAAGCACTGCCCTGCAATGGTACTCAGCACTAATTGTTCCAGTGCAGAGTCTGATCCGTACTACCATACAGAGCAACATGGATGTTAACTGATGGCATTGCATTTGGAAAGAGTACAAAGATCTTCTTTCTGTATAGGAGTTCTGATCTGAGGAGTTCTCTAGTTCTGATCAGGGGCAAAAAAAAGTTTGGGGAAAGCAAGGAGGAGAAAATAATTGGGCAATGAGCTGTGATTGCAGCAGTAATGTATGGCCTGTCACAGAATCTCGGGTGTTTCCAAATCAGCCAGCCTCAAACCACTAATATCAGCTGTGTTTAATATGTCCAGCCATGATCTGACTCAACTCTGGTAAGCGGGGGCTCTCTGCAACAGTCAGGTCTCCATGGAGTGACATTATTCTTGGAAACATAGAAATATTAACCTCTTGGGCTCATGACATAAAGTGGAAATGCAAAGCTTTCTCCAAAGCTGACCTAAAACCATGGAATCATCTGCTGAAGGAGATGTTTACATAGCAGTAACTTTCAGGCAGAAATACAAACCGGTAAGAGAAGAAAGATGCAGCTTCTTCAGGAACAAGCTAGATTCAGTTATACGATGTATTTTAAGCTCTATGAAATCAGATAGGTTGGCTTTGAACATAGCATGAATACACTTGGTGTGTATAGATTAGATAAGTCTTTGTCAAATATATTCTAGGATTAATCTAACCTAAAAAACTTTTCTTTTGGCAAAGACTTTCCACTACTAGCAAAATAGACTTGGATCAAAAGGCAGTAGAGTAGCATCTTAAATGACAATCTAAGGGTGTAATAATCGTGATCTATTTTACTGACGATCAGAAGCAGATGATGCTCTCAGCACCTCAGTGGCTGGTCTCATCCCTAGAGGGGAGTGCAGAAAGCTCCACTGAAGAGGGCCCCTGGTTTGGTCCTCAACTGGCTCTGTCAAAGACCTTTCACATTTTGTTTGGCTTTTCTTAAGGCATATTTACCATAAAGAAATGTAATCTACCTGAAGCCTAGAAACAACACAGCTGCCAAAGTTAACCTGCTGATCTCTGCTGCCCTGCAATGTCAAATGAGCATCACCTTAGCCTTACACTGTTCCACAACACAAAAAGCAGCATTCACTGTGAAAATGGATGGGCCATTAGTTCTCAAATATGGGACAAATGAATGGGATAGCTTCCTAAATATCACTGATATCATGGCTTGTTTAAATATTAAGAGAAGTGGCATTTGAGTCATTAGTGTGTATTCTGACTGACTGGTGTAGTATCAAGCACAGGACTCTGCTTTTTATTTTTTAATCAGCTGCCTGTGCTTATTTTTGTGTGCCACTGGGTTTTATACTAGCATCCTTTAATAAAAGAGAAGAAAATTAGTTATAGCCAAAGAAGCAACACCTCCCTGTGAGAATTGTCTCTTTTTTATTTTCTGATACAACTGTGTTTGCTGTTTTAATATTCTGGGTGCTGGAGATTAGTAGTTTCTGTTGCCTTTCAGGTTATATTTGATTCCCGAAAGACTAAAGGTTTTGCTTTAACACCCACTTTGGGTGTTAAAGCAAATTTACAGTGCACTGAGATTTTCCAGTTTTTGATAACGTGGTTAAAGGTGCTGCAATAGAAAACAGTTGTGAGTTACCTAAGCAGTAAATTGCCATGTTTTACCCTTGAGACTTCAGTGACCTCTGTCATCCATAAACTAGCATTGCCACGTACAATCAAACAGCTGCACTAATCTGAAAACAGCCTTGAACTGGAAATCTACAGTAGATTGATAAGCCACTGTTGCTGGTCATTTACCTTCCATTTAAAGTGATCATAATACTCCTGGTGTTTCTGCAGATTGCTGGCCATGATCAGCACTGAATACATCTGCTTCTTACTCTGTGCAGCTGTACCGATTGTCACCAGTATGGAAAAGTCAGCCTCAGCCCTCGAATAATTTAATGTAGACCTTAGCTTTTTGATTAAAAAAAAAAAGATGAAAAAAACCTACATTGTGTGTTTTTGTTTATCCACAGTGACTAACACATCTCAGTTATCCCAGGTAAAATCCATGGCCCAGACAAGACTCTTTGGGGTTCCATTAAAATCAATTGAGGGCCTCTTACTTCTGAAAGCATAATTAAGTCAGTCTTATTGAGATCATATTTTGGTAAAATCAAAGAACCTTTCTTCATGGTGAGTTGACTGAAGTTTGCTGGATGCTCATTAGTTATGCCATGGTGAAAAAGCACTTTCAGCAGTAAAGGACAGTGTCATCCATAAGCATAGAGATAAGTAGTTTTATGGACATGAAAAGTTCTGCTGAATTCAGTGTGAGCATATAAAATGTCCTGGAAGCTTATTTCTTGATACCACTGAACTAATTTTCCATCAGAATTGTTGCCATTTGGGAGAGAAAATGTTTATTCCTACTTCGTTTTGACTCTGAAATAAGTCGTTGGATTTTAAAGCTCAGACCATTGTACAGATATTGGGTGCTGTGCATCTTTGCTAGGAGAAAGTTCCTTATGTAAAATGAATTTGCTTTCTGCATATATCAAGCCATATTGATTTATTACTCAAATCCTGATCACATTTTAAGAATGTGAGTGTTGTCTCCAAATGATTTCCAGAATTGAAGAGATGTTGTGAGGACTCTGAACAAATCTAAAGGACACACAGGTAACTAATCTATGACACTTATTATCTGCTTTTAAAGATGACTGCATCTGATTTTGAAGCTGAGTATTTCAGAAGAAAAGATGCACTTCAACACAGAGTGCAGGCATATGCTGGGTGAAGTCATTGACCTCTCCAAATCTGTTTGTTGTATAAGGTTTGATCATCATTAACATCTGATGCAATCACATGTTTGGCAGTTTCCATGCTTTTGTGCTTTTGTCAGATGGCCTCTGTTATGCTATTTGTGCCCACTGCTAACTGAGTAGAGCCTGTTTATAGTCTGCCTTTTATACTTTGTAAACTGTGTCAGAAATCGTTTCTGCCTTGACCTAGCTTTCTCGTTTTAGTTTTGCTTGCCTTCTCTTGCAGATCTTGCTCATTCTGGTTTAGCGTAACTTTGGTGAAGGAATTGTGTCGGGCCGTAGGCTGGCAGGTTTAGTAGACCATGGCCTGAAGCCCATGCTCCCACACCATCTTATTGGCAAGGTCTCTCTGTGCTTGCCCTCTGGACGGAGGTGATTAACACACAGCATGGGGATTTCTGCCTCTGCCTGCTCAGTAATTTGCTGGGCCGCTCTGCCGTCATCTAGAGCAGCTGCCAGTTAAATGGGCAGTAGCTTGTGCTCTTCCTATTTCAGTGTCTGCAATTTTACATGTATCACAGTACAATACAGAAGCACTGTATTGGTATTTGCTACATCTAAACATCAGTTAGATACCTCTGGTAACTTGGAGCCTGTGCAGTCATTTCTAAGTAAAATCACAGCTGTCAAAATCTGATGCACACTCAAACCAAGGTTTAGGATTTACATTTTTTTTTAGGTTCAAACAGATAACTATAACTCTTTGTTTGATTTTTGCATTACTCCTGTTTGTTGATGTCTGTGCATGTTTGAAAGTCCCACTAGGCATCTTTCCAAATATTTAGTAATTTAAAATATTTTTGAAATGTGCCACTCGGGTGTTGTAGTGACGCTCGTGTCATTTTGGGAGAGAGGAGCAGACTTTGCCAGAGATCACATAGCAGCCGAGCATCGAGCGAGGGGCAGAGGATGTCTCCTGCTGTCCTGGGGTTGAGCACTGAATTATCCTTTCTCCTAACTGTGTTACAAGGAGGCACAGGTGTGGGTTCTGCTGCCTGCCTTTGCGTGAGCACATAGTAGAAATTAGCATGCAAGGCCAGCCTTTTGCTCATTAATTGTTGTTGTAACTGATGATTAATTTAGGGGACTACTGGTTCCCATACCAAACCCTTATTCAGTGGTGGTAGAGAAATGAATTGTTATACACAGCGTTTTCATTGAAAAATCTCAATGTAGGAAATGAACAAGTTCATATGAGAATGGAAGTGTCTTTCTATGCAATCCATAGGTTACTTTATGTCTTATAGATCAATAGAACATGCAAATTGACCTAGGTTTAGGGCAGCTAAAGGTCGGACCTCATGTGCCCATTCTGAAACGCTATTTGCTGGTGTTCAGCAGCTTTGCTAGTGCTTTCAGGGATCTGAGATCAGGATCAGAGACTGGACTATCTGGAATCACAACAGTTCTCCAGAATCATCTCTTCGGTATCTATCGGAAGGGCCCTTCTTGAGGCAATAGGAACTTCCATCACAAGTGGTGCCTTGCACAACAAAACTGGAAGAGCCTATTTTTCTACAAATTTCTGTCCTATGCCAGCAATACTCACAGGCCTACCTCCTCAAACTCACCCTGAAATACAACCTCACGTCTACGACCTCCTAAATGCTGTTTTGGGTCTCTCTCATAACCCCAACCTTCACTTTCCCCCGCTTTTTACCACAGGTCTCCCCCTCATTGCCAAAGGCTTGCTTGGAGTGCTTTCACAATGCTGAGCAGAGCAAACTGGATCAGCAACCCCGTGCTTAAGCCTTAATATTTCTGTGAGAACTTCACCTTTGGGTCTCTGTCCTCAACACAGCTGCTTTTTGTTCACAGAATTTGCCAGAACATCATGTCCTGGAGATTTATCACCCTCAAGTCCCGTGTGGATAAATTATATCAATGGGTTCAAAAGTCATCAAAGGTCACTGAGTGGCAAGATGGACACACATCCCTGTTGTACAAACATTTGCTTCCGTAGAAAGATGAGATGTAAATGTAGCAAGATTGTAATGAATGTTGTTGGCATAAATAAGTGTTTCATGATTGAAATTTAAGACAGAGACAATATGTGGATAGGAACCAGATGCCCGACCCTTGTGTACTTCCACAGAATAAGTTAAAAAGTGTTTTTTTCCTAGATAACTTCAGCGGCATTCTTTGTTTACAGTGTATTTACAAGCTTCTGTGTTACTGTATTGTATAGTCTGTGTCACTTTTCATTTGTATCCACTCACTAGAAGCCGAGAAATACAAATCCAGTTACAAATGAAACAATTTCTTCTTGTTCCTGGTCATGATCGGCGGTCTTGCAACATTACCTCTTATTTTTAAACCAGGAGGGCAGCTCAGCATCTCTGAGGAGATCTTTACCACCTTACCAAATTATGTTATTTCTGTGCTACACATGCATACATATGCAATAGTTTGGAGTGGGTGTGTAAACCTTAGTTCTGTGCTGTGGCTACAAGAGGAAAGTTGTCATTCCCCACACTCTATGTGATTAGAGACTTTTCTCTCCTGCTGCTTTGCTCTGATACACAGAAAATCACCTTTTCCCAGAAAAATTCAATATTTTCTGATGCCTCCTGCTGTCTGAGAGCCAACAGTCTTCTGAGCACTCTCCCTTCAAAGAGCAATCGAATTCTTTGCAGAGAACTCCCTTTCCCACTTGAGACGTTTTCCTTTCAGCCTGAAAGACTTTCTGGCATCTGTTTTTTTAGCGTACTTTGGGACACCTGCTGCTGGTGACAATACAAGTCTTTTTCTTCAGGAAAAAGGTGACGTATTAGGAAAAAAAAACAGTTGTATCAAAGAAATTTGAACTACTTCAACACCCTGCCCTAATTAAAAAAAAATCTAACCTCTTGAAAGTTATTAATAAAAATCTGTTTTGATCTTTACTAGAGGGCAGACTTGTGCGATGGTAATGTTTCCACATTAGTACAGCGCTCGAGGTTCCAACAGAGGGCTACTTTGTCACTAAGACTCTCTCTGTTTTGCTTGGAATATTGCTTGCTGGTGTTCTGGTTTCTTTTCGGCCACATCTCTGGAGATGCATATTCTGTGCATGTTTGCTAACACCTGCGGTGGTGCTTCACTGACTGCATTACTTGACTGTTCATATTGTTGGAATTGTTAAGCATCCTTAAGTGCTGTTGCAAAGTAGATGTTGTGGGAGTCGTGGCTTCAAAGGCATTTAGCTCTAAGGACGCCCTCCATGTTACCTGCTTACCCTTATGTAATCTGGACAATTTGCGCATGGAGCAATTTGCCTTCCGCATCCAGCCGCTTTGTCCTGGTAGACAGACCTGCTTCTCGCACTTTGTTCTGCAGGAGAAGCAGAGCCTTCTGGAGGGTCCTGTGCATGGGCATGGGTGTGCCAAGCTGGGCAAGCAGGAACCCAGACATCTGTGGGTGCACTGCTGTCCAGACAGTTGGGTTGGGCTGCCCATGAGATCTGGAAGGAGATCCATCTCAAGGCCAACTTGGCTGGAACTAGAGGGAGAAATTCCTCGTTTGGATTCAGTGTATTCAGTGTATAAATCAGTGGATTAGATATGATGTGTCAATCACCTTCTCAGAAGGAACCTAATTAACTGTCAAGAAGAGGCCCCTGCAGAGGACAGAGCTACAGATGGGACAGTGGCCTTTAACCTGCAGGGTCTATTGATTCCTGCCACTGGAGAGCAGCAGGAGAAGAGAATATCCAGGAAAAAAAAATGCCACCTCTCCTAGCAGTGTTGTTTAAATGGACATATGAGGAACAGGAAGAAAAGCAGTACTGAAATTTCCCAGTGGTAAATTGATGTGAGTTGGCCTACATGATAAGATCTGGCCTGCACTCAAATGGCAACTGACTGTTATATGCTGCTGGGAAAGGGTGTTAGATGCTGCTGACGTAGGTGTGGATGGCAAAATGCATGACTGTCTCCCCCTGGCACCACATCAACAGTCCAGGCTGATTTTGAGCCAGACGAAAAGCCTCTTCACAATATTCCTGACCTGGAAAAAAAATCAAGCTGGAAGGACTCTGTGTTCTCTCCGTGTAAACTGTGAGGTCTTCTGTGGGCCTTGGTGATCTCTGTGGCCTTTCATAGCCTGACACTGACCGGTTTTGTAAGCAGAGCCAACAGAGAGCCCCAGAGCAGCACACATGGAACCAGTGCAGAGGGGCTCTCTGGAAATGCAGACCCCATAAATGGGGGAGGACTGGCTTATTATGAAGCCCCCTCACTCAGTGACAGACCCAAAAAGAGTATAAGTTTGACTGTAAATGTGAAACATTATGGTAATAGTGATGACAACCCTGAGCTTTCCTGTATCACCTTTTTATGTAAGGCTCCTGAAACATCTTTCAAATGAGGATCAAACAAGACACGTGTACCAGAGGCACAAACCGAACACTAGAGAGGCTGAGGGTTTTGCCTGGTGCTGCAGATCAAGTGCAGGCATCTCAGAGTCACCTTTGATCTGGCACCAGAGAGCCTCTCCTAGGCACCATGTGCCCTCAGCACAGAATGAGGAGGGTATCTCTGTGCTTCATCCAATTCTTGTAGAACTGCACAGGATTAGGCCCCTCTTTACTGCTCTGCTTCTATGCATTGCTCTGACCTTTAATAAATGACACTGAGTGCATTCTCCTCCTGAATTCACAAAATCAAGCCAGAAGCCTAACAATGCCTGAGAGTTTAAGGATGAGGGAAGAAAACTGGGAGGACAAGGTTCACCAGAACTTTGATATCTTTAATTTTTGCTATTCTCATTTTTAAAGCACATGTTGAGTGAGGCTGAAGAGGAAGCTGGCAGCATAACTACAAAACCTGTTTCCTCTATGGATGTGCTTTCCGCGGGGACCTCTACCTGTGATATGGGTATCAAACCAAGAGCTGCAGAGCTGCTGTCTGGGGCCTTGGCATGCCTAGTCTGCCAAATTTATTGTTCCCACTAAGGAGTTCTTGGGCACCTTGGATCTGTTAGAAGGAGGGAAATAAAATGCTTAACAGTAAATACTTCCCCCTCCAGGGGTGCAGCTCCAGTTAAGACTGTGCAGACAACCATGGTGTTTCTCCTCACTCTGATCCTTCTCTTCACTGAGGCCAGTGCTCACTGCATACACTTATGTCAAAGCTTCTTAACTGAGAAGCTTCTTTATAGGGTGCCACAAGAACTAAGACTCACATGGTGATGACTGAAATATACATTTCCTCTTTGAAAGGCTGGCAAGAAAATTTGAAAGCAATTCATCGGGTTATCTAATAGCATTTTGTTTCTCTTGTCTCAGAAAGATTAGCATAGCTTGACATTCCAGACACTTGAATACAAGATCATGTTTTTAGAAGCTCCCAATGGATTTTTTTTTCTTCCATTAACTTACTCAGTTTCCTTCTGTATCCATGTACTATTATTACTCACATCCTCTGACAAAGAGCTCAGTTTAACTAAGCAGTATTAAAAAGAAAGAATCTTTTGGATTTTTATGAACCTGCCACCGAGCTTTGACTGGTGCCCCAAAACAGCCCATACCAGGTTCTGGATGACCAGAGAGATACTGATAAAACCAGAAGGTCTTTAGAGGATAATGACCAAACTGTCTAGGAGAGGTGGAAGTACAGGTAGATGTGTTCAAATTAAGAACAACACACAACTTAGATATAAGCAATGACGAAGAAGTGTATGGTCTGTGAGATAAGCAGATCTTTGATGAATATGAACACCCTCCTAATCTCCTGAGCACAAGAGAGGAATTTTTAGTGTGACATGTAGAGATATAACAAGGACTAATAGTGTGACAATCAGGCTGAATGTAAGGTAAAACTTCCTGACAGTGAAATATTTTATGCTGTGGAATAGTCTCCCAAGGGGAAGGACAGGAAGCCAGCTGCTTGGTCCTTTTTAAAACCAGGTTGGACAAAGCTTTAGGAAGTGAACTCCAGAAAACAAATTTTAATTGGTAGGAAGATGGGCCAGTGATTAATAGGTCCTTTCCATTCCTAGCTCCTATGATATCATATAATGAGTTTTGACTGGTTTTAAGCTCAGAGGATAAAATGCAGATAAAAAGCAAACATTAACAATAAGAATGAAGAAAAAATTGTAAATTTATTTAATTGTCATGAGAAGTATCAGAGTAAGAGTACCTTGGACCAGTGGTGCTGTTCAGAAATAGCACTGCAAATAGGAAAGGGAAAATCCTTGGTAGTGATTATGGTAATGGCTTATTTGCCGAGACCTGCTTTAGTCCAGAAGGATCCAAGAGTGCATTTCAAGCTGTGCATGGCATGTGTATGTTGATGTAATGTGAGAATTGCTTCAGTTGACACTCAAATGTACCAAACACTAGACTGAAACAACCTATTTTAATGGAGAAAAAATGCAACCCGATGCAGCATTTTAAGATCGGATATGACGAATAACTTCCATAACTGAAACTGTAAGAGAACTATTTTTGATCTGGTAGAATTTCATTAACTGATTATCTAGGCATGAGTTTCTTTAGCAACTGCCTTTCTCTATGTCCTTGCTTTCAAGGCATTGGGATCTGCAGTATTGACTGGGTTTCCCTAGCTCCTTCAGAGTATGCCAGGGAAAGGTCTGTAAAAGTAGGTTCATGCTCAGAAAGGCCACTTTGAACTGGTTTCAGTGACTTCCACAAGGTCACTCAGTGGATTATGGCATTCTTCGTCCTACCTCACCCTCACCTTTTGGCATCTTTTCAGAGACAATTTCTTTCAACTGCTGTTTTTTTTCTAGGCTGTTCGCTCTAAAAGTTCAGTTAATGTCAGAATATCCTGCTCTGGACCTGATGCCTGGAATGGCTGCTGAGACAAAGCTGGCCTTTTCATGTAGTTTATATCTCAGGTCCTGTGGGGCTTAACTTCCAGTCCGAATTCCTGGATGGAGACTCTGATTTAGTTAGCAAGGAGAACAAGCAAGCCCTATAAGAAAAGAACAGCCTGAAGATAAAAACAGTAAGGTCTGTATACAGGACTAGAATAGCCAGTTCACAAAAGCTGAAATGTAGTATTAACTGATTTTTTATGTTGCATTTTGAAGTTAAATTTATTTTTTATCATTCACAGTGAGGTCAATTCTTTCCCCCCACCCTTTTTTTAAAGAAAATATTCACAAATCTAACATAAAGAGCTAAGAATTGGCCAGAATATAGAGGTTACAGTACCACAGGTTGTTCATCCACCAAGAAACTGGAGTTCCCTGGAAGACAGCCTTGAGGAATCACTTCAGGTGAAAGGGGAAGGAGAGGAGCTAGGTGAGAACCTGCATATTGAAAACATATTCTTTATGAAACCGTGGTACTGACTCACATGATATTAAAAATATTTGTTTTCATTAACATTATCTGCAAATTTATGTTTAATGCAATATTTGTTAGCCTCACAATTTCTGTGACACTCAGTTTGTTAATTAAGATGACAGACATTAAATCATGAAATGTCATTGACTACCGAATAGCTGAGGTACTAGGTAGTTTGACTATGCCTGTTACAATTCACTGCACAGATTTATCAGATATTCAGGTTTTTATATATGGTCACTACAGATGTAGCTCTTTTAGATTTTATCTATCCGGCATAAAGCAGTCAAGAGTTTCCTCTGCATGTTTTTATTATTCATAAGGGTTCGCTGAAGCTAGAGTTTTCCCTTTATCCACTAGAAGTTCTAACATTTCAACAAAACAAAATACCGTTTCCAGCTTGGGCAAAGTGCTCCCATTCTCATGCCCCTAAAATATCAAGGTTCCGAATATTTATTTAGAAACAACTAACATTATATTCCCATTTCAGATTGAGAAGATATTCAGAGACGTTAGCAGACCTACTACTTGTTTGTGTACAGGCGAGGAGAAAACATTAGCCTGAAAGCCACCTCAGACCTTCATGATCTCGGATTCCCAAGGCTTGCAGGTTCTTGATTTAAACCAGCTGAAAAAAATTGATTGCACCAACAGCTTTGTTCATGTGAGTTGTCAAAATTACAAGGTTCTCCTGATAATGGCTTTTTTTTTTCCCTTAGATTTTCTTATGGAAAAATTCTCTCTCCAAAAATTTCCCATTAGCCCTAGCACTTAGACTGTAGATTGGTATTTGACTTTTAGAAAGACACATATTCCTAGAATTATGGTTTCGGGGAACAGGAGTTTATTCCTTTTTCTTCTAGGCACTTTTTGGAACCTTTTCTTAAAGTGTGAATGAAAAACTTTCTTGGGCAATAGTTTGTTCTTGAACTGCTGTTCTCTGATGTAAGAAACATTCAGTCTCCTCAGGCTGTCTTGTTTTGCGGGAGGGATGTTCTCTGGTAAGAGGCTGCAGGTCTCTTCCCTATGTGTTCTAGGCGGATGCTAGTAAGAGCAGCCAGGAAAAGGATGGGCAGGATCTCAGCTGGAATCTAGCAACACAACCACAGTGAGCCGGAGAGCATTACTTCCTATTTAAATGCTAAATTCATATTACACAAAAGGAGGGATGCAATTCCAACATCCAGCTGTAGCGTAGATCCTGACTAGCCAACGAGGTCTAAATATCATGGTAAGCAGTATGACCTAATGAAGAGGGAGCTGGGGACTCTGGTTTGTATTTCCTGCAGCGACCACGACAAGTGAGGTCTGGAAGTCGTTCACCTCAGTTTGCCAGTCTGTAAAACGGGAGTGATGTCACCCCTTTTCCTTAGCCACGTGTTTTGAGGCCTCCAGAGGTAGCAGACAACATGAGCCTGCCTTATTAGCATGGGCGTTTAATGAGATACCACTTGCATTTTCATCACGGCGCATTGTGATCGTACAGGGACCAACTAGGGTGGCCAGTGCAGTACACTGACATGTTTGACATTAAAGATACTAGCATCTTTAGGCAGAGCCTTACAAGTAGAAAGAGGGGGCCAACTTTGCTGCTCTGGACCGTGGTCAGATGCCTCTGCATGGAGGGAGAGCTAGAAACAGCAATGCTTTGGCTGCCAAAGGCCTGTTCAAATGCGCAGCAGTAACCAAGGAAACTTCATGCTAGAATTGGTTAAATGTGATGAATTTCTGCCTAATAACTGACAGTTAAAAGGTCCTGGTAATTTGACTACTACTCTAGGGACAGGTGTTGCATATTTAACTTTTAGTCATTACCCTTTTGTACTTAAATTTGGAGATTGTTCCTCTTCCTTAAATCCCTGCCATTTATTTAACTATCTGGGGTTCTCTTATTTCTCAAGTACCAATATATGTGTATTTTTTTCCTCCTGGTAATCTCCTGTAGCCTGTGGAGTGTCAAATGCATCAGCTGTGCCCTCTCCACGGGGCCCTGATGGGACAACGGGCTGACTCATCCCAGCATGAACATTATGTTCATGCAGAAATGGGAAACTCATGGCCCGGAGCCCACATGCTCGGTCAGCACAGGCTCCCCAGTGAAGGGGCTCTGGAAAGCCTCCCGTGTGGCAGCAGCTTGCTGCTGCTGTGTGCCCTTGTGTGCCATCAGGCCATGGCATGGTCTCACTTCTCTTTCTCTAACCTGCAGTAGATGGTGAGCACTTGCATAGCGCCATTGCTCTAATTCCATAGTAGAAATAATAATAAAAAAATCAGCAGTTTCTGAGTTTCTGTTCTGATGGTGAAGTCCGTGCTCAAGGACATGGTTGCAAAGTGGTCTCCGCAGATTTTAGATAGGAAGAGAAGAAAAATATCCAATGGATCACACTTGGTGGTGAAAGCTTGACCAAGCAACTGAAGAAAGAACAGAGAGGCCTAAAAAAATCTCTTTAAAAATGGGGGAAAAAAAGCAAGATAAATGGTAACTACATATAAACCCACATGTGCACTCATTCTCTTCCTTTTTCTCTTACACCCACATACTCAAGCTTAGCTTTCTGTCTGAAATAGTAGGGAAAAGATATCAGCTTTTATTGTCAGGAGTAATTTTTCTTCATGTGCCACTTGCAACTTTTCCGAGCAGTTGGATATATTGCACAAAACTTATCACATAAGCTTTTTTTTGAAGTTTTAAGCCTCAACAAAGCAAAGAAAAAGAAAACCAAAAACAACTGTTGAAAGAAAACTCAAATGTTGAAAAACAACTGATGAACTGTTGAGTTGTGAGTTGAAAGGCTGCAGGGCTATGACACACTGGCAATTGTTGGATAGATGAGGATGAACATAACTATGTGGCAGTAATACAACGTGAGGCAGCTGGATGGTTGTGTCGGGAACCAGGTTCACTTTACTCATGGGAATGACTTTCCGTCCATGGCCCTTACCATTTGGGCACATCAGAGAACTTGCTGCAGCTCCACTGTGTGCCTTACTCCTGAGGAGCTTCAGCCTTCATTTTGCAAGCTGGAGGGCTTCTCCCACCTCATGTTCAGCATGCAGTCCGCATCTTTGAAAATAACCTTGGGGCTGTTCCTGCCTAGAGATAAGTCACTAAGCAGAACTGATGCGTTTTGCTCCTACCAACTGCATTTATACAGCAGGATGAAGACTGGTATCTGCCAGGTGGTTTTAAACTTGACCTATTTTTCCACACTATTGGCTATAACATTAATATTCTTCTTAGAAAGGCTATATCTTGGGAGACCAGGCCATAGTGTACCCAGTTTGGGTTGGCATAGACCACCCAGATCACATGAGCTTGAGTCCATGCTAGGTATGCTTGGACTTTCCCAGGATGATCTCAACATAAGCTTGAACATTCACACTGTGGATGACAGGCAGTTTGGGTCTTTGTCTTCTATTTAACTGATACTGTAAACATCCCAAACAAATGCTGACACTGGTTCCTCTGGTTTAGACTGGTGTTTGCCTAGCTCTCCATCCCAACGGGTTTGGGTGAAAGACTCCATAGGTCATTAAAAAATGAGGTTGGTTCATCACAGTCCTGTCTCATGAAGAAAAGGGGGGGAAAAAAAGACTCTGCTGTGTATTCTTGCATTACATATTTTGTTCCAGGCTAAAAGTGAGGAACTACTTATATGCAAGAGAAGATTACAATTCCTGGCAAGGAATGGAATTTGTATCAGCAGTTTGGGGGATTTTTTTTGCAAAAGGTAATACAATACTCAAGATTTCTTCTCTCAGCTTCCAGTATTCCCTTATTGCTACATGGAATTACTGAACTGAAAATATATGAAAAAAAATGTAGAGCTTTTTACAATGTGTGGAGGAAAATGACTGCACGGAGCTTCTCTCTCTCTTTTTTTTAAACATATCAACATAAATGACATCCTTGTAGTTCTTGTGGATTGCATTGCAGAGGCAAATAACTGCTATTTATTGTAGGGGCTATGCATTTTCTTTTACCTAGCCATTTCCACTACATGCAGAATAGATGAAGCAGATTTTTCTCATGTATTTATATGGCACTTGTCAAAAGATGCATGGAATGGTATCCATTAATGTTCATTTGAGCTGTGGGTTCTCATCCAGGATTTAGTCCTTCCCAGGGGAAAACTACATCAGGTCTATGATACCTATTACAAAACAATCTAGATTCTATGCAATGCTCTGTCTAGGAAGTCATGCATGGTATTTTCCTTCCTTTGCCTACCTAGCTTCCTCCTGCTCCTCCCTCAAGGCAGTTTAAGACATGTCTACCACAGAGTTAGAGGAGAGAGCTGCTGCAGTTGGCATTAAGAGGCCAGCGCTATCTCTTTAAGGCCTGTCAGTCCTTGTCTACCACCTGATTCTAAGGGAATAGCAAAACCAAAGCCAAAAATATTTTTTTTAAAAAAAAAAGTATGTCAAGTGAGCAACAAGGAAGCTCAAACACTCTCTGCACAGCTATGGAGAGCAGCTATGGAGTAAGCAAATGGAGGTGATTTGCCTGAAAGTTTTGCTCTTTCTTGCCTCCTCATCATCCATATTACTGCAGCTGTTTGCCCTGCTAGCTTTGGATATGCTCTGGTAGTATGTCATTTACAAAATATATTATGCCCCAATCCATCCTCTGGATCAGAGCATCACTTCTGCTGCTTACAGCTGTCAGCAGAGGAACAAAGCATATGTCTAAAGATACCCTTATACTTTACTGAAAAAGATTGTGCGTTTCCTTCTGCAATAATATATTGCACTTCTTCCATCACTGATCTAATATGTGTTTAGTTATGCACTCAAATTATACCTGCGATACAAACACCGTGTGTACGTGTTTTTGTATGTGATTTTCTTAGCAGAGTTTCTATGTGTATTTCTTAGATTATGAAAAATAAAGGTCTTTTTGTACTTAGACTAAGATGACAGTTTTTCAGAGAGCACTGAGCAAGAAAAATGAAGACTGCAGGAGTAGAAGGAGGAAATGAAAGTTGCTTTACCGACAGGGCTACATGAGTTCAGCAATGGGTGGATTAGGCGGAGTGATGATGAAACACAGCAGACTGTGGTAATGAAATATTTATGAATGGGGAAATGATACTGCATTCTGCAGTGCAGCACAGGGGAAAGTGAAATTTCAAGACTACTGTAATAGCAAAGCCCTCCATTAATTATTGGAAGCAAGCTGTAATGCCAGTTACTATGACAACAGGGTCCCCTATGTATTTTGCACCAGTGGGGAGGAAGGGAGGTGCTGCTTCTGTTTACTGGAGTGCAGCGTATTTCTCTTCTGTTGTTGTTGCTAATTATCTGTGTCCCAGCCCATGACTATGTTGTTAATTTCAGTGATAAAATTGTGAATTGATTATTGGCTAAAATATAGGGAAAGCCTTTAATAAGTAGTATTAGTCTTTTTATTCTAGAAAGAACTTAAGGTGCCTCTTCCAATGCCAAGGGTCAGACTGTTATTATTACTAATTATATTATATAATATTAACATGTAATAATGTAATAGTTAAAAATACGACTAGAAGTATTATTCATAATAATATAATGTATACAATACAATCATAAATAATAAATACATCATACATAAACACGTATGTATATACACACCTATACACACAATATACACATCTATATGATATTGTACATAATAATAATATATACATAATATATACAATACAATCCTAATATAATATTAAAAATATTTTCGACTATGTTAAGCTTTCATGTGCAAAGCATCTTAGGAGCAGTGATTAATTAAAATGTCAGTACTCGCATACTACAATTCCATGCAGGACAAGGGAATGCACAACCTCTTCCTGCTTATTTTAATTACTACTTATTTGGTTTCTTAAACCTTTTACCTTCTTGGGGACTTCTGCTTAAAACATTTGGACTGTGCTAAGGATTTCTGTTTGCACTTTGGCATGGTGCAGTATATGTGAGAAAAGCAAGATATCATCCACAATCAGAAAGACTTCCAGAGGGCACAACATGCGCTGGCTTTTCCCTAGGCCTTTTGCAGCAGTTACCCTCATTCTATTCAAAATGAGGACTAGAGCAGTTCCTAGATAACAGGTCAATGAATGACTGAACAGACTAGGAAAGGATGTCCTCTCTATAGCCTCTAATCCCATAACGGCTGCAGATTCTGGGGATGGATAGGGGAAACAGATCACAGGTAGTGGCCAGGCTCACTGCTCTCCCAAAATAGCATTTCTGCTGCTGCCATGAGAGGCAGAGCGCTGGTCTCCATGGACCATTGCTCTGGGCCACTCAGTTATTTCTTACGCTTTTATCATCTTATTTTTAGGCATAGTAGTGCATTTCATCAATTGTTATCAAAAGGCCATACAGATGTTCCTAATGTAGCTGCTTTTCAGATGGGAAAAGTGTACTACGGATCCATGAAAGGACTTGCCTGAGGTGATACAAGAAATCTGTAGCAGAGATGGGGACACAAACCAAACTTCCTATTTCAAAATTCAGGACCAGGTCCATGGCATGCCAAGAATTCCTGGCCCTCAACTCTTCCAGGAAGGCAGGCATTACAGAGGCAAGAAAGAAGGATTGCATACTTGTGGTATGCATGCAGGTAGCTTGCAAGAAACTGGATGCAAACATTTCTGTTTGATATTTCCTAATCATAAATGATGAAACAAACCAGACACAGATATCTGACACCTTTGCATCTGACTGGATGTAAACCTGACTGGATCAAGGGCAAGCCAAACAAGCTGGAAACAACTAGATTTCTGGATCACTGTTTAATAAGAGGTTGTGAGAAGGGCACAATCACTTGTGGATGTGTGTACATTAACATGTATATTTATTTGAAAGTATTTTATATGCATAAAATACAACAAGCTACACAATACGTTGAACACTGGCTTAGGGAGGAAGACTTTTGCCCTGTTCCTGATGAGCTTACTGAATGGATATGAAAGACAAATCCATTTATTAATTTTTTATTGCTGCAACCTTCCTTGCCTTCCCCTCCCCTTTCGGCTCACTGCTCTCGGCTCTTCTCTGCTCTCATGCCTCACTGCCACATTAAGGCAGAAGTTAGCTGGCTTCACATGGGTCAAGACCAAAGCTAGGAGTCATCCTTACCCTTTAGTAGACTGTGCTTCCCTTTTTCTTTTTTTTACATAGTGCTTTGAGAATGATGTGAAGCCTGTGAGCAATAAACCACAGAGTAATGCAATCCGGCCTCCCCACCGCCTGATGAATGGCTGTGCCACGCCAGCAGGGAAAGCAAGGGCTCCGTTTCCGCTGCGATGAGAGCTGCCCCAAAGGACCAATATGAATGTGAGTTTTCCTCTCCTTGACTCCAAGGCTAGAGGCATCCAATAAATAGCTCAGACTACAACTCACTTACTTAGAGACAACGGGTGAAAAGCCAGGCCTGGTAGATGTGAGAAAGAAGTGCAGGTCATATTGGTTTAACAGTTTGAAAACTTGACAGAGAAGAAAAGGTTCTGATAACTATTTGTTTAGTGCAGAAAAGGGAAGAAGTAGCCCTGGGTGAGGAAGACACAATAATATTCATCACACACAGTAGATAAAGCTCCACCAGAGACAGGTCAGACATACTAATGCTGCCTTGACGTGTAGGCATGGTTGGGCATTCTGTGCTCTCCTGCCTGTCGGAGGCTCTCTGTTTACACTCATTTTACTGCAACAGGATTTCTGTCTGTAAGGGTGACGATTTGGCTTCAGGGAAACCCATCTCCAGGTATTCAGAGCTATGTCCTCCCAGGACTAATTTTAATATAAAGGGAATTATGTCACTGCTCACTCCCTTCACTTGCTCCTTGGAGGACACCACTACACCTCTGTGTGCAAGGAGACTTCTGCTGACCCAAGATGGAAAGAGATAGAGCTGGGGATGTCTCCTTTTCTTTTTCAAAGTGCTTTTGGTTGGCAGTCTTCTCAGTGGTTACTCTTGAGAGCATGCACACGTGCATGCATGTGTGTGTGCGTAAGCTTTGCATTCATTAATTGTCACGTGTTGAGGGTCATCATCATGATCGTAGGAGTAATATGGAAGCCATATAAACTGTGTCTTCTCTGGGACAGTAAACGTTTGTTAATAGATTTGTACATCCTTGTGTGGCAAAGACAAACTGTGGCCCTAAGGGGTGTCAGCCAGCTGAGGTAAGCCTTGCCTGGCTCTCCAGTTTTGCTTTAAGCAGCTGCTGCTATAGTATAAATTATCCCATTGACACAAGGATTAACCCATGAGTCCACCTGTGTTAAAAGTCATGCTTTCCTTTCCAGAGAGGAAGCAGCTGAAAGCTACCACGCTACAAAGATTTATACCCAACCCTGGGGTCAATCTAAAATAAATGTCAAGTATCTATATAGCAAATGTTTAGAAAGAGTCAAGAATGGTGTTTACAGACATTTTAACCTGTTGGAGTGAGAACTCAGTTACCAAGTTGGAGAAGGCAACCTCAAAATGGCACAAGGAAAAGCAGCTATGAGCTTAGGCCAGTCAAGGGCTATGCCTCTGCCTGTCCAAAATAGAGAAGGAGGCCTGGGAAATCGGAAGGGAAGGTAGTTTCTGGTTGCTTGTTCTTCTGACAGCCACTAATGTGCTAGGAAAAAAAAGGAAAAAAAAAGTCTTGCATTATGCATATTGGCTTCGCTCCATAAATAATGAAAACAGTGATCAGACTGAGCAGGGGCTTCCTTCACATGAAAGCCGTGAGGGAGGAAACAGCCTTTCCTCGCCAGAGTGGGAGTCTGTACGTTGTGTCTGTGGCATTTCTCCTCAGACTCTCTGCCCTCATTGTTGCAATTCAGCACATGCAGCCAGCCAGCCCTGTCTGAGCCTGCAGGAGAAACCCTGTTTGTACTAAATCAGGGAGCAGAGAAGCCCCCTTCATTAAATGAGAGATTTTATGTCCATGCTTTGGCTGTTTATTCTTTCTAGAGCTATTCTGTTCAGCCTCTGCAGGGACTACTAAGAGACACAGGGGAACTGGGAGCACTTAGTCAAGGGCAGAAATATTTGGATTCAATCAACCATAAAAGGAATCCCTGAAAATTATAGACATTTTCCAGAGTAGCTGTTTTCTCTGCCTACAATATTTCATTTGCTGCACACTGAATTACCCTGAAGTTCAATTAAAATTCTTTAATGTATGAAATCTGGAAATCCCCTGTCCACAGTTTTAATATTTTTTGTGGCTGGCTGTAAAAGAGAGTGGAGATGAAGGGATTTATTCTTATCAGGCTGCAGAAGGTTTTACATCAACAGTTTTCATCAACATCACTGCAAATTCTCGAATTCTTTCCCATCAATATGCAAACTGTGCCATGTGTGCAAGGAAGACAGAGGTATCCATGGTGCTATCAGCTCCTCTGCTTCCAAACGAGCAGCGTGCTGGTGACATCCTTCCTGCACGGCCTTATGTAAACCAGCTGCTCTGGACTGCTGTGTCTGTGCACCGCTTTCAGCAAACCCAGAATAATTTTATAGAAACTCCTCTGGGAGGAGGCATAAAGCTAAGACCGCAGTTCCGCCTTTTAAAGTTCACTTTTATACTATTTCCAGAAGCAGGTTAGCTCTGAGCTTCAGATGCAGAGCAAGGCTGGAGCCAAGTCATGTGGCTGAGTTTGGCTCCACGAGATACAACAAGGGATGAGCTGTATGTGTGTGCCAAAAAAGTACCAGAAAGCTGCAGTATGTAAGGTCACTGTGACCATCAAGAAACGAAGAGGAGTCAGTTTATTCTTCCCTTGGCTCATCCTCGGCCTTCTCATACTTTCACTGCTGCCCACATCTTTTTACGGCTGCCAAGCAGGATATTAGCACACATATCTGAACGTGTTCATGTGCATGTTCCAGGTTTATACGCAAAATTTTTTCAGCAAGCCGGGAGAACTCTGGATTGCTGAGCGAACATTTCTTTCGTTAAGCAGCATAAGCTTAGCTTAAAACAGTGCTCAGCAGCCCAGCTGAGGCAATTCCCATGTGCTGGCAGGACCTGCTCGGGTGAGTGATGGGAACCCCAGACACCTGGCACGTAGCCTGCGAAGTGAGAGGCTGCAAAAGTCATCATGTAGGTGCTTAGGAATGGTGTCCCTTATGATCCGCTGATTCATGAGCAAAGAGCATCACATAATTCAGGGACATTTACAAAGCCTGGTGGTGCCATCCTTCAAAGCTTTGCTGCAGTTACTACAGGTTTGATTCAGAGCAATGCTCTTGCTCCAGGCCCAGCTGAATGGGGCCTCAGCTCAGCTCTTCACACTTATAATTAAGGTTACTTAACTGCTACAGGACAGGCAGAGGCCATGAAAGAGTTGGCTTGCCTAGGAAATTCATAATGACAGAAGCATAACCAACACTAAGCAGCAAAAAAGAAAAAAAAATGTGGCATTCACCTAAAACTGCTTACCATTTTATATTGGGCTGAAAGTTTTTGCATCTGACTAGACCTCTGCCAATAGAGCAAGTGGCTTACACACCTCACACACCTGACACTCATATACTGAAGGAAAAATGAATGAGGGGGACCCACCCCTATTCCATGCTCCATGACTAAAGGCAGAATAAATAGGGGACCAGTAATTACTGGCAAATCAACTGGAAAAACCTAGGCCTTCAGAATGTGCTGTTATGGACACAGATGCACCGGTGGTGGTGGTGAGCGGCTGTGTCCCCACACAAGAGCAGGGGCTTGTAGCCTGCTACACTGTGCTGGTCCCTGCAGCTCAACTTTGTTATTAGCCTGTGTGAGCACTTTTAATATACTTCAGCACAAAACCAGGGAAGAAGTGTTTTGTAGTAATTTAAAAAGCCTGGAAGACTTGACACAAAAGTGGGCTAGGAATGATCTCATGGTTCATTGACAGCTGAGCTATGGGGACAGGGAGCTGCAGCACAACAAAGGTAAAAAAAAAAAAATGGCTGGGATATTAATGCTTTGAGATACCACTAGCTCTGTGTATGTTTGTTTGTGGGCATGCCATTGAGAACATTTGGGAATTTCAAACCTGCTTCCTCTACCATGCCATAGTAAAAATCTTTCCTGCTCAGTGGTATATCTGCTGGGGAGAGATTACCAGCTGAGCTGTACTTCAGAGACAACAGGTTTTGGTGATGCTAGTACATTATCACCTCATTTAGCTGCTAAAACAGTCTTTATCCAGAGTAAGTGCTGAGATGTTAAGCATTTCCTATAAAGAGCTATTTATTAAGCAGAGAGAGCCTTGAAATAGAAGTAAGTGCCCAGATTTTCTGGGAGGAAAAATAAAAATCTTCATAGGTTAAAATTAGCTTTTAAATCGCAGAGGTGAAACCACCTGAGGTTAGAGCCTCGCTGCTTTTTAATAGGCAAATGAGATATTTCATGTGGAATTGCTTTTACATGACTATTGAAACAAGTGTCATCTTCCAGCAGCACCTTCTGCAGCCCGTGTGATGTCTCTGTGGGGAGGAACAAAGCACGGAGCCAGGTGAGATTCAGGGGAGACAATGGCTTCCTGCTGCGTGAGGGGACACTTCACAGTGAAGTAGGTATTGCCATTTATTTTGAGTGCCCCCTCATTAACTATTCAGTGAAACATATTAAATGGACAGATTTCACAGGGCTCTCAGGCACTTCCTCAGGAGCATACCCTAGCTTCCCTGAAGCGCTGTTGGAACTGAGCATAACAGCACTTGTCAATGGAGCGGTTGTGGTGCCGTGTTTGAGAGTCCTCCTCCATCATTCTCCTGACTTTCCTCTTAACTTCTCAAATTAAGATAGGACTTTCTACCCTGTCCACCTTATATGGTGAAGGCTATGTTTTATAAGGTCTTTGTAAGGTCTTTATAAGGGAGCTGGACCCTCCTGTTGGTGCACCAGACATTTAGCAGAGTGTGTCCTAGCTCAAGTCCCTCTTCATTTTGCTTCCCAGAGGACACATGCTGGTTCCAGACACTAACAGCTGGCTGCCACAGCAGAGACCAGGGAAAGGGATAGTCAAAGGTCTAAAGGGATAGTCAAAGAGTTTCCTTAACAGGAGCCAATGAATAAATAGAGGAAGACTCTTCAGTGTAGAAGCTTTGAGAGAGAGGGCAGAGGCCAGCTGGAGCAGGCATGGCTGGAGGGGAGAGCTGTAATGGTTCCAGTCAGTTCCTCTCTCTTCTTTCATACTGAGGGCTATGCAATTAAGTTAGCATGTGGCAGACTTCCTATACTCAAAAGGAGGAGGTAGGTCTTCGTATCGCATAGGTAGTAGAAACTCCATGCTGCAGGATGGTACTGAACCTGGAATTTTACATGGACTCGAGGGATTGTGAAGCAAGTTCACATAAAAAAGTTCCATTGAGGGCTCTTAAATACATAAGCTATGCCCCTGGTCCAAGAAGTTTCTGAGCTGCAAGTGACTAAAAGCTTAGAAAATATTTGAGGAACTATCACTCTATGCTTCTATGCTACACTCTTCAGGCATTCTTTTTGGTTATTGAAAGAGGTTTCAATTGAGAGATGTTTGGTCGCTCCTATTGTGTTTGTGGTAGTCCCCTTTAGTGGGAAAAAAAACAAGGGAATGCTCACCCATATCCCTCAGTAGGAACTAGGCTAGTGAATGCCTATCTACAGAGGCATATGGTGGCTGCTAATAACTACAAATCTGTTCTTTTTCCAAGGTCAGTCTTTTCATTTGGCCTTACAGTCTGTATTTTACAGACAGAAATTGTTCCTACCACCCACTGAATACTGGATTCCTTGTGTACCTGAGATATGATTAGTTCTGAAGTTTGTAAGGCTGTTGTACTAAATCGGTATTGTTTGCTTTAGCTAGAGGACCACTTAGCAGCTTCTGCTGTATTGTGTCATTATTAATAATAATTGCATATACTTAATATAATCAGCAATTTATTACATAATTGCTATTAAGCTTTAATAACAATACTGTTTATATTTCCTATATATTTTATTATTCATAAATCCATGTGCAGTTTACAAAGGAAGCAGCATATACAGACAGCTGAACTTTGAGCATGAGCTGTCATTGGATATAGTCAATGTCACAGCTAGCAGCTAAAAAGGGAATATATCCAAGACTCCAAGTCCTTGAGTCTTCATACTTAAAATTTTGTTTGAGAGAATTTTCTTCTTACCAAAACTCTGAAGGAAAAAAAAAAAAAAAAAAAAGCCTTCCCGATCCATTTAAATGTAATGTTTCTAAAATCCAGAGTGTTCTGTTTCCAAAAAAGTATGTATAGGAGCAAAAGCATATCAGTCATCTGTGCAAATAAGTTATAGGCTCCAACATCAGATGGCTTTCTTTGGAAATTTTACCTTTGTTTTTCTCTGATCAGCTCAGTGATTTCTCTGGGCTGAGGTTGACTTACCTCTGTTGGCAAATAGACTCCTATAGGACAGTTTAGTACCTTGAAATCCTGTAGGACATGATGCCTTCCTGGGTGGAAATGGAAGGAATGAATTCTCCCTGCTATGGAGAAGGAGGCTACCAAGACCTGCATGGCCCCTCACGGTAGCTTCACACAGGTCTTGGTAAACACATATGGTGTGTTTACCAAGGGCAGCCCTTTAGAGCCCCAGGCCCTAGGGACAAGAGAAGAAGGCTGGAGAGAGGAAGAGTTGCCTTGGGTAGGGGAAGATTGGGTCAGAGAGCACCTAAGGAAACTCGATACCCACAAATCCATGGGCCCTGACGGGATGCACCCCAGAGTGCTGCGGGAGCTGGCAGATGTCATAGCTAAACCACACTCCATCATCTTTGAAAGATCCTGGAGAACGGGGGAGGTGCCGGAGGACTGGAAGAAGGCCAATGTCACACCAGCCTTCAAAAAAGGCAAGAAGGAGGACCCAGGCAACTACAGGCCAGTCACCCTCACCTCCGTCCCCGGAAAAGTGATGGAACGGCTCATACTGGCCGTTGTCTCCAGGCACATGGAGGACAAGAAGGTGCTCAGGAGTAGTCAGCATGGATTCACCAAGGGGACATCTTGCTTGACTAACCTGATAGCTTTCTATGGTGGAATGACCAGCTGGATAGATGAGGGGAGAG
>NW_010584085.1:187163-220272 GCF_000705375.1 Tinamus guttatus | reverse complement strand
CTTCCAATCTTAAGCATTCTATGATGCGGCACAGGATCCATTGTTATGCGGCCCATTGTGATGCTGCATGACATCCATTGTGATGTGGCCCATTGTGCTGCGCATGGGATACATTGTGATGCGGCACAGGATCCATGGTGATGCGTCCCATTGTAATGTGGCAGGGGATCCATTGTGATGCGTTCCATTGTGATGTGTTCCATTGTGATACGGCCCATTGAGATGCTGCACGGGATCCATTGTGGGGAAAAAAAAATAGTTCAGGAAATGTCAGAGTGAATCATGTGGGATGAGAAACAACATGTATCAATTGATTGGGCACAGCTCTTAGGACATTGAAGTCAAAGATGATGAAAGTGGAACTGGATCTTCACACGATACCGCTTATCACATCTTCATTTCCTTCCACAGGGTGGGATTCGTTGGCCTCAGTTCATCCACGCTGGCTTTCTTCCACTGGGCCAGGCTTCTAATGCCCTCAGGTGCTTTTCTTTTCCCAAAAGTCTGACATTTGAAATTAGATACTTTGTCAAATAATCAGGAAGGCTTTAAACCTTGAAGTGTGCATTTCATGTAAACATTTATATTTAAGTGGGAGATAAACTTTTATGCTGCAGTTGGGTTTGCTCATTTGGCAGTATTCAGTTGATGCTGTTACACAAAATAAATACTTGTCACTCCAGTGCTGAGCCATGGGCTCCAGCAATCATTTTTGTGTGTGATGTCCAGTTATCAAAATAAAGTCCCAGTCTGTGATTAGACCTCCTAAGGGGTACAGGGGCACAGAAGGATGATAATGTGAAATATGTCCTGATGCTGCAGAACATGCCCTGAAATATACCTACAGCTGCGTGGTTTTTTTTATAATGGACTTTTATAATTTGGGTATCCCATCTGTAATTGTTGCCTCAAGGCTACAGTAAACAGGTCTTAAACTGAGACATGTCTGTTACTACATATAATAATTAAACTAATATAGAAAATTAAAGTAATGTAAAATATCAGAATATCCCTTTTTAAATTACTTTGCAGCAAGATCAGTTCACTCATTTATGGCTTAATATGGCATGATAATTTTTATTCTTTGAAAGTGTATGGTTTCATATGCTTACCAAATGGATAAACAGCCTCACTTATGAACTGTTTTCTAAGACAGCTTGAATGTCAGAAGTTGTTCATAAAGAAGCAAAATCTGTAAAAAGTGGCATTTTTTATCCATAAAATGGGAATGATTTAGTAGCCAGCCCACCTCGATACAGTGAAATTGTTTCATTTTTACAAAAACTTACACTGTCCTTGCGTTCTAAATCCAAAGTCTGACTCTGCAGGTAAGTTTGACTCTTGCATCTGAGTAAAGATGCTTGGGAATTTTTTGTTGACATCAGATGAGATTTTTGCTCGTTCTTTCCAGCCTAGTGAGCGGTGAGAATTCTGTGAACAGCAGCTTAGATTTCTTAGGGATCTTGTTAGATGGCTACAGGAAAACATGCTTTAGAAAAGCAGTGTACTAGTACTGATTTGTATACATGGGTGCACTAATACTCTTGTTCTTTACATATGAATAATATTAGCTCTTGATAGAGATTAGATATTCCCTGTACAGATATTTTATTCCAGTTATATAGAAGTTATTATTAAATAGTGTTGCCTTCTCTTATTCTAAACTGGTAACAAATGTGACTTGAACAGGTGAATAAAGTGTTTTCACAAAGACATAGAAAAATGTGAGCGATGTAAGTTCAGTTAGTGCTTTTTTTTTTTTTTGCTTTAGTAGAAAACATTGTTTTCTATTTGTTCTGGAGAAAAAATCGATCAGGGAATGTATGTGGGATATATTTAAACTTTCTAAAAGTTTATTCCTTAAGAAGCTATTAGAGGCATTTTGGCCGCATGACCTCATTTGGATGATGCGCCGCTGCATAAGAGTTTTTAGGTTGAAAATCTGGAGCTACAGTCAGTTCTTTATGGCCTTAATGTTTCTGTTCCCTGCATGTTTTTTGTTGCTCTTTTTGAGCCTTAGAAACCCTTATGTGCTGTATTCAGGTTGTATTTATACGGTTGTACTCACGTATTTTAAGACATGCACGCTGCTGGAAGCTGCTTTTTGCAGGGAAGGATTAACAAGGGGGATGATTAGCCTTTCAGAGAACTGATCCTAAATGGTTTTGCTCTGACTCTTCCCTCCGAAGGAGGCCAAACATCCTCATCCCATGTGCTCCATGGATTTGTTTCCAGAAGTCCTATCTGATCTGTATATTTTTTGTTTGTTTTTTTGTTTTTTTTCATTTTCTTCCTTTTTTTTTTTTTTTTCCCCTGAGCCACAAAAATTCTATTTTATGCAAAATGCTTCTACCGAAGTGGGAAATTTATTTTGGAGCAAATCGCCGTTATCTTCTCAATTGTATGAGAATTTAGCAGGTGGAAAATTTAGGAGTAAAAGAGGGTGAAACATGAAACTTTCCCAGAAGATGGATGGGACAAAGTATTTTTCAATGAGCTTTATGGGATCTAAGAGATAAGAGCTCAAAACATAAAGGAAAGGATTAAGTTACGGCCTTGTTTTCCTGAACGCTTTGCAAATATTTTTATTTACTTTTGCAAAGCAAATATGTTCTTATGACTCTAGTTCCCATGTTAGAGGAAATATGCTGTTTTGTGACTGGATAATCATTTAAACCACACAGAAATCTTGAACTAGCCCTCCCTCTCATTCCTCATTCCTAAGCATGAGGTTAGCCTAAAATTAGTGCTATTTTATAAATGCTGTCTAGTGCATGAAATATTTTTGTTTATCCTTTGGCATCTGAGTCTCATGGTGTTTGCTGCCTGCTTTTTGAGCATTTTACCACAGTTGTGATGGTTGAAAATGTGCATTTTTAAAAACAAATTCCTTGTGAATCTCATAATTCTAGAATTACATTATGAATATAGAATGAAATTCTAAATATAGAAAATTATTAATAATTAAAAAAATCGATAGCTATTAATTGTGAGAGAGAGCCAGGATAGCACAGATTGTTTATTTTTCATAATCAGAATTAAGTGGGCTGCACTATGTTGATAGACATAAGTTTGCTGCTGTTCCTGTCAAGATTATTACAGTGGCTTTACAGCTGTGTAAATAGCTGTGTAATCAATAAATCGTAATCTCAGTAGTTGTGTGTGAATTGGCCCAAATCAGCTTTTCTAGCGGGTCAATCCCTTCAGCATGTGGAATTGTGCAGTTAAAATGTTTCTGGAGTCAGTCACAAAGGACTTGCCAATGTGAAGCCTTGCTGCATGACAAGAGCTTCATTTGGCTGGAATCTCTTCCCCCGTGCCCGGTTTTGCTGTTTTTGCAGGTTTCAAGCACTTCCGTGGCTGGGGACGCGCGCTGAGGCCCGGCCCGCTGCGTGTGCTACCTCTCGTCTCTGCACACGAGCTTGCCCGGTTGCGTTTGGGCATGGACAGCGGGGAACAAAGTAACTGCTGTTCTCACAGGGTAACTGGCCTGTCCTGACATCACTGTAAGGGACACAAAAATTAAGTTAATGATAATTAATGCTAAGTGTTTCCTGCTGATTTCAATAGTCTCCGAAACAGCCGATCTCAAAGATCTTCATGGTTGCAAGTGCTTTTCTCATGTACTTATGTCTTCGTTATTATTCCCATATTCCTTCTGGGATGATTCAGAAGAACGTCTTTCAATGCAGGAATCAGAAGAGGCAGGGTGAAGGCCTAAGCTGTGCTGTTAACTGAGCTAATTTTCACAGGGCCTCATAGCTACCCCCTTCCTTGGCTAGTTATTCCTCCATGTGTCAACGCTACCACAGAGATGGATAGCAAAGCAATAAGAACAGTAGCACAGTTATCTTCATAAAAGTTACAAAAAATAATTGATTTTTGGCTGTATGAAACCTTATAGTACATGGTATTGTGTCCGTGAGAAATATGGGGTTGGATTAGCAGTATGGCAGTGTCAGAGCAGTTATTTTAAACATCTTTGGACAGTCCTCCTTAAGCAGAGCTCACAGGGAAGTCCCACCATCCTTATTTTGGACTATTGTGTAGATTACCTTTGAAAATTAAAATTACGCAAGTGTTGTATTCATCTCTCTAATTTGTTAAATGACCAATTTCTGTTTTTAAGACTGACATGAGCTGTTTCTTAGGAATTTTCTGTTTAAAGTTAATATAATTTCTTCATTTGAAAGGAATGCATAGATTTTTCATTATTCTACTTTCTTTGTTTCTTTTTGGATGTTTGTTTTTAGACATGAATGTTTTGCTAATGTCCTCTCTTTCTATGAGCATTTAAAAAGCCATGCTAGGGACAGAGATTGCAAAACGTTCGCTTAAACATGTGCTTTTATATAATAGCTAGATATAAGATTCCCTACCTGGCACTTTTGCCTTTTCCGTGTGCTTGTTGCAAACGTTGCTTTGTTAACCCCCTTAACTCTGGCCAAACCTACCCTCTGAACTCCGAGAGCGACAATGTGACCAACTACATCTGTGTCGTGCCCTTCAAGGAGCTGGGGCTGGGCCTGAGCGAGGAGCACGTGTCCGAGGAGGAGGCCCACAACCTCACCGACGGCTTCAGCCTGCCCGCGCTCAAGGTACTCTCACCCGCAAGGACAAGGGCTCCCACGAAGACTGTCCCGAGGAGCTGGGCAGTTGTCAGGAGGCTCTGCTGCTTCAACTGTCTGGCACCTTTTTTTTTAATCTCCTAAGGTTTTGTCATTGTTGAGTTTATTTGTTTGTTTCTACATGCTGGTCTATAGTAAGAATGAACTGAAGAAGTTCATAAGTAGTCTTACATCATGTGTCTTATGCTCTCTGGCGTTTACATGATTTGTTTTTGCATGTCATTGAAGAGAAGTTAGTTGTTCAATATAACATTAGGATCTTTTCTGCAAATCACTTAAATTCAAATGAATGTTTTATAACAGGCTGGGCCAGTCTCCTCCATAAGCATAAATTTGTGCTCTGGTTATTGTTCAGCAATCAGATGTTCTCTGATATCATTTAATCCCAGCAGAATCAATTAATCTCATTTTAGGTAATCTCTTCCATAAAGAGAGATCCAAAGATGTAAATTGGCTGCAATCACAAATGTAATAGTTGCATTTAGTTACACTGAAGAGTAGAAAACATAAACTTGGATCCCATATTGACATGAACCACTGTAGTTCTTTAATCTCTGAAAAATATTTAAGGAACAGAGTAGCAACTGTATATGACTTTTTTTTCTATCTTGTTTAGAGATGTTAAGTATTTCTAATTTGGATGAATACGTCTGCTATTAGAAGGAGGATCTGATTTGATAAAATCATAATTCTTTATACTCTAGTGGTTCTCTGCTTAGGCAGTTCCCTTTTGACATTATATTTTTAATGGAAAAATCCATTATTATGTGACTTTCATGTTTTACGGACTCTTGTTGCATTTTATTCACTGAATTCCTGGACTTTGGCCTATTTTGATTTGGCAGTAACTGTGACTAGTAGCAGGGGTAAATAAGCTTTGAGGCTTTAGTCTAATTAGTTTAAACTGGGAGCTTCAGGTAACCTTTAGGGATTTTTTCTTGCCATTAATAAGATGTACTTCTAGTTGCAACCCTGCAAGTCCAGTTGTTTATCCACTTCTCTATGAACATAAGAAGCCAGACAGTTGCCCAGGCTTGTAAACCAGGTCTTTGTTCACCTACAGTTTGCACTGATTTAGCTGAATTTAGTTTTCAAGCTGTTTTAAACTGGTTGGAGTGCCTTCCGGGTGCAGTTAAGCTCCACCTAGCAAATCTCAGTTTACCTTAGCTGGCACCAGTGAAGTAGGCTGGGTATGGGACAGCTGAATCACGCTAAACTAATATTAGTCAGTCCTGAGCAGATCCACGCTTAGTATACAAAAATGGATGCACTTGGATAACCTTGTGACATGCTTGTGTTGTGAGATGTGAATTTATACTTAGTCCTCTTCTTTTTTTTTCCCCTTTGAGGGAACTTGCTATTATATTAAAGTGCAGGCAGAATACAGATATGTGTACAGATTTGGTTAGTATTTTAAATTTCGTTCAAGCTCCTGCCTAGGCCATATGAGATATGTGTTGCCTTTAGTCTGTACATTTTGGTTACCTTGTCCTCAAATTAGACTGCTTTAGAGGGTAAAAAAAAGCTTTAAAATAAATATTGATCCAAGCTGAGGAGAGCTGGTTTTGGATGTTTTGGATATTTTGGATGAAGTTTGAATGCCAATAAAAATCATGAAAAATTTTTGTTGACAGAAAAGCTGTTTACATCTCTGAATAAGTTTGGAATTTCAGTTTCTCTCATCCTCATGCCTTTTTTTTAAGACATCTTTTGGATAATTCTTTTTAGTTTCTGAAATTCTCTACTTTTGTGTGCTGCCTTTTGTGTGTCAGCTTCTGCCTTGTGACTGAAGGGAAGGGATTGGCCTTCTTTTATATTCATAAGAATCTGAGTTCTGCCTCTTTATTCAGATCAGCACTCCTTCAGGGATGCTTAGTGATTGCTGCCGACTTGTCTGTGTTTTTTCTTTTTCTTTCTTCACTTCTTACGTATTTAAATCTGATTCTTTTAAATAGGCGATTCTTCTTACGTATTTAAATCTGATTCTTTTAAACTGGTGTTAGAGAGAAAAGTATCATAATTGCTTTTTATTTTAGAGATATGAGATGCAAATACCCTGTCATAATACTTTGTCTAAATAGCCAGGTCTTACGTGTCATCAGAACAAATGTCTAAATTAAGAAAACCAGTCTTATTTTCATATTGCGATTGAAAAAGAAGTTCTTGGGAAATTACAGTGGTGGCTTTCCTGGTGTCCAGACTGACTGGATTCATCTGTAGCATAGATAACATTGGGAAGTGATTTATCTCTTATAAACCTTCATGGCTTTGGTGAATGTCTCACTTGGGCTGAAAAAGAAAAGAGCAAGTTGGCAGCGCAGATTTCTTCAGATGTATACTGTTTTGGCTGGAGTACACGTTTCACTGGCTGTCCTGCGATGCAGTAGTTAGTAAGAGTAGATGATAGAAATGATAGCTTGAAGTTATAAAGCATAAAATGTCTTTTTGCCACTGGAATTTTGGCAGCCGTTTATGAGCTATAGGCTATTTTCAGATTACAGTGAATAATGAGACTGTCTGAAACAGCGATGAAGTTTTAGGCCTCTGAGAATCTTCAGAGCATAATTGCATATACGAAACTTCATAGAAGAATTCAGAGTCATCTAAGGTTCACAAGATCTGAACTCACACGGATGCCCTTCCGAAATACTCGGCAGACTGAGTTCCTCAGGTTCCTGTGGCTGGCTGGAGAAGGCTCTTGCTTTCCCCATCTGTACGTGTTATCTGGGGGGCCGGCTGCACTGCCGGGCTCCCCGCTAACCCGGCTGTGTTTTGCAGGTTCTCTTTCAGCTCTGGGTAGGGCAGAGCTCCGAGTTCTTCCGAAGGCTGGTGCTGCTGCTCTCTCCAGCCAATGCTTCCCCCAAGCCGCTGGTCACGCCGGAAAGTTTGCCTCACCATATCTTGTCCGACGTGACTCAAGGCCTACCTCACACACACGCTGCCTGCCTCGAGGAGCTCAAGCGAAGCTACGAGTTTTATCGGTACTTTGAAACTCAGCACCAGTCGGGTTTTGAGCGGGCAGCCAGGAAAAAGCAGAAGTCGAAAGAGCTGAACAGTCTCCACACGGCGGTTCGTAGCCTGCAGCTTCACCTCAAGGCGCTGCTCAACGAGTGAGTGAGTCAAAAGGACCTGCCTGTGGGAGGAAGGCTTCAAGGCTTGAACTCTTTGGGTTGTCAGTTTATATCCCAGATTAAAAACAGAAAAGATCAAAATATATATAGTCACAGAAAGTACTCCGTACCTGCTTTGTTTCATAACTGATTTTAGTGAAGGTGCCTTTTTCCAGATTGCTACTTCAAAAGACATACTGGGCGTTAGAAATCTCTCAGGAGTTCTTAAAAGGTTCCATACCACCAGTCGTATTCTGATACTCTGCCCATTGCTGTGTCTGAACTTCCAGTTGTAGCAGCTCAGCATGTCTTCCCGTAGCCTCAAGTCAAAGTACCTTGGTGCAGCAGGAAATTTAATATTGTTTCCTGGTTATGCTTTAAATATCTGGCAAAAAATCCAAACTAAACCGTGCATAAAAATGTCTCTTTAGGCAATCTCTTGAAAAATCTGAAAACATCTTTCATTGATTTTCAACATACCAAGCACTTTATAAAACAGTTCAGCTTGCAATAACTACCTAGCAAATACTTCTAAAGATTTATCACTGAAATAGTTGAAACTGTCGTACTATTTAATCTTAAGGATTGCTATAATGAGTGTGAGAGTGGTATATCTCCATAAAGAGAAAGTCTACATTTAAATTTTTGGGAAAGTTTTGAGATTTTGGCTAAACCAGATCATGAGAACTTGTAGAAAATAGCAGGATGTTAATGAAATGAAACTTGAAGAAATGGTCGAGTCATATATTTGTTGATATTTTACTTTACTTGTCTCTTCACCACACAGGGTAATAATTCTTGAGGATGAACTTGAAAAGCTTGTTAGCACTAAGGAGACACATGAGTTAACAACAGAAGCCCATCAGGTTCTGGAACAAAAACTGAAGTATATCCAACCTCATATCCAGGCAAGCAACAGCTGCTGGGAAGAAGCCATTTCTCAGGTGGAAAAAATGAGTCGAAGACACCCAGATAACAAAGGTAAATACGAAAGGTTAATTTATGAACTAATGGAATTTGCTTTAGAGATGGAATGGCCAAACAGGCCAAAGACTGTTGGACATATATACCTGAATTTCACGTGGAGAAGGGGCTGCAACTATAGACTTTGAGAAAATGATATGCATGTGGCAAACTTTTCAACTGGCTGACCTTGAGGCTTTTGTTTCCCTAAAAATTGTAAATGTATTTCTACAATTTATTAGACACTTGGATTCAATTGGTTACATTAACAGGTATAAACTGATAGTGGCTTTTTTGCCTTTAACTGGTGGATGACGTGTGAAGGGATAGGATTTCTATGAATCAACCCTGAGATACTTTTCTTTGCATAGTTAGAATTTCATTTAACTGCGTGAAAGTTACTTGGTAATTGAAATGGCAATGACATTGTCATGACACTTTCTTGACAGTGGCATGTCTTGAAGTGTTTTAAATTGTACAAGATGCATTGAGCATCTTACATATTGAGATACACCTGCAGGAGCGTGTGAGATTCTTGAGATTCGTGAGATTCTGTGTGCTGAAGAAGCTCCCTGAGCAGCACATCCCAAAGTTTTGCCTTGTGTCTCTCTGCCCAGTGCCCTGTTCTGGCCACGCTCCTCTCCTGAATCACAGCCACCTGAAGGGACTGAAGGGAGCTTAGTCTACTATGGAGCCAAACCAATGATTTCTAACTTTTCTTCTTTCCACGAGTCTTTATGCTTCTCTAGGAAGGTGCAGCCCAGAATCTGATTAATGTTAGTAATAGGGATTGTGCAAAAGGAAAATGTGATTTTGTGCACCAGCAGGTTACTCACAGAAATCCAAATTCTTAATGTTCTAGGCTGTTAATGATATGTGGGGGGCAGGGGTTATAGAGCAGATGGATTAATATTTCTGCGGGCAAAGGGGCTGACCCTGTTCGTGCTCACATCAGACCTGGGAGCACTGAGGAGCTTAATGCAGGCACCAAGATGGTTTTACAGCTCATTTTGAGTCTGGTTATAGAGGTCCAGGCACTGCATCACTAAGTTAGCCTGAGTCTGGTCTTACTAATTCCCTGTCAGTGCTGCAGAGAAGGACCTATCAGAATATTGGATGTAATAGAATAACACCTGCCTGTACTATCCTGTTACGTTTCATTAATGTTGTCTGCAAGCAGCACTGCCATTGATTTTTTTTTCCTTTTTTTTTTCCTTCAGTGTTATTTCTAGGCTGCATGCCATACTGGTTTTAGACATTTTAGTTTTATTTTTACTTTGTATATAAATTTCACAGCAGATGCTTTTCTTATAACTTTCTTCCTTTTAAAAATCAGTACAAAAATAGATTGATGTATGATCTAGAGGGGAAGGATTGTGCAGGACATGAAAATAAATAATATTCTTTCTTACATTCAATTTGTCTCAGGACCTTCCTGGAAGTGTGCTGGGTTTACATCTCTCTTTTTTCCAAAAAGTTTACTGAATTAGTCCACAGGAACTAGTTTTTAATTATGTCACTCGTTGGAGATTATTTTTATCTGTCTACATCTGACTTCCGTGATGCATTTCTGCTCAGCCTGGTTTCTGCGAGCTGGTCTTACAAGGCCATGCGTGGTGATACCAGCATACCTGAAGCACGTGGTCACTCTGGTGAACGTCCTTCGGCTTCTCCTCTGCTCACAGGACCGGGTGCATTCCCAGTGCCATTAGTCACTCGCCCTTTCAGCCACCTCACAGATGCTGAGAGGAAGGGGTGTTTTTATCACCTTTAGGGGAATTCATCTCTGCTTAAGCATATTTTGTATCCATCGATTTGTGGATACACACTGATCTTTCTTTAATCACTTCAAACGTTGATTCTAGACTTTCTGCCAGCTTCTCTTTATCCTTCCACATTTTGCCTGACTGATCAAACCAATTTACCTCTTGAGGCCTCAGCAGTTTAAGCATATAGTAACCTGCTGCTGTTGTCACAGAAGAATACTTTTTACAGCCAGTTAGAGCACTGTTTAAACTATCTTGGAAATAATACTCCTCAAACTGCTCCAGTTGCATTCTTTTGCATTTCCATGTTGCCTGTCATCCTGCAGATGCATACACCTCTCTCCAGTGTTTGTGGAAGCACAGGCACAGTGCTCTGCTATGCACTCCTGCATATTGCCCGGATTTGACTCCTGCATTTGACCCGCCGGAGAGAAACTGAAGAGCAGCAATTTCAGTTGAGGCCTGTGAATACAAGGTCTGGTAGCACTGGTCCTTAGCAGTGTTGTGATCCCAGAGAGAGGACCTGTAGCCTGTGCATACTAGAGCAGCTGTTTCACTCATCTGTTTTGGGTAGTCAAGCTTTTCATTCGCTTTTCATTGGTAACTTTCGTTTTATTCCTCCGAATTTGTCTTTATACATTCAAGACCTTACTATTTATGATTAGCAAAATGTGGTATCTCTTGACGGTTTTCCACTTCAATTTTCACTGCAGGCTGCAGCTTTCTTCTAAACCATCACTTTGCTGGAAGATACTTCTGGAATAGCAAATCTTTAGCTCAGCCCAGGCAACGAGAGAATTATAAACTTCCTTTGTTTGTGAAAGCAGGAAGCTGAGCACCATTAGAGGCATTTTTCATGTAAACTGTCTACTTTCAAATACCATCCCTCAAGTCTCCTGTGTATGGATTGGAAACTGAAAGTAGGAGTGGGGCTTGGGGAGGTCATAGAGCCCAGGTCCCATTGGCGACTAAGTGCTGCTTGGCCGTTCTTGGAAACCTCTTCCAGAGATATTTTACAGCATTTCCAAACATCTATTCCAGCACTTAACTGCCATAACAGCACACAGGTTGTTCCTGGTATTGAATATAAATACATCCTACCGCAATCTGAAAACATCGCTGTTATCTTCCCACAATGGACTTCTATTTCCCCTTTATGGCTCTCTCTTGCACTTTTGACAAGAGCTAATATATTTCTTTCTATCTTTTCTACAAAACTGCATATCCCTCAAATATTCTGCGTATCTTTAAAATTCTCTGATAATTTTTACTGTTCTTCTCTGAACTCCCTCCAGTTGGTCCACAGTATTGAACTGAGGAGTCCCAGAGTGGGCAAAATGTTCCCTCCAAGGCCATACCAGTGCCAAGCAGAGTGAAAATGAAATTTCATGTGTCTTACAGTCTGCGCACTTGGTTATATCTGTTTGTACTTTGGCTTTTTGATCACAGCAGAATATTGTTGACTAGGTCTCTGCATATTTGTCATCACATATTTGTGCATTTAACTATTCCAATGCACAGAACTTTGCAACTGTTGTCATTGAAGTGCTGTATCTAAAATCCTATTCTTCCTGGACTCTCTCTCTGATTTATTTCTCATTCTAAATCTGCCCTTCAGTATCTCTGCAGATTATCCAAGTGTCAGAAGATTCAATGAGCTTAAACATTTTTCTTTCACCCATTGAGAATATTGAAGAGTACCAGACTGGAGGCAAATCCTCAATGAGTATGTTGTTTTTGTCTGAAAGCAGTGTGTGTGCTCTGGTTTCCCAAGAGCATTTTGTCACCTACTGGCAACTTTTGCTGGCCATTTTGTTTATGGGCAGGTCATGACAGTGTCAAAAGTCACACTGAAAACAAGATGCAGGATACCTTTGGCCTCTTCTAGTCATAAGAACTGTCAGAAAAGGAAATTGGAATGGTTTGTTATCTTTTATTCTCAACAAATCCACATGGGCTGTCTTTTATCTCCTTACTGTGTTCCAAGTGGCTATAAATTTTGTTTGATTTCTTCCAGTATTTTTTAATGAATTGAATTGGCCTATAATTTCGCACTTCTTATATTATTTCACTTTTTAAACCTGGGCAGCAAGTCTCTTTTTTGGTCTTATAGATTTTTCCTTTCCTCTGCGGTTTTTCAAACCCTATAAAAATGTTGAGATCTGTTAGTTGAAGTATTCCAAGGTAATTTGCGTCAGACCCAACTTAAATAACTTAGCCATTTTCATACAAGTCTCTCTTACACAGGTTTCAGTGTGTTCTAACCAGCCTTCTCACCATTTTTCATATGTGCCAAAGCTGCCTGATGAAAATACCTGGACCCTCCCTGAGTGAGTCAAATAAACCACTCAATCTTTCTTTCTTTTCTTTATTTCCCCAATACATTTCTTTCTTTCTTTCCTCCCAAAGGCAAGCTTGAAGCTTCCTGGGACAGCCTGCAGCATACTGCAGTACCTTTAATGCAGCCTGCCCTGCACATTGAAGACAAAGACCCGATCCCTGAAGAGCAGGTAAAAAGAAAAAGAAACACTTAATAAACATATTTTTTATTATTGTTATTTTCTCTATCCATTTTTTTCAGTTGCTTTGCAATAGCTTTCTTTGTACTGCCAAAGCAGATAAAGCAAGTACCCATTGCCATTTCATATGTGGACTTGCAGAAAAAAAGAAAAAAAATATGTATTTTATCTCTGTTGTTTCACAGGGAGATTCTCCCCATGTTGGAAGGGCACTAGCATTTTCTTCTTCATGTATAATATTAGAAATAATTGGACAAAAGGAAAGGCAGAAACACAAGTCAAACTAATACAGGGAAAATAAAACATTTGCTAAAAGGCAAAAGTTGAGTCTTATTTGCATTTTATAAGACAAACTGATGCAGATCCCAAAATGACGTGTTTTCGGGCAATACAGTCCATCTTCAGTTTATGGTATCTTTGCATTTTTCGGATGCCTAAAACGGACTTCAGCACAATAAACATCTAAGGATTGACGTGAGTTAAATTAGCAGGATGCCTGGATGGCTAAAAATTGCATAGTGTAAGTTAAAAAAAAAAAGAAAACCACATTGGCATTGCTTATTTCCATCAGTAATTATGAAGCAATGGACTTCCATTTTTTATCACTTTATGATCGTTGTGTATTTATATGAGAGAAGTCTTGGGTGGCTGCAGTTCTGCAAACCTGGAGTGAGGGGGCTCCCTCCAAGCTGCCTGCAGGAGGGTCGGCCCCTGCCTCGGGGCTTTGCCTTGTGTTGGGGTCCCTGCATCACACAGCAGCTGGTGGGACAAGATCTGTGCTGAACGTGAACAATAAAAATTGGCCTTATCCTTCCTGTCTTTAGGAATTGGAAGCATATGTTGATGATTCAGATATGGACAGTGAATACAAAAGGGAAGATTTTTACTGCTTTTCCCACGAAGAGAGAGAGAGACAAAAACGGGAGAGAGAGGAATCCAAGCGGGTGTTACAGGAATTGAAATCCGTATTGGGATTTAAAGCTTCAGAAGCAGAAAGACAGAAATGGAAACAGCTGCTATTCAGTGACCATGGTAAGCACTGCTTTGAAATATTAATTTGTTTCTAAGAAAGGGTGGGTGCCTGTTTACCATCAACTTCTGACTCTGTTGTTAGAATACTAATAGCACGCAGCTACAGTAATGTCTTTGATAGAGCTGTGTGACCCCCTGTTTACTCTTCCATCCGTTTGGAATGACCTTTTAAAAATCATTTGACGATATATTGGAAAGAACTATAAGGAAATCGGCCCCAAACAAAATAGTGAGCTAAAATATTAACTACACAAAATATTAAGCACAGCATTCAGAGAACTGTCAGGCACTAACGAACGGAGCTGGCTTTCCCTCTGCTCCCTGGTAAATATGAATTTTAATGAGGGTGCCTTACTAAATTACTTTTCAAAGTTTGAAGTAACTGTCAGAATTTATCCAGACTAACAAAAATGTACAGATTAAAGTGACCAGCTAGACTTTGAAATATTAAAAGGCCCATAAAAATATAAAAGAAACTCTTGTTTCCCTGACAGAGTGAGTATGTAGACTATTTTCCAAAAAAAGCTATCATGAAGAATTCTTTGGAACCAGCTCATACCGACTCTGATGAGAACTGCTGGGTAGCTCCATCCACTTGCACTTAGAGGCAGGAATATGCAAATTGCTCTTGCCTCAACAAGATAGTTGGTCTCAGTTCCAGCAATTGATATTGGCTTCTCTTCCAGTTGTGTTAAGAGAGCAAAGAGAAAAGATTGTATCAGATTCTCCTCAGGAGTAGGATTTCTGTATCATCTTCCTGTTGTTAGATGGGACCCCACACAACTCCTCCCATAAATCTCTTCAAGTCTCTCTTTCACCTCAGTTCAATGGAGAAGGAAGGAACCCTACCCTCAGTTCAAGTCTTGACATCCTAGATGTAGTGACTGTTCTAAGAAAGAGATGTCAGGAGACATCAGGAGATCAGGATGTCGGGAGAGCTTGCATAAGGAAGAATATTTCCTTATGTATGTTATGACAAGATACCTGTGCAAATCAGTGTATCCTGAAGCTATTTCTGGTCACAGCTTTCTTGAATTAATGGACTAGTTTAACTGAACAGCTCTAAGCCTGAAAACTAGAGCTAACTCCCCTAGCTTTCAATAACATACTGCTAACATGAACCCCTTCCTCTCTGGCATTGGGTCCTTTCCTTCACATCATTTTCAGATACAACATTCCTTCAGGAGTACAAGTTCTCTGGTGGGGAAGGAGGAAAGTGTGATTTCACTCACCTGCTTAGGACTAAACACAGACTCCCTCCATCCTCTCCAGAAGCAGAGAGCACGAGGAGCGCCTGTGAACGCGGTGCGCACCGTTTCCCTCTGGCACAGAACACCGTGCATCTAAAATGCTGTTTGTATCATTCTTTCAGACATGGCATCTTCTACTGTTTTTTGAGGAATTTCTTCATTATTTCTCCAGGAAAAAAAAAAAGCATAAGTCAGTTAAGTATGACATAATGGCCATATAGGTTATTGACAGGGTTGCTGATGTAACCTGTCAGTAACTGTAGCGTGTTGCTACAGCAGACTTTACTGATCGGTCCATGAGAGTCATCCTTGTAAGAAGTCTTTTTAGGGAGTTGTGCTTCCTACATTTGTGGCTGGCATTATTCTGGAGATTTTAGATCAGAGGAGGTCATCTTCTTGCCCGCATTGCTCCAAGCCGAAGGAGGGCTGTAACACAGCATTTCTCCATGGCCCTTTACAGATGCAGATTTGTAATCTCTGTGCTCCAGACTGATCCTGCAGTCGGTGTGTGAATGCATATTCTTGAGTCTTGCTTCTCCAAGTAGAAAAAGAGTCTTTTCCTGGGGCTTTCATAACCATTAATTCAGCATTGATGGGCCCTCTGGAACCCCCCTCAACAACGTGGAGAAGTTTCTCAGAGTAAATGCCCCAGGGAGATGCATCTTCACTCCTACAGCGGTGTCTTGCAAAGAACACTTAGGTTATTTCCAGATAATCTGTGCTTCGTTATGATCCCAGAAAATTCCAGTCCATTCCCCGATCCAGATCACCCTGGAAGCAGTTTCTTTTCGATTCTAAATGAGCTTTGATCTTTTATGCCCTCTTCAGTCGTGCTTTTACGGGATGACTGTGTTCCAGAATTCATGTGTTCTCCTAGCAAGGCATTCTGCTGTGTTAGGGTTTTGGTTGGTTGGTGGAGGAGCTGAAGAGGTTTCTCCCTAAGAGGTAAGCTCCAAAAAGCTGTTATGTCTGAACAACACATCATGATGTTGTCCAGAGGTTATAGGTTGGAGTCCAGGAAGAAAACCCCCATCTTAGTATCCAACTGAAGTAAATTTGCCTGGGCCCAGCAAGATGGTGGTACTGCTTACAGCTGGGGCAGTAGATAGTTTATTGGACTGTAGATGAGCTCATTTTTTGTCTTTTGGCATCTTGGAAGCACTTTGAAGAGTAATTGTTAGTATCTGGCTTTCATTCATCAAACATTATCAAGCCGTTTTGGCAATAGCTGTGTTGTTGCCAGCTGCTTCCCCACTCCCTTCTTGTCTATACAACAGTTCTTCTACAGCCATTTCCCAGCTCTCCCAGCACTGGGAAGGGCACAGTCAGAGCAACGCTGCATCTCCCTTCCTTTCTAGAGCTTTTGGCTTTGGATCTTGGGAGGAGGCAGGTAACGGAGGTGAGTCCACAGTGATCAGATTAGCCTGCATGTTCCTGCCTCTTCATGCAAGTGTGCAGAAATAAGCAGCAGGGTTCTTTCTGAGATGGGGAAGGAGCTGCTACCTTCCATTTGAGATGAGCCTGGTGCAGTGCTCCTGCAGTGCAGGGTGTTTTGGCACCAGCCCCACGGTACAAATTCACAGCCACAATTTGCATTGAGCCAGTGAAAGTCTTTAGCAATGTGACAGCCCCAGCAATGCGGCTGCCTTCAGCCAGCTAAAATAACCACTACCAAAATAGGATGCAATGGAAAAATCCTAATGCAGTTTGTTTCCAGTGAAAACTTTGTGTATTTCCCAGAGTTATTTTCATCTCTGCTTACAGGGGTAAAGTCAGAATGGAATTAGAAAGGGAAATGCCACTCGGGAATCTGCTGGTGCCGCTCTCGTTTATGCTCGTGCTGCTACTGTAATGGAGCTGCTGCAGTTTAGGGACTCTCTTACTTGGAAATGGACCCTGTATCGTTTTGTTAAAAAGAAAGACGCCGGGGCTTCAAGAAGTGCTTGTACCGTGTTATACTAGCCCTTAACTCTGGGAGGAGAGACTTCCTGGCAAGCATCCCGTTGCTGGCAATGGGACTGGCTGCTGCTACTAACTTCACGAGAGGCTAAATTAAACGGCCCTTTATTTGCGAGGACACCTTACCAGCCTGTATGAATACGTGTTGTGTGTACATGTCGTGATGTGTGAGCTCAGAGATTGCGTTTAAGGACTTGCTCATGTACCAGCTGTCTTTGCCGGGTTAGGTGAACTGCTGTTTAAAAGGAAGGCAGCAAAATCTGTATCCAGTGAAGCCGTTTTACTTGTTTTTTTTTTTTATTTTAACATTGACTGCATCATCTTTGTTCGATGCTATTTTGAACATCATGAATGTCACCTTCTTCTCTTACATTGTAACTTCTAAGGGATAGTTCAGGCAAGTAACTATCACCCTCCAGCTTCAGCTTCCTTGTTAGAAAACACTGATTTAGTTTAGGTTTTCCGTTGTTGTGTTTTTGTTACTGTTTTTTGTTTGTTTGTTTGTTTTAATCCATTTTGTCCCTTACATATTCTACAATACTCCATTTTTAAAAACACAGATTAAATATATTTAGCAGCTTACTTTTTATTATCATTTCATTTTTTCCCCTTTTTAAGCTGCAGTGAAACCCTTGTCACCTGTAGAACCACTGAAGCTACTAAATAATATGGAGTCACCTATGAATTCGGTTACAGAAAATCAGGACTGTAGCCAAAGTTGTGATAAATCTGAAGAAAGGGACTCGAAGCTAACAGTGAATGCTGCTGATAAGAGCAGGACAGAGTATTTGTATGAAGATCCTGAGATGGAGGAAAACAGAGACAATACCACAAACGAAGGTGTTTCTCCAGAGGCTGGGAAAAGAACGTATCAGTGCGAAGGGGACGGAGAAGAGCTGCAGCTGAGCGGGGTGGACGGGGCCGAGGTGTCGCCGCCGGCCTTGCAGGGTGCCCTGCAGTCACAAATCAAGCAGAGGCTGGCGCTGCTCCACAGAGCAACAGATTTTACCTTCACATCTGGCCTGGCTGCACAAGTTGCTGCCCGGTCTCTTACTTTTACTACAATGCAAGAACAGACTTTTGGAGATGAGGAGGATGAGGAGGAAGAAGAGAAGATCCAAGAGAATGAAAACCTGATTGAAGAATGTGGGAATGAAGATAGAGGCTCTGAAAATGAAGAAGTGGTACAGGTCTGACCTGAACTTTCTTAGGCCTATAGCAGGTGATTTTGATAGAAATAACTAAGGTGGGAGTTTGAAGATCAAAATGCTAGGTGGAAAAATGGAGACCTAAATGTAATGCGCCTTGTTCCCTAAGAACGGTACACTAAATAAGACCTTAAGCATATTGAGAATTTGCAGGTAAGAGGAATTTAGGTTGCACCTGACAAATAGTTGGCTGGTGCCTCTTGAAGACCCTAGCGGTGGGTTTGGGAATTTACCTAAATATTTTCCCCTTTATTTATTTATATTACAATGTGTTTGTTTTTGTTTTTGTTTTCTAAAAATAAGGAAAAATAACGTATTGAATTTCAACAGACTCTGTTTTTGCTTTCTGACTGTGTTGTCATGGTATTAATGTTAGTTACAACAAAAAAAGAAGCCAGGACGTTTCTCTTGGAAGAGCTTGAACTGTTCCCTGTGATCCACTGCTACCACTTTTGTTTCAGTTCTTGTGTCTGCAGGGTATTGGCGAAGCCACCGCAGGCATCTGTGATTCTGTAGCCAGTGATGCTCCCAAGGAAAATGTAGAATTTTAAATAAAAACATGGAAGAGCCAGTATTTCATGTGTCCTGGGCTATGGGGCTGCAGTCGTATAAAGTTAGTCGTCCTTCATATTAAGGTTTGTTGAGAATTTTATGAAGGGTTAATAAATGATTTCAAGATGTTGTAATTCATGTTAGAGAAATACGAAGTATATGTTAGAGAGGGCTATAAATGTGTCAGTAGAAAGTAGTGTAGGCAGCGAGAATTTATCTGTTGGGTTGACGATAGATGAGAGTAAGATAACAATTTATTAAAACAGCTATTAATTATTTGTTAACCTTTTGTAAATTGAACCTTAATATGTTTGATTTGTATTATTTGCCCGGGTGTACAGTTTATTGTACATTTGTTTTTACGTCCTGCAGTAATTTTTCTTGCAGCTAGGTCAGCTTCTCCTACCACGTGCAGTGTTTTGTTGGAGGAGCCCGTTTGATTTCCCTAGCGTTCCTTCCTTCTTCCTTCGATCACAGCTATAAGCTGTGTGGCCAGGACTCCGTGAGGGCATCTCTAAGGTGCGCCTCGTAACCTGGTTGGCTCCCAAGCCTCCTGCATGCCTGGTATGAGGCTAAGTGGGTTTTGTCTCTCTCTGTGGCGCTGCTGTGGGGAGAAGCTGCTTCCTGGGCCTCGCCGCCGCGGCTCCCCGCTGCCTCGCGAGGACAAGGCGCCTCTCACCTCGCTGGGCGGTGGGAGCGCGCTGGGGAGTACCCTGCCTGCAGCTGGGGAAATTGCTCCAGCGGCTCCGGAGGGCATTGCCTCCTCGAAGGCGACGGTGCTGCAGGGTAACAGCGTGCGGATGTGGGGGTCAGAGCAGGGCCTGTCCCAGGGCCTCGTGGGGCGGCTGGCGAGGGCAGGGGCAGAACCCTTGACCTCGTGCTGGAAAACAAGGCCGTCCTTTCAGCTCCCCGCTCCTCTAGCAGTGATTTCATAGGCACGCTGTGAGGGTAAATACGTGGCTTTCTTCACAGACCCTAACTGGGTAAACAATAACTTACAGAAAAGGAAGCGAGTCATTTTTATTTTGACACTGTAATGTCTGTCTTCTCCCTCACAGACAGCTTTTGGTAAGAGGGCGTTTCGACACGACTCCAGGAATATTGTATGCTTTGCTCTTTGGAATCTCAATATCTGAATGGACAATAGCTAAGCGTCCCCTTACAGGCAGAATCTGTTTTGCCCTAGGCTCGAAAAAGTTAAGCTAAGGAAACAAAATACTACCTTATTTTCTGTGTGTCAAGCAATTGGTTTTTTTTGAAGTCTAGAACCACTGCTTTGGGTAAACTGTCTGTGTCTGAAGTGCTGCCAGTGCTTCTGAAAATGAAGTCTTCCTCGTGCTTGACTTGAGATCTCCGAGTTCACTAAGTGCCCAGATATTTTTGTTCCTAGATAATTGTTCTCACTGCCTAATAGTATAGTCAGTCAATAAGTATCACATGGAGTGCAATTCAATTAACTCACCCACCAGTATCTCATGATGAAATGTTGCGTATCCCAAAATTTCTTTCTTCCACATCTTTCCTACGGGATCCAAATCTTACTGTGTAATATAGAGTGCTACGACAAAGCTTGCAAAAAGATCAAGTTTCGGTTATGAAGTATCATTGCAGTCCCAGCTTTTGGCAGCCAGCAGCAGCAGCAGTACCGCGCACTGCTGCCAAGGCAGGCTCCACGTCTTTCCTTCACTCTCATGCCTCAGCTGAGTCCGCTCAACTTTTTGTGGCCATGGTATCCCCCAGCTCGTTGAGTCTGCTCAGGGTAAAAACATCACCCCCTCTTTTTTTTGTTTTTTTTGCATCTTATTTCAATGATGCATGTACCCCAAAACAGCACATACTGTGTGTAGGGGTGAGGTTCAGGTTCTCTAACATGTTTGTTAGTGGCAAAGACAGCATGCTGTGCAACTATAGCCTTGACATTAGACATGGGTATGATCGAAGTATGCATTTTTGGAGCAAGTTGTGATCCTGTTTTGAACAAAAGAGATTCTCTACAAGCCATTTAACTGATTCATGTGCAGATAAAACCCAGTCTAGATTGTAACATATATGTGCACCTGGGGTCATCTGCTCTTTTATTTAATATTCTCCCCTCAGAAGAATATGGCTAACAGTCCCCAACACACAAAGCACCGATCCCCTTGATTTGAGAACTGGCTTCCAGCTACACATACATAGCCTGTCATGACCCCGATTTTCTCTTGCTGTCGTCTGAAAGGACTGTGCACACGTGCTACAGATTCCTTCAGGAACCTGACAGATTTCTTGGCAATCTTCATTTATTTACGCATTTAAAATAATACATAAGAGAAACACACCATAGTTTGTTTTAGAACTAAAGAGTTTCATTAATATATTGAGCATGTCAAGGTCTGAGTGTTGTCTTGTATTCTTTGGCTTACTAATGTAGAGGGGGATTTTTGTAAAAACATGGCATTTACTGCTTAGGACTTTGTAACTTTTTGAAATGTGTTAATCAGGAAATCCACAGTAAATGAGTTATGCCAAAGGATATCAGCAGCCAAAATTCTTTGCAAAGAGCAGAGCTAACAGTAAATGGCTTTTCCATCATTCACTTTTAATTAGCAGTTCTGTGAAGTTGTAATGAAAGAAGTAGTTTTGTACAGTTAAATATTATATAATTGCTTCTCCTCCTGACCTGCCTGCAAGCCACTCCAAAGATGGTGTTTGCTTTCCAAACTGGATTGCAATCTAACATTTTTTATGTTGCTTAATTTTACAGCTACAAAAATAGGTAAAGACTCAAATGGGGACAAAGATCTATAGTAAGAACATTAATTTTACCCTTTTTTTTGAACGTATTCAATTCTGGCAGAAATGAAAGACTGATGCAATGGGAGCAGCAGATGGTTCCAAGCCCTTCAGCAGGCCAGAACGTGCCCGTGCCGGCCCTGCCCTGCGCTGCGCTCCTCTGGGCGTCTCGTCTCCGCGCAGAGAGCGCCAGGAGGGCAGCGCGGCGGCGCGTGGACACGGTGAGGGGCCGCAGAGCAGCTGCCCAGGGCAGCTTCCCCCCCGCAGCCTGTGGCTCAAGGCCTTCGGAAGACGGTGGTGGCGGCCGCCGGATTAACGGGCCTCCATGGAATTTTCTTCCACAAATCTGTGCAGCCTCCTGCTTGTCCCACTCGTCCTTATCACGGTCTTTTGCATACTGTGAGACTAGCCAGTAACTTCTTGAAATTTTTCTTTCCTGAACTGAACAAGCCCATGTCTAGGGGTTCTTCCAGAGAAGAGGGTTCTTCCACCATTTCAGATGCTTTCCTTAGAAATCTGCCCAAGGGGTGATGCAGCACTCCAGATGCAGCCCCACCAGTCCTGAGCAGGGATAACAGTCGCCTCCCATAAAGCACCAAGCCATTTTTGAGTTCATCTAGGAATCTAGAAATCTTCTGAGATTTTGTTTACCCCCAGCTACTAAGATGACAAATGAAAATATTTGGTCTGATGGAGGAGAAATATTTATTCACTGTCAGGAGAATTTGGTTCGACAGTGTTTTTCTTTGCTAACAAAACAAGAACTTGTTAAATCAAAATGATCTTCCAACAGCTGCCACCTGGTCTAACATAAACAAGAAATACCAAAAAACACTTGTTTAAATTTCAGCTTGACTTTTCAGAGATGTTCTGATTTCTGATGAATAAGCATGTATCAAAATATATTGTTGCATGAGAATCATGGGAGTGGATATATGGATATCACAGATCAAACTAAAGGCTGACTTAGCAAATTTTGAAGTGCCTGGAGACATCCTTATATTCATGACTTTTAATAGTCTCATCTATATGTTTTTATTCTACCACCTCGAATTTTAAAATTAAAAAAAAAAACTCTTTGATTTTATTGGCTTGGAAATTTGTGCAGTAATCACATGAGTGGTAAAAGTACTGTGATGGTAAGAGATAATCAGACAAGGTTCGTAGGTAGGGGCAGTGCCTCTCTACCTGTGAACTCTGCCTCGTGAAGAGGGGCAGCAGTGTAGTTTGAGCTGCAGATACTCAGCCTAACTGTTCTAGATATTGTGTGTGACCCTTGATGTGGCCATCTCCAAGCTATAGGCAGGCTTGTCAGAATAAAATTGGACCCCATGGTTTGAATGCTCTCTCAGCCCATTTTACACTTTCTGAATACAGAATTCTGAAGAAGCAACTATAACTTAGGAGACGAGACACAAAAGGAGTTTTTTTGTCTGTTACAAAGTGACTTTTTTAATATGGGTTGAATGGGACCAAATCAGGAATACTTTCACTCCTATGAAAATCTAAAACATGAAGATGAAGAGGGCACACCAGCAAGCCTATTGAAAACATTAACAGTAATTCCTGTCAGATACCCATATACCACTCAGTAGATAGCTTTAGTATACTTTTTTTTTAAAACGTATTTCAAGTTATAGAGACAAGATTTAGGGTTTTTGTTTGTTTTTATTGTACATACATGTTTTGATGTACGAAGTAGAAGCCTTTGCTGTGGACCTGAGCCTCATGGAGCAGGTCCTGACAGGAGTTTCTGTGACACAAACGATAAATATTTATAAGGAGTGACAGGAGCCAGGGCAGACAAACAAGGGGACTAACGTGGTGACCGTGGTTGAATGGCCCATGCCATTTGTAGGGTTTTCTCCTTGCATTTATACTGGGTAGACAGAAGTTTTTAAAGATGAGTTTGGGCAAGATAGTGTTACTGTAACAAACTGAGCCAGTCCATCTTTGAGGCCTGACCGTCCATTTTTGTGATAGCCGGAGAGAAGAGAGCTCCTACTCAGAGGCCTGGTGAACGGTGCGGCTTGAGCCGTGTGTGAGGAGAGGCCCAGGCGCTCACGGGCCTGCCAGTGCTGCCAGGAGCGTCTTGTGCTTTACTGCATCCTTTATAAACGTGATCAGCATATCCCGACCTTTGTAACTTCTCAGCTTTTATTCGTAGGGCCTCACAGGGAAGTCGCCTTTAGGGGATGTGCTCCAGGGACGCTACCGCTACCGCAGGCTGCCTGGCTGCTGGCAGTCCCTGCTGTGCAGGCCCAGGCCCTCCCTTAGGATGGTGTTTGCTGCCACGCAGTGAGGTAGGGCCTGGCCGTGGCTGAAAATGCCTCCGTTCTTTAGCTCCATCAGCTCCCTGACCACACAGCCGAGAGAACCCGAGACGGCGCAGGGGACGGGAGGGACTACGTGCCCAGCACGAGGAGGATGCTGTAGCTCAGCTCTAAGTCCCTTGGAATTATATCATTACTGTTTCCATGCTGACAAGTACCTCACTAGCATCCGTGCTGAAGCAGGATCAACTCAACTCCATATGTTACTTTACTCAGCTCCATATTTTGTGTTAGTGAAGTATTTATCATTTTCCTAAGTCATTTTGACCCTTGCCTGTTTTTTGCTCTTCAGGCCTAACCTGTCTAAGACTTGTTGTGTCTCAGTCTAAGGTCTCTAGGAAGGGATTACTGTGCTGCCAGTAAAACACAAATTATCATCTGGCAGATCTCCGGTATTTTTTTTTTTACCTTTCTGGTCTCTGTGACACCCACAGTTCTTTGCCTTTATCACTGCTCCCGGGTGCAGTTCTGATTTTAAAATAATACCTTTTTTTCTTACATGTTTTTAGCACAACTTGATTCTTGCGTACCTTTCGGCACTGAATGAATAGGTTTAGAAATGTATGTTGAATTTCTCAATGTCACGTGATTTAGCATGCTAACTGCAAGCTATCCCACAGAGAACTGAAACAGAAGACGGACACCAAAACACGAATAACATCCTGCAACTCAAATTTATACCACTTTTTTCTTTCTGTCGGTTTTATAAGCATTTCTGGATTACTGAAAAACATATGATATGTTTTAGAAATAATCACAATTGTAGCACAGCGTCCCCAGATAGTTATGTTATTTGTTGGCCTGACTCATGCACAGATCTTAATATTTAAAGACCTGACCTCCAGCTGCAGGGAAGAGAGCAGAGAACAACTTCAAGTGTCCAAATAGAAAGTGACCAATGCTTTCCTGCAGCTCTTGCTATCAAAAAGAGGTCTGTTCCTAAACAAACAAAAAGAGAAAAGTCCGTGCTTAAAATCACGCATCCGTAGTCATTGCTAACAGAGATTCATCCGTGTCATTTGGATGGAGTCACTATAAATGAGCCGCTGTTTATCATGTTTTATTTGTGTGTTTCTTAAATAAAATAAAAGGCCTTTCATGTCTAGTTACACAATTTCATATTTACTCCGGGATGAATGCCAGAAATCCATCGATTGTCCTCAAGATCTTTCATCCGCAGCCACAGATGGTCAAACTTGGGCGAGTTCAGGCCGTCCAGCTTCTGTGCTGCTCAGGATGCTGAGGACACTTAGTGTCCCAGGCCTGGCAGGTGGTAGAGGTCTGGCCCCCATGGATTTGTGCAGAGGGAAACTTGTACAGGAACAGGAAGCCTTAAGGTGCTCTTTAGACATTGGCTCTGCCTTCCTCTACTGCAGGCATCCATGTCACTTGCACTCACACCCACTTGTAAATGTATTTTCTCTATGCTGCCTTCTTTGTAAGCTATACAAGCCAAACTCTTTTTAGTTTTCCTTCCTGGTTTACTGTCTTACGAGGTACCAGGTAATGAAGTTTCCAATAGAAACAAAAGTATTAGTGGCCACACCGAAAAATCCTGGACTTGGACACACATGGGCTAGAGAGGCCCTTCTGGTTTAACCATTTCTGGAAAGAATTATACCAGGCTGATTGCCTGTGAGAACAGGGAACTAGATTTGATGTCTCTGAAGGTATCTTTCAAACTTCCAGTTTTGTTCTGTTTTTTTTTTTTGTTGTTGTTGTTTGTTTGTTTTCTTACAACCACAGCAGCTGCCCAGCCTTAAGCCTTAGGACCTGTGGGCACGAGCAGTTGGGCTTAAACCTTCCCCACTCTCAAAGAGCCTGTGTTTTCAGAACACAGAATCGATCTCCTGCTGCTCGATCTCCTCCTTTCCAATTTTTATTGAACAGTAATAAGGGTTTGTGTCTTAATTTTCATCCAAAGGGTTTCTGTAATTCTGGTTTTCTGCTATTTATTTATTTTTCCTTCATTTTTGTTGTACATGCACAGTGCCAGGTGTCACCGTGAAAACCTTCCCTGGCAAACAGACTGTTTTTTGCATATCAAACTTCAGTTATTTACTCAGGAGCTAAATACAAACTTACTTTTAATTAGATAGTTATCTAGTGACAAGAGAGCTGAATGCTGTTGTACCGTGTATGTTCAATGGAGGTATTTAAAATGCGCCCTGACTTAACACCCTTACCTAGAAGAGCTGCTGCACCTCGTTTCCTCATTCAGCGCCTTTGCACCGGAGCTGCTGCCAGTGCCTGTGAGCCCTTCTGTCCTATCTTAAACACAGAAACATATACATGTCCCCCACCATTTCCGCAAATAGGGCCGTAGAGCAGTATGTCTTGCCAAGGAAACCACAGTGAAAGCGAGGGGCCTGGCTAGGATGCTGTCATTTAGTTATAAATGGAAGGTAAGTGAAGAGGCAATGTTTCCGAGAGCAAGCTCCAGCGCGAGCTCCTGGCAGGGCCGCAGAGGGAGATCTCATGCGATACTCCGAAGTTCACAAGCACCAGGAAAGATCCACAGTGTCTCTCTGGTGTGGAGACAGGAAGTGCGCACCAGACCAGTAGTCTTCAGAAGAAGAATAAAACAAATATTTTATCTCCGTGTTTTCTTCCACAGACTCAGTCCTGCTGTGCTGGGACATCCCGCTCTGTGTCAGCCCATCTCCAGGTCTGTGCCTTTATGCTCTGCACCATGTCAGTCTCTTTCAGCTGCCGGTTCTCAGGGCACACGCGCCTTGCACAGGCGAAGCCCCTCGCGTTCATCCTGGTAGCCGTGCCGCTTGCACCCAACCTGCCAGGCACCGTGCTGATCAGATCGGCCTTGAGCGGGTTCACATCGGCAGTGCTTAAAGCAGCCTGTCCCAGGGAAGGCTCCAGGAATTAATGTTTGGCGCCAGATACAGGTAGGAGCAGAGGGACACGAACCACTTGCATTCACGGGCTTCAGCTGTTTCCTTGCAGCAGCACTTCCCGCCTGTGGCGTTTTACAGTCCCTCTTGTTTCTCTTTTTCCTTATTTTCCCATTTTACTTCCTTCTTCTTTCCTAATCATGAATCAGGACCTAAAGTCTTCTTTAGCGTGTTTGATGATGTGCATCACCACGAATGTTTTTATTTGGGGAGGGAGGGGGGCTGAGTTTCTCCATTTCAGAACTCAGATCTCTCTAATTTAGTTCTAACCCCTTTTGATTCTTTAGCGTCTGTAATAAAACTACCCCTTGCTACTGTAAGTATCATTTTTTCCTCCTTATCCTGTATTTGTGACAGCTGCCTAGGTGGCCCAAATATGATTTATCTGCCCTTCAAATAGTAATGATTGAATGGGAGAGGGGATGCTCCTACAGGGAACCAGAAGCGCTGTATCAGCACTGCATTTGATCTTTTATAGAGAAGTTTATTTGTAATTCCACCTTCCCTGGAGATGCATCTCATTTTAAGCAGTCTTGGCAATAGTTTGTTTCTGCAGCATGTGTGAGTGGCCCTTTCATACAAGCACTTCAGTGTTGGGCACTGTTTGCTCTTGTCTGTAAAAGCAATGCCTGCAGAAAGAAGAGTTCTCAGTGTGGCGCGTGCTTCTGGCTGCATCGTCCCTTAGTCTCTCAGAGGACTCTACTGTATGTGAAAACATTACCAACTCCTACCAAAATCTCACACCAAAAATCTTACCAAAATCACATGAGTATCTACATAGAGGTCTAGGGGGAGAACAATATGTCAACTGAGGAGGCTGGAAGCAGTAGATTTTTGGCCTAGGAGCTAATCTTGGGTGCTCTGCAGGAGATAACTGCTCTAATTGCCTCACTGACAGATTCCTAAGGAATAGATTTGCTCTGAAGCACTAAAATAAGGGTGACAGGGCAAACTGGCTCCTTTTATCCAAAGCTTTGTGACTCCCTCATAGTTCTTAGACTGCTGCTGTTAGGAGCTGTGATCGGTACCCAGTATCAGACTCCTCTTCCTGTTCGCTCTCCCTGTCTTGCCATTAAGGGTAACAGCTGTTGATCCCTCTTCTTTCTTAGGTGTCACTTGCTCACCCCTCTTAATTCATATCATCAGGAAGAAAAGCTTGGATATGACTGGGGAAGAGGGGAAATCATTTAATCTTGAAAGGCAGGGGGCAGCTTGGTGAGGCAGGGGTATTTTGATGTATTGAACCTTGCTGCCTATCGGTGCATAATTTGTTGTACAGTAGAAAAATCTTGTTTATGTTTTGCTATTTCCAGATTTGTTTGGTTCAAGTTTTTTTTGGTTTTTGCTTGTTTGTTTTTCATATTGAACACTAAGCAGATGCAATTGCTGCTCTTAGAAAGGGAAGCCCGTCTACTGAGAAGGGTCTGTAATGATTTTCTTCACTTCTTGGAGAGTTTTTGACTGCTAAATTGCCTGGGTGTATTCTTCATGTACCATATGCAAATATTCTTCAGGAAGTGATACTACCACTTCAGACAGTCAGTATTTTCTATGTAAGAACTGTACGTTTCCTATACTGCCAAGAATGTATATATATATATATATCTATGAAGACTTAAGATTGTATCTTTTTGAGCAATTCTCTTTCTTTAGCCGTCTGAAACTTTCTTCCTGTTTCTCAAGTTCTCTGCTAATTTATTAGACACTTGTGTTATATTGTGTACTTTTTGTATTGCCTGTACTGCTATATTTCTCCTTTCCCTCATTAAAACCTGTTCTTCTCATCTTTCTACTGTGCTGCTTTATAGAGCAAATACTTGTACCATATGAGGGAACCCCATCTGTTGAAAGCCCATCTTTCAGCTCTCTTTATGATGTTCTTCCACCAATCCCAACATATAACCAGTAATACTGCAACTGCTACTCTGCCGTTTTAAGAGTCCCTAGGGCTGCTTGGAGCATACTGGGCACTAAGACAGCGAGAAAGTTACATGTGAGGGATCATGGGATGCTACCAGTAAAAATAAATGGACAATATACAGAAAAATGTACTGAGAGAGAAAATCTATAAGTGCCTTGCACGAGTGTTTCTGCTGATGTGTGCTTAGAAGCTTATGAGAGAGCAGGTTTCAAGGAAAGATTTGGAAAAGGAATCTAAGGGCACCTTGTTTCTAGAGATGTAGCCTTCAAATTAGGGCATTTAGTTCTCCTGAGGTCTCTGTCCTTATCTTGCACATTCAGAAATGTGTAGAAACCCCAATTTTCTCTGGGTGATAAATTGAGGACAGAAAGAGAGCTGAAAGGTGTCACCTTCTTTCATACCTGAAGCCCGCTGTCTGTTGTGGTTCAAAACCATTTTGTGGACATCCTTCAGGAAGTTAAAAACTACTTGGTCTGCTACACATGCAGCTGAAGTGATGGTGCTTTCTTTTTCCTCCCTATGAAAAGCACTGATGCTGCCATAAGAAAATACTTCTGTTTTTTAGAAGACCTGTGTGAACCCGGTGTGCTTGGCCTGGTCCTGCATTCTAGAAGGGGATCTTCCCACATTCTTCTCTGCAAGCTTCATTTTATTCTTTTTCTCTTATTGGCAAATTCCAATAAACTATAAGCAGGAGTAAGATCTGAACCTCCAGGTTCCTCACAAGAAAGAGAACATGCTGTTTTATACATTTACCCTTTCAAAGGACAAACATTTGGCAACTTAAAAATGCTTCATCAAATAGATGTGGGAGATGATCCCTTTGTCTGGACTTTCTGCCTGGGGTACTAGAAAAATCTGCTTTTATTGAGCGCTTTAATTTAAAGTGGAATGCAACTTTTTTTTGGCTACAACTGCCTGCTAAGGCAGGCCTCGTTTGATGCCACTTACCAGGCCATTTACAGTCACTCAGCCAGCAGGAAGGAGGCTGCTGTCTGCCTGCATGAACTGCTGAAGAGGTAAGAAACTTCCCCTTTGGCTAAAGCCTTCTTTACAGCACAAGACAAGACATGTTCATGACAGGAATGGCTACTGTGAATGCCAGGACATACATGGGGTGTCCTTCATCTGCAAATTACATTGGCTTCACTAAGGTCTACCTAACCAGGTAGAGAAGGTATTGCTAGGAGTAACTGGCAGTTTTCCACCAGTGCAAAAGGAACAGGGAAAAACAGTTGCAAACCCCTAAGTAAACGTAACATCTAAAACTCTATCTGCTGTGATGATGATGAAGGAGATGAAGGAGAAAAACTGAGGAAGAGCCAGCAGGAGCTCGGTAGGAGCTGTTTGCTTCCAGCCATTGGAGAAGCAGCTCCTTTATGGACAAGAAAGTGCCAAGAAATCACTCCACGAGGGGATAAAGAAAGTACTACCATTTCTGTATCCTCCAGGCTAAAAGCCAGATCTTCAGTGTTTCATTGATGCTAGTCCCCATTTAGCAATGCAGGATCTCCCTTGCCTTAAAGCTGCCCTGCCAGTATCAGTCTCTCCACAGCATGGTATGAGGAAGGAAAGACTGCAAAGCTCAACTACCATGGGCCCAAGGCACTAGAATAAAGAAAGGGATCAGAAGAGACACATGCACCTAGCATCTGAGCATCTCTCACCTTTTGAATTTGGGAGATTGGCTGGTGACACAGAAAACATCAGGAGTATCAGTGGTTGGTAAACCTACTCTTCCCTCTGTAAGAAGACACTTTGAGGATAAAATTAATCATTTCATTAGCACTCCCTCTATATTTACAGTAGCACATGCAAATAGTCGTGTTGCCTTGGTCTTCTCATGGGGTCCTCATCACTCTCTTGGTCTTTAAGGCTGCTTTCCGCTTGCTTATGTGTTCACAGCTTGTGCGTAAACAACCTAAAGACAATCCCAGTGGTAGCATTTAGGGATATCTTGTCACGGTGCTGTGGTAGCAAGGAGAAGAAATGCACCTGTAGAGTAACAACAGCTCTTACCAGATGTGAAATTTCTTAGGTTAGAGAATATTCAGGAATAGCTGGCTCCCTGTGCCTGTTCGTACAACTTATCAAGTTGCATTAGGGATGCTGCTACAGTGGGAAAGGTTTAGGAAAATTCTAGTGTAGAGGACATAAAGAGGGAATTCCATGGGCTAGTGCAGCCTTTCCAGTCACTCCAGGAGGGATTTACAAAAGCATTCCGCCTCAACATGGGTGTCCTCACTCCAATCAAGAGAATTTGCCACTGACTTTGAGGGAAACCAAGGTAAGACAATAATTAATGCATTTGAAAATGCTACTGTTCATTGCTTGCTGTATTTAACCCTTGTCTTCTCTGTCTTCTCTACAACTCCATTAATTTTTGTGTGTACACATGAAGTGACAAGCCTCATTCAGAAAAGAAAAGTAACTTTAATAACGAGCTGTTCTCCCGCAGTGCTTATAATAAGCGTGAGTTATTGGTTTCACATGCTAAAGAGAAATGCAAGAAAGGAGCAGACCGTCCATGACCTGTCAAAGCTGGCCAAGAGCACCTCAGCAAAAGGCTGCACACCTCACTTTGGGCTATAGCCTGTGGTCTTCTTTGCTATCACTGATGTTCAGCTGCTCTTCAGCTGCTAAGAGCAGCTTTTCAAATCACCCTCACACCCTGCAAGATGCATCGATTATATCAGTAGCAGAACACGGTTGCCTCTGCATCCACACCAGGCACTCTGAGGCTCTGCTTTTGTTATAGGTTTGCAGAACCAGTAAATTACCAATAATAACATGGATCCCAAAAGCTGGGTGATAAATAACATTGCAAAAGTTGCAGCTGTTTCCCCTGTCTGCCCTGCCTCTGTCTCTGCTTTGGCAGTTTGTGCAGAGGAGGGAGCTGTGGCAGCGTTTGCTCTAGCTCCTCGCAAGGCCTCTCCATGGGCTGGACCGCAGCACACAGCTGCGAGTGGTTCAGCCCTCCACCGCTCTTGCCCCAGCTCATGCAGCTAACGTTTCTCCCCTGTAGCTATGAACTAAATGAAGGACTTAGTAGCCAGACAGCTCCTTGCTAAGCAATTGGTCTATTAATTTCAGCTTCAATTTTTATAGGTAGTGCCAAAAAGGTAAATACGGCAGAACCATATTTAAAAGAACCAGGTCTTAGTCAGACCTGTTACAAAGGGAAATTGGTGACGTGCCCAAGATCTTTGCCTGTTTTTTATTTCCTTCTTGCTCAAAATGAGTCTGTAGTTGAGCAGAGTTGGGGTTAGACAGTCCTAACTGCCGAACAAGACAGGAGGACCACACAGGATAATTTGTGAATGCTCCACAAACAAGATTACTGGGATGGGGAGACCACTGTCCTTGTTCACTTGTCCCTGTTCCTCTAAGTACTCAGCAAAGAAGCCAAAAGCCTCATAATGAAGTGATTAAACACCAGGATCACTGAAGGTAAAATACCTGAACCTGAAATTGCTCGGAAGATAGTAACCCATGCGGTAATCACTCCTTGTCCTTGCTATTTGTTTCTGAAGGTCTTCGGTTGATTTGCTGTATCCATTGAAAATGTAGTTGGCAAAGAGTAGCTTTCCTTGAATGTACATCTGTCAAAAAAAATGGAGAAAAAATGCAGAATTGACAAGAACAACTGCTCATGCTAAATGAAGATGGTAAGCTGAGGAAGCAACAAAAGAAATGGTGGCTTGACTACAACCTCACTATGGCTTGCAGCTTCCATCTTTCCTGATTTTGGTAAATAAAATATTTGATTGAGAAATTAAAAAGTAAAATAATCATACTTTTCTAGTTTCTTATGCACAAGATTTTAAAACATGGCATATGGAAGTGTACAATGCAGCATTTTGCCTGGTGCTTCACAGACAACCAAACACTACCACCATACCACCACCACACCAGTCCTGGCAATATTTCAGCTTAGAAAATTATAGCATGGCATAACATAACGTATTTGATGATGAACACACACTAATAAAGTTGGCATAGAAAAAACTTTTTTTTCTTTTGTATCCACTGCTTTAATTTAGTACTTTTCACCATTTTATTTTTTAAAGAGAGATAGAAATGGGATATCGTACTTCTAAACTTTTATAAATAGAGATGAACCTTCCTCTTCTAAGTAGTGTAACTAACTCATTAGGGAACAGCTATTTAGAGAAGCAAGGCGATTA
>NW_010584085.1:154133-174436 GCF_000705375.1 Tinamus guttatus | reverse complement strand
ATATAACTAAAAGCAAACTCATAGAAAGCAAGTCTGAACCTGAAGTTTTCTGTATATTAAAGTTGGCAGCTGGAGGCACTTGGAAGAACAGAACTTTCAAGTACGGCATACCCAGAGTTTGCATCTTTGCAAATGTTTGTATAGGGAGACATTACTCCCAGTTTCTTAGATGCTGCTATCACAAATACCACTGAAAAATGTAAAATATATATTACTATTTTAAAATATTATATTATTATAAGATACTATTCTTATAATAAAATATATTATTAAGAGCTTGGTTCCTGCTGCATGTTGTAAGGAGAAGTCGACTGCAATTGATCTTGGAGGAAGGGACCTTCTGACCTGGGGGCTTGGCTGTTTTGCTTCCTCTTCCCTCGCGATCTCTGCACGACTGAGGTAACTGAGAGAGCATCTGCAGACTGAATTTTGCATTTCTTTATGAATTGCAGAGGCAGGTCAAACATTTTCTGAGTGTGTGTGGAGTCAATTCCTGAAATACAACACAACTGCTGGAGTCAGTGACAAACTCAGCCTTGATTTGGTAAATGCTAGTGTTCATGTGCTTAGAACTGTAACCAGTCTGCTGTGTGATCCAAACCAGAAAAACAATAGTGAAAGTTAAGGCCAATTTCTTAAATCATTCGTCAGATCATAGAGCTGATCTTCATTCTTTTACACCTGCCCCTTCCTTCCCAAACCAGCTCGGGATTGCTGGCTAGGTATAACCAATCGTCAGGCTGGCAGGTTTTTCTGGTGGCTAAACTGCAAGTCATAAGAAAAATCATGAACGTTGACAATGATGTCAACGAGACAGGAGAGGGAAACTGAATCCTCCCTAAGGAACATGGTGAAGCTGAAATCTTCCTTCCCACAACATGACTGTAATATGTGGAAGGTATCTCTTCATAACTAATCAGAAAGTAAATAATCCAGGCAGTGCCAGTTGTACTGAACCAGAGAGCACGTTCTCTTTAGCTTTCATTTGTGATGATGAAAGAGACATTATGTATGAAGCACTCAGACAGTGATTCCCATAACATGCTAAGTGCCAGCATGTAGATCAATTCCATTCCATTCAAGACTGAAACAAAGCTTATATTAACTTCTGCAAAGTTACAAGTTAATACTAGCTTTGCCCAAGTAGTATTAACTGGGCCCAGCTTTCAAGCTGACAGGAGCTGTGTGAAATTTCATTGGGTTATATTACTGGACATTTAAATGCTATAGCTTATGTATATAGCACAAAGTATATAGTACAACAGCCTTCAAAATAAACTGGTGGTTCCTATATAATTTTTTCTCTCTCTTTTCCCAACTCCTTTCCTCTGCCTCCATGGTCTAACAAATGCTGCAGTACCATGGAAATAGGGAATTAGAGAGGTGATGTTGTCCCCAGTAATGTCCCTGGTATAGGACAGCAATCTGCTGTCTTTATTCAGCCTGGCTGTGTCTCACAGATGCACCAAGGCGCCGAGCCTGACCTAGGGCAGAAGGGTGGCAAGACTCCAGCCTGGCCTGGGAGGCGCTGGCTGTGCAGGGGTCCTGCCACGTCTGTGCTCATCGGCCCCACGCACAGAGGGCTGCCCAGCCACTGCCCCCTTGCTCATTAGCCTCCTGCCTGGTTCAGCGTACACGCCAGTACTGTTTGGATTCTCCGAAGGTCACTCTGGCTCTGACTTTCAGAGGACTATTTAGTCTACTGTGGTACCTGCTGAGACAGAAACAAGCTCGTAAAACCACATCCCCAGCTGTTGTCTGACCGTGCCGATGCAGGGCATTTCCATAGTGTTCCAGCCAGTCCTCCACGATCCTCTGGATCTTCCTCTGCAGCTTCCTCAGTTCTCTGGCTACACTGACATCATTTACACGGCTTAGAGTCTCCTTTGGAACTTCATATTTCTTTAACAGCTCTGTCAACTTTGGCTTTAAGGAACAACACAGGAAAACAGAATGAAATGCTTTACAACTCTATTTAGAGGTTATAGCTGCTAAAGAAGACTCTGAAATAATACTATCATCAAATGTGTCAGATATCTGGATATACAAACCACTTTTTACATGCAAATTATTGACAGAACAAGACCATTTGTTAAAAAAAAAAAAAAAAAAAAAAACCTTTCTTAGCTGACTCTGCCTGGAAATGAAAAATCGGTGCAGTAGTGAATGCTGCTGTCTGATAGCCAGAGCCCAACACAGTGCGTTTTTAAATTTGACTGGGGCACAGCAGACTAAACACGGTCAAAAACAGAGCAGATTTGTCTGCTTGGTTGGTTTGATGAAAGCTCCAGTGACTCCTAATGGTCAGAACAGAGAGCACTTGCACTGCGCAAATAAAAAAAATCATGAGGCCGACAGATAGATATAACTTGTATTGCTCACAGAATCTAGGACCCTTTAAGTCGTTATCTCCCAAACATTCCACCTTTGATTTGTTCTGAAAGTATGTAACAATATTTGAATATATGTAATAACATTTTACAAACAACAAGTCACTTGCCAATGCATGTTTGAGAGAGCCTTTGATAACTACTGAGATTAAAATTAATAGCTAATAAATTTAGGCCTCTCTGGCAAACGTAAATGTAACATCAAATTAATATAAAATTAATTCCACATAGAATCGCTGCCTCATGCCTTTAAAAATGCCCTTACCTCAAAAAATACATATTTTTAATAACATGACCCTTGTGATTCCTTCTTTTTTTTTTGTACTCAGAAGGTAGCTAGGACAAGACTCTGAGATTTTGTTTTTGTTTCCTTAATTTAAATTGGAATTGGCAGCAGATAACCCACTGTTCTCCAGAGTTTCAGGATCTTCTCTGGTGAAGTGTACTTTTCATTTGACACCAGATTTTGGTCGCATTATTTTTGGCAGAAAATCAAAATCATCCCAATACTTGCCTCTCTACCTGCAGTTGGTCAGTTCGTATCCTGAAGGTTAATCTAAGGCTTTTAAAACTTTTTAAACAAAATCTAAGTTTGCATGCCGGCTTTTGCTGTTCTTTAAAAATATGGCAGATTTTACTAGAACTAGTAGTGGTCTCTTGTCCCACTGGAGTCCCATTTGAAGGCCACCCTCAGATCAGCATACCCATTCTGTGTAGGTTCTTCTCCCCTGCAAGTGTCTCGTACACTGAAGAGTTACGGGGAGTTGGGCAGGAGACACATAATGCATGCAAGAAAGCAAGTGTGCCATATACATCTGGTGTATATGGCCAGGGGTATCTCTAATGACTCAGGACAGAAGTTTAGAGAGTAAAGACCCACAATCAAACTAAACTGACACTGTAAACACCTCTGGCCATACCTTCTTCATGCGTGAATTTATCTTCTGGAGTGGTTTGTACTGACACTGCCAATAGGGTAACTAGGAAGCAGATTTTTCTGACTTGGACCTTAGCTATCTGCTATTTATTTTCTATAAATTTTATCTAGGTGGAATTTGCTACCTGGGCTATTTAACATTAAATCCTGCTAAAGTCAAATTCTTCACTGCAGAACTATGGTGAGAAATGCTTTGGGTATAAAGGAGTGGGTCTCAGCTGAGACTTGTATAAACTCTAGCCACCTACTCAAGAGTGTAAATGAACATAAAGATTTACTCCCTCTATACTAATTCTATTTTATTGCAGTTCCTCAGAGGTGACCTTTCCAATTCCACTGGGAAAAGATATCCAGTGAATTCCCTGCAGTGCTTCATCTTTCCCAGTGCTATTTTGAGAGAGGCTCAGATTCTCCACTCACTTCTGTGCTCCATTTACTCTGCTGTTCTCAGGAAGCCTTGTTCTGGTGCCATTTCAGATGGCAGTCTTACATGGACTCAGGGGTAGCGCTATTTTTGTAACAGCCTGGCATTTCTAAAATTAGAGGGAATAAGGTATTGTTTCTCACCCCACTGATACTGGGGATTACAGCCTATTAAGGCTGTATTAAGAGCTTCTCAATCTTCTTTAATCATAGAACTGCCAAGCTATTTAAATAACTGAGACCTGTCTTACAAAATGCAGATTCAATGGGATTTTTTTTGCTTCACAGAATCACATAGAATCACAGAGTGGTTGAGGTTGGAAGGGACCTCTAGATATTATCTAGTCCAACCCTCTGGGGATTACAGCCTATTAAGGCTGTATTAAGAGCTTCTCAATCTTCTTTAATCATAGAACTGCCAAGCTATTTAAATAACTGAGACCTGTCTTACAAAATGCAGATTCAATGGGATTTTTTTTGCTTCACAGAATCACATAGAATCACAGAGTGGTTGAGGTTGGAAGGGACCTCTAGATATTATCTAGTCCAACCCTTCTGGTCCAGCAGGGACACCCAGAGCACGTGGTACAAGGGGGCATCCAGGTGGGTTTGGAAAATCTCCAGAGGACTCCACAGCCTCTCTGTGCAGCCTGTTCCAGGGCTCTGTCACCCTCACAGGAAAGAAGTTCTTCCTCATATGGAGGTAGAATTTCCTGTGAGTCCCATTACCCCTTGTCCTGTCACCGGCCACCACGGAGAAGAGTTTGGCCCCATCCTCCCTACATTCTCCCCTCAGGTACTTACACGTATTGATCAGATCCCCTCTCAGTCTGTCTTCTCTAGGCTAAACGGGCCCAGCTCACTTAGTCTTTCCTCATACGATAGATGCTCCAGTCCCTTAATCATCTTTGTCACTCTCCGCTGGACCCTCTCTAGAAGCTCCACGTCCCTCTTGCACTGGTGAGCCCAGAACTGCACACAGCACTCCAGGTGCGGCCTCACCAGAGCTGTGTAGAGGGGCAGGATCACCTCCCTCGACCTGCTGGCAATGCTCCTCCTGATGCAGGCCAGGATCTCATTGGCCTTCTTGGCCATGAGGGCACATTGCTGCCTCATGGTTAACTTGTTGTCAACCAGGACTCCCAAGTCCCTCTCCACAGAGCTGCTTTCCAGCAGGTCAAACCCTAATCTGTACTGGTGCCTGGGGTTATTCCTCCCCAGGTGCAGGACCCTGCACTTGTCCTTGCTGAACCTCATGAGACTCCTCTCTGCCCAACTCTCCATCCTGTCTAGGTCTCTCTGAATGGCAGCACGGCCCTCGGGACTGTTGGCCACTCCTCCCCATTTGGTGTCATCTGCAAACTTGCTGAGGGTGCACTCTGTGCCCTCATCCAAGTCATTGATGAACAAGTTGAACAGCACTGGGCTCAGTGCTGATCCCTGGGGGACACCGCCGGCCACAGGCCTCCAACCAGACTCAGCCCCATTTATCATGACCCTAGGAGCGCTGCCATACAGAATTTGCTTCCAATGCTTGAATATGTTCATTTGTTACTTATATCTCCCTTGTGTGGATTGTATCCTTGCCCACATACGTAGGAATGCCTGTGCTTGAGGAGGTGGCTTTTTTTGGCAATGATGGTGATGTCAGTTTAGTAGCTTCCTGGAGCATGTTCTAACATCTAACTATGACCTACACATTGTGAAACATCCTTAGAAAATGCAAGTTAATAACTGACAAATTGTATTTCTCAGAACTTTAGGAGTTAATCTAAATTTATTTTAAAAGCAATCACTAGAACACACTGTGCATGTGTGTGTATATACATGCCTTCTACAACCCTGCAATATATGTTTTTATGCTTTAGAGGCCAACAGCTTTTATATATAACACTTTTACATGTGTGTGTGTGCATACATGCCTCTTACAGCCCCACAATATATGTTTTTATGCTGAATAGGCTAAAGACTTTCATATATAACAGGACGAAGGAAACAAAAATTGCAGGAGCATTGCTTGTTTTGTTTTGTTTTACTTGGATAATACATTTTTGCTGCTTTTCCAACAACTGTTCTGTAGCTGTCTTTTTCCTGAGCTCCAAATCACCAAAGCAAGTTTTGCTCTACCAGCAACGTATTTCAACGCGCCTACAAGAGAACATTTGCCATGAAGATGCAGAGCTTTGTCCAGCTGATTAACTTAGCTGGAAAACCCTCTCACTGCACAGAAGTGGAACCCAGATGACTTGAATCAGATTTTTAGAGAAAATTGTTGCTCCCAGTGACACAGAAAAAAAGCTTTAATTTTTCCTAGGTGAGGGAGTGCTCTTCATTCACATACCTTTGTCGTCCCACTCACTGCACAGCAAACTATACCTACCTCAAAATGGGCTCAGTCAACACACTTAGTATTCTGCCTGGTAGACACAGTTAGAGAATTCTAGATGTGTCTCTACGTATTGTTAACACTTTACCATCCACTCTGAGCAAAAAGAGAGCACCTGAACATATGGTATAAATATACTTATTACAGATGTGGTGTATGGTGATACAGACTTAATCATGAGAAAGCGTTAATAGGGCAAACATTAAATAACTCACGAAAGCAGATAGGAAAGAAAGGGCATAAATAGGAACTGCCAAAGCGCATAGGAAGGTCTGTTCCTTTGGGATAGATCTACAGTATCTGCATGTCAGCATAAAACTACTGGAATTTATTTACATATTGGTAGCTCTTCCTTTCTCTCACACAGCAGGCTTAAAAGAAACCTTGAAATGTACCTTATGGGAAAACTCACTGATTCCCGAGTTTGCAGTGCAACAAATGTTTTTAATGTTCCCCAATAAAGTGCAAGACAGTAGCAGCTCCAACATACCCACTCTTCTAACTGTGGAAGAGCCGCACCCTGCCGCGGTGACAGAGACAAGCACACGCTTTCATGTTGCCACTTGTAGATCAAGCTCACTGCAAAGCGCCCTGCAATCCTCACTGTCATGTAGTCATTAACCTGGAAGTACAAAAAAGGAGATTTACTACACCAGGTTTGCACATTTGTGGTGGAAGCGCTCATATTTGCACGGAAGAGGCAGGCTGCAGTCTCAGAGGGTTATCCATAGAGGTGAGAGAATAATCAGAGTTACCACATGCTTAAGCTTACGGACAAGTGTCTGTAACGCGGTAGAGTTAGCTCCTAACATAGGAACTGTGGGCATAGATGGACTCCGGTGCCTGCCTTGAATGACCCCAGCTCCAAGCATAACTACTGTGATTCTTTTACATGTTTTTAAGGTAGATAGCTGAAGCTGTGCAGCAGGAAGAGATGACGAACTAACTAACTCCCCTACCTCTCAACCAGCTGAAGCTGTGCAGCAGGAAGAGATGACAAACTTAACTCCCCTACCTCTCAACCAACTCAGGAAAGTATCGCTGTTTAGTCCCCAGTAAAGAACTGTGGTACACACAGGGGGTTTTTGTTTGTTTTGTTTTGTTTTAAGATCATGGTCACTAAAGCCTTCAGCATCGTCTGTGCACCCTGCTGAATATACTGGCAACACCAAATGGGACTTGGAACCACTTTTCCTATCTCTCATTTAATCTAAAAGCCGCCACTTTGCACCACCCATTTCCTGCTTCTGACACCCCTACCTATTAAAGAAAAGTAAATATTATGTTGCAGGTGCTAACACCTTTACTAAGTTCATTTCCATTTTCATGTGACTCTTGGAGAACATTAAATTAATTTGCTATGGCACATAATTCACAGTAACATTCTGTAACCTGAATTTCATGGTCAAAACTCTTATTTACCTGCTTTAATTTTCACACTTTGTAAAGGCAAAACTGCACACAGATCATGGTATTTTACCAGACTTGAATTATTGCAGATTTCATCAAATAAACAGTTTACAGCACAAATCCAACACCTATCTCCTACAAATAACACTATCTGCCTATATTAAACTGTCAAGGAAGCTGTAAGAACTTTATTACTATTTCTTCTTGATCCAAGCATTTCCTCTGCCAGTCTAGGCTGTGTGAGCCAAAGAAAGAAAATTTGGTTTGTGTTTGACTGCCATTCTGTCAGTGACTTACACAGACCTGGTTTAAAATAGTATGTCTGTTGCCAGGAGCTCTGCATCAAGCAGCAAGGAAGAGAAATTCTCCTGATGCGACCCCTGTAGATAGTGGGTGTGTTTACAAACTGTGTGCCTGAAGGCACATTTACTGACTTGGGCTGCAAATGCGTTTACCCTGATTTCTAGTATTTTTGTAGCATGCTAGGCCCGCATCCAGTAACTACAAAACAGGGAGAGGCTTTTCAGCGACTCCAGTGGGAACTGGATCAAGCGTGAAGGCAGGGACAACTGCCTGCCTGCTACAGAACATGCCCAGAAAGAAAATGAGTAATAGCCAAATAGCTCATCCACATTTATAATTCAGTCAAAAATGCTTCCAGGAAGGAGAATAACCCTCTGGTCTACCGAAATCCTGAGTTCAAATAGTTCCAGGCTATCTGTTCTTCTTTCTCCTGGGGCCTCCGTATGAGTAAAATACAAGTAATGATCTCCGCTCATGTAAAGGTATTGGGAAGGCCATTATTGTAAAACTTGTTAAAGAAAAAGAAATTATAAACATCATGGGCCTTGTAATTAAGACACTTCAGAGACCAAAAGATGTAGAATTAAAAAAAAAAGAGGTAAAAACAACACAAAATAATGCAATAAATGTTACCTGTATTATAACTGGCTTGGCAAGCTTGCCATCCCGAGGCCATTTCCATTCTCTGGCCATTTCTTCATCTCTGTTAGTCACCAAACCTCCTTCCTGATTCAAAATCATTGTTACAGTGTTGCTGTAAACAAGCAGAAATGTGAAACGTGTTTTTCCTGGTGCATCTGAATAAAACCTAAACAATCCAGGAACCTCACTTTGATCTAGGAGTCTTTAATTAAACCACTACTTTGCATATCCCCTCCTTCACCCTGCTTTACACTTGCTGCAGGTCCGCAAGACAGGTACAAATTATTATCCCTATAGTAGTGACAGAAGTGTATGGTTAAATGCTTGGTTTGATAATTCACATGAAAAAGAAGCTGGTGTTTAATGCGTGATTTTAATTCCATTTCCACTTACTAGTACATTCCTGAGTTGCTAACATGCTTCAAATTCTATTGTAAATTTAAAGCAAGAAACAAATAAAGTAAAACAGAATGTAGACACTAGTATGAGCCTACAGCTGACAATTTCATGGACATTCTTCTGCCTCTCACTTTAATACTTTTTAATAATAATATATATTATGTTGCTTTTATCTTTTATCCACCTGCAAGCAAATAAGACTCGGTGATCTGCTAAGAAGATGTAATTTTTAGCCATACAGAAAAGATCTTCAGGTCATCAGAAGAGCTGAATCTGTGTGTTTGGGGTGAGTCTGCTTGTAAGAGATGGAATAATTTTTTATTTTTTAAAAGTTAAAAATTCCATGGATTACCCTGAATGATTTTTTTTCCCTGTCAACTTAACTGAATAACAGAGTACTTCAACGTTTACTATAATACATGTTTTTCCTGTACTTCTATTGGGGTTTGAAAAATAAATATATATTTTAATATGGACAAAGCAAGATGGATCAGGAGTCCTGAAATTTAAACCTGCACTTGATCTGTTCTATGAATTTTGCTTGGTTTTCTGTAATGTAAAGTTGGCCAGCATAGGTAGATCTGGAGGGTGTGATTTTTTATCCTAATGGAGAACTGTTTGAAAATGGCTTTTTAAAATATTTTGGACTCCTAGACACTGTTTATAAATAAGAGCCAGCTCCTGCTAGCTCTGACTCTGCTGAACTTGTTTTAAAGTCCCTTCTATGCACAAGTTGAAAAATACATCTCTGTAGAGCCTCAGTAAAACATATTCTTCTACTTTGCAGAACTCACGCAGGGCAATAGTCAATAAATTTGATTTCTTAACATAGAACACAACTGTAAGTTAATGTCTCCCTCATTTTTAGCTACCTTTTTTCCCCTGCAGAGCTGGAAATGTTGATCTCAGACATTTTGAGTAATACAATGTCACTAAAAGCGTATGAAGGAGGAAAATTAAGAAAAGGCTATGCTGCAACTAGGCTTCAGTGGTAGACTTTCTTCACTTCATATAAAGGTACATCAGCCTTTCTTAGATTGTTAATGACAGAGAGTCAATCCTTTCTGAGATACAGAGACCGACCACCAAACAAAAAAGGTTGTAATGAAGGATGAGCATCCAAACAAATCCTAGCAATTTTTTAACAGGATGGCGTTACACAAACGTGCAAGAATCGCAGGGAAAGAAACAGACACAAGATGAAAATGCTACACCATGAGAGAGAATTGTTGAAGGAACTGCCTTAAAACATGTATTTAAGTATGATCTAATGAGGAGAATTAGATTCTTAATTACCATTCTTATTAAAAACTGACTGTAGAACATAAAAACAGAGACAAAAGAGACTTTGAGAGGTCCTTCAGCCACGTTTGACTAGAGGGAGGGAGTACTTGATGGTGGGCAGGCAGAAAGATCCCAGTTCTTTGTTGTGTGTAAATAACCCCAAATTGTTTCATCAGCTCCAGTTTCTCATAAGGTTATGCCAATCATTTGTTTTGACAAACTGAACAATGCCTACAGTAAATAGCACTTGATCAACTCCTTTTCTGATCTGTATAATGCAATGCACGTGGAGCCAGGACAAAGCGTGGCTGGGAGGAACAGGGAGCCTGGTTTTTGTGTGTGTGGAATATCCATTCACAGCTCACGTTGCATGTTTTTTAGTAAGCCAAAGCGCATCCTGTCCTCACAGCATTCATTTCACGAAGTAGGAATTCAGTTTTCAAAGTGGCTTCCATCTAGCTCAGCAGTTTGGAAAACAGAGTCCTTCGGGGCTGCTTGAACAAACGGTGGCTTTCGACTCCTACGCATGGAAGGTCAAGGGCTTTCTGCCTAACACAGAGCAAGCAGATTCCTTTGCCTCCAGGTGATCCATGGAGAAGCTGGGAAGGGACTTTTTGTCTTCTCACGCACGTAGATAGATGCCAAGGCCAAACATTGCAAGGATTATCAGTCTGTTTGAGCAGAAGTCTGTTCACCTAACACTGTGCCTGTCTTTAGGCTTTTGAGCAGAGGGAGTAGATTAAAAACAACAAACCAAAATAAATTGGACTGTGAGACACCCTACTAAAATATGTCTGAGGTGCAGAAACAAACTCCTATTGCACAACTCCCATCACCGTTCTCATGCCCATTATGGTTTTGAATATTGCTCAGATCCTTATATAGCTGCAAGCTCTCTGCGGCAATTTGCCACATTAAGCAAGTGCCTACAGTGCATCTGCCTACCTGCTAGGAAGACAGATGCTGCCATGTCCAAAGGGGGTAAAAGTGCCAACTACAGAGTGATCCGGGGAAGCACTAAATATATTGGTGCACAAGCCCCCACCTGGGAGATTGCAGTAGCTTTGGCAAACAGCGAGACATCCAGAAGGATAGCTGAAATGATAGTCAAGGAGTTAACTTGGTCGCTCTCTCTCCAGCTTTATAGCTTTTATTGCATGCCCATGCAGACAGCACAGGCACTAACACTCTCTACCTGTTCTACATCTTTAAGAGCCAAGTGGGTTGGAAGATATGGAAGATGGAAAGGGCTCTAAGTACAAAATCCGCCCGCCTGACACAGGGTAATAAGAAATTCCGGCTGGTACAGGCCAAGACTGACCTACCCAGGAGCACGGATGACATATGACTGAGAAATATGTTTATGAAACGCTGTATCTTCTGTAGTTTCTACAGTGACCGAGCAGACTTGCTCAGGACCGTCCCTCATCCAGCTTCATGACTGAGGTTAACTAAGTGATCTCTGTTTAAAAATAAGCTTATGTTCTAAATGAGTTGCAGTCTAGTCCTTAATCTGGGCCTCTTGCAATTTTTATTTTGTGTGAATTTTTTGAGGCACATCCACCCGCCTCGCTTATTATAGTCTTTGCTGTTACTAACCTCACTGCCTATATATAGCTTTGATACCATGTAAATATAGCCCGATGAGTAGCTGACAAAAGAACAAAGTTTGTTCTGCTTCATACAGTTGAAAGTTGGAAGCTGTTCAACTTACACATTAAAACTTAAATTTTCAGCCTGCAGAAGTCCTCCCCCTGCCTGTCACACTCTGGCCGGCATTCACATGTGCTGTGCAAACAAAAAGGATATTAAATTAAAGATGAGCCATCATTCAGCTTGTGGTGCAGTTTTCTCCGTGCTGAGTCTGTTTTCTTGGCCACTGGGAACTGCAGTTTGCCACACAGCAGCTCTGGTGTGACAGTCATGCCAGTGTGACCCCTCCATGTCCTGGGGGAAGTTTCTTCTTTGTGACCACCATGATGCTGGAGAGCAACTGGTTTATCAAGCCCTGCTTCTTTCTGTTTGGATACTTGCTCTTTTCTGCTTATATGAAGGGGAAAAAATAAACCTCTTATTAATTCTCGCTAAGCAGACTCCTCAGGTAACACTTCCATTAGTTTAGAAGGTAGTTTGACCTAAGCAGAAAACACATTTTGCTTGGGAGTTTCCTAGTTGAAGGCTACTATTTAGCTGGGCATTCAGGCTGGTTCAGAAAGAGCAGCTGACAGCCTGATTAATCCATTAAATTCAGCATAAGCTGTTACATTTATTAGGGCCACTTCAGTGTTTTGCCAATGGACCCAGGCCATGAGCTGCAGTGGAGTGTACAACTTTTTTGAAGGGTACAGACTTTTTATGGTTCAGCTTGGCCACTGTGAGTGACAGCCAGATGAATGTTCCTGATTAAAGGTCTCGGCTATTGCACACTTTTTTATTGCATCTTACCAAGTCATTACGTTTATATTTTCAGACGCAGTACGGCTAAAATGTATCCAAGCGTTTGTTCCCCTCCTCATCTTCTCCTCTCTACTTGATGCAAAACAACCTGCCAAGCTCCCATCTTCCTTCTTAAGCTTTATCAGCCTGGAATGGCAGATGTCTGTTTTTGGTTTTCTAACAAAGAAGCTTACAAAAGGACTTCTTTCCATCTACAGCATGATTCTGTACAGCTCTGCATTGTCTTAGAGCTGAAAATCTTGAGAAACTTTACAAACATTAACGCATAAAGTTCTACATAACTGGTATTGATAAACACCAACAAGCACATTACTCACATATAGAGAAGGGTCACAAGATGACACGTGCAGTTGAGCTGGCACTAGAAGCCACCGCACCAGTTCTCTGCACACGTACATGGCCAGAGATCCATTGTTTGTGAGGGGCAATAAAACCACCCATAGAGAAAGTCTGTTCACCTGTTTTTTTCTTCTTCACCATCTGGAGTTCCATACACTACTGTGCTACTCTTCGTTCCTATTATTTACTTTACCTTTCTGAGAAAGAACAATACTAAGATATTTTAAAATTTTCCTGACAAGCACATTTGCATGCACTTCAGTCCCATGGCTGCTCATGAGTCAGAAGCAGAGAGGCAGAGTTTGGTATTAACTCTAATTAAGCCCAATCTGGAAGACAGTGAGTCCTGCCAGCCTTTGGCTGATACCCTTTTCAAGTAGACCTTTTATGGTAATGTTCCACATGAACATAAACTTTTATCTGTTGCTTTTTAAGCAGTCATAAAAATAAGCAAGTCATCACAGAAATATTAAATAAAATCATTAAAGGAAAAAATACTGATTGATTCTGAGAAAAGCTAATTATCTAAAATATTAGCTAGCAGTAATCAAATGTATGTTTTTGCCTTCAAACCAATACTTCTTGCTTTTTAAGTTCTACCATAAAATGGTACTTAATATGAAGTTTTTTTGCTGACCAGGCTAATCATAAACACTGAAAAGCACCCAGCCAATTCCTGTGGCATTGCCAAAAGAAATCTGCTGGCACTGGAGCACTGCAAAATGAGGCGCAGCACTTTACTTTCAAGCTGATAGGCTAACAGAGTCTACAAATGCTGCAAAGAAAACATGCTCAGGGCCCAGGGAAGGAAATGCTTTGTTGTACGCAGACTCTCCTATTACTGGCATAAATGTTGTCCTTGGTTAGATGGTTAAGTCACCTGACTGCAGAGCTCTGGGTGGATCCCAGAATAGTTCCACCACATCCAAACATTAGTATCCCTAGTGTTTAGATGTGACCTATCCAGTGTTTAACAAGTGCAGGCTGGAGCATGCTCAAGTAGTGAATACAAGGGGCAAAAAATATATATTTTAGAGTGCTCTCTAAAACAGGTAATTCAAAGACTTGGTATGTCTCTGGGGCCAGCAGGCAATAGTGCTCATTTAGGTGATCACAATATACAATTCCAGTATGAGTCTCAAATATTAAGCTTTTTTATTGCTTTTCTTTTTTCTTTTTCTCAAATTACAGCTACTGGAGCCTGAGCTCCAGTTTTCGCTCTGGCATCTAGTTTCTCTTGTAGCTTGGTTAACTGATTCCCAAAGGAATAAGGCTGTGATAATAAACCATTTCAGGATGAATATATGTTTCTATATTAGTGATATATATTCTTATATACTCATAACTGCTAGTTTTTATACAGCCAGTAGCCTTCATTATAATGAATTAAGATTTTTCACCTAAGGTACTATGCTGGTTTTATTAAATCTGAGTATGTTTAAAGTTATTCCCAGTGTACATGTACTACCAGTAAAAGAGCAGGATAGGTAATAACTGAAATTCATAAACTGCTGTGGATACAAAATTACACTGGTTAACCTTAATAACTGTCCTTGTAAGTAATTAATGCTTGTAATTTGTATTCACTAAAGATTTTTCACTTAAACATAGCCTGCTGTATAAATTCCGGCACCTATTTCACATAGGATTGCTTCAGTTGAACTTAACTATTTTAGACTTCACTTGCCTTCTCTGATACTCTCTATTTTACCACTAAGGTTTGCACTCCAGGAATGACTGACGTATTTGGAGACTACTCTACATATTAAGCACATGACAATTCTGTATGAGATGTCTTCAGGGAGCTAAAGCCATCTTGTGTTCTGTGCAAATACGAGGACTACATATAAGCAGCATGAAGAATTCTAATGGCCTGATTCTGGCCATAATCCCTTATGTTAGGCTTCGCCCAGACCCTGGTAAGGTAACAGATGACGCCTCACTGCAAAGGATGAAAATGCAGAGCAGTTTTCCCTAGGCTCAGTTTCTGTTGCAAAAGATACTTGAACAGGTTGTTACAACTGTTGGACAGTTTATCTACAGATAAGGAAATCTGCCTTATCATTAAACCTAATCTTGCCTCATCATTAAACCCTGAAAATATCTGTTATTTTCCAATAATTACCGGTAATTAAAATAAACGTAACTGTTTCATGAACAGGGGAATGTTCAGTTGAACCCTCAAAGTTTTCATAATAATAATGCTTTCCATACTAGTGTGACAATTCGATTAAATGGTCTCCCATCATTTCTATTCTTCACAGAAACACTGCCATATATTCTAAACTTGCTTATGGAAACAAAAACCTCAGTTTGTTACATTTGTTTTTTAATTTGCTGTAGTCTCTTCAGTGCCCGCACATATGGCAGCTTCCAGGGATCTTCAGAACTTGAATCAGAAGCCTGGCAAATCCAACCTAGACAGACAAAGCAAGAAATTAGGTGAGGTTAACATCAGCCCTGTTCTATGGCACCTGCCAGCATAAAGTAGGGTTATGAATACTCAGTGATGAAGCATCAGCAATTTTCTTCTTTAAGAGACTCCTTTCTTGCAAAATATAGTGGGAGAAATGTGAGAGAATGTGTGTTTAACTTAAAATCAGAGAACAACGTCTATGAGGAAGGAGGATCTCCACAAAACTAGATTATTCAGACAATTCCAGGCTAAATGTTTATCTGGACTAACCCTGACTTCCCACTGGAGTTATAGTCACTGTTTAGTTGGGATAGACAGACACATCGAGAATCATTGCCGAGCCAGGCTGGAAGTAGAAGTCTCCAAATATTCTTAGCAATAGGCTGAAGATGTACTAAGAAAATAAAGCTCAGCTGTGGACAACAAGGCCACAGCATTCTTTGAGCATGCAGTTCTGTATGATTCCTGTTGTTGCAGCTCACTGTGGCATGAATCTTTGACTGGGCACACACTGCAAAGCTTATGGATGATTTAAGTAGACCTAATGCAACTTGGAGGAAGAAGTTCCTTTACTTCTGGAGAGTCTCAGTTGTTCTCACTCTGTTTCCTCAGAAAGTAAGAAAGCCCAAACTAAATGGTCAAGGTGTGATCTTTGTTCAGTCTGAACATCTTCTTTTGCAATGGTTATTATCAAGCAGTCAGCAGGTTACTTAATGTGAAAATCAGAGACATGCAGTAAAGAATGACCACGGATACAGACTGCCACAGAATGGCCCAGCAGCTATAAAAAACAACACAAGGGAACAGAGTTTCCCTAGTTTTCCCCTTTTACTGTGAACATATTGCAAATTAAGTCAGTCAGAAACAAGCACTTGGTGGGCTACAATCACAGAACAGTGTGACCAGCCAGCCCACTTTTGGACATTCCCATCACCTTACGAGAAACAAGCCTGTGACAATAGACTAAGCAAATGGGAGTTCCCTGGAGAAAGGGTAGATTGAGTAAGTAATCTGGCAAATTTAACAGCCTAGTGACCCAAAATGGTATACAACCTTGCGGTGAAGCACACCCTGATGGTTCAGGCAGCTGTTGCTTTGGTACAGCCAGAAGAACCTGGATGCCAGATTTTCAAAAAATAACAGGAGATATTACTCATTCCCTTCACTGTCTATATATTTATTCGTGGAGCTGTCAGTCAGTGTGAGGATGCTTGACACCTCTGCAGCATTTTTAGCTTTCAACAGCCAAGGAATTACAGTTCTGTATAGTCCTGGCAGCACCCGACCAACTTCATGGCCAAGAGTAAAAACAAAGTTCACAAATGTCTGTTTTCTTTTCGCATGGCAATGTTCTTAAATAAATCAAATGAGTGCTACAGAAGAAGCTGTTCTTCCCTCTAGATCATCAAATTTGTCCACACATTCTATGGAGAACTTATATAGTAGCTTGCAATTAACATTTCAGTTGGTGTATTAGTGTTACCATTCATTGCAAAAGTTATTAGGTCAAATATATGTGGGTGGACAGTTTCCACCAGGGAAAGGCTTAAAAACATATCCCAAAGCAGTGATGTGGCCTGTATTCTGCTAGCAAAGAGTAATGGAATTGCATTTACTGCATGCAGCAGGCAGCAAACTTGGTCAGCAGATTATCAGAGATAATCAAGAGGATGAAGCATATAAAACTGGACTTTGGTGAAAAAAGAAATTGTTTGACAGCTATTCCCATTTAATTCATACTTTCATCTCACTCAGGCATCCAGGAGAGCATGTCCGGGTACAGCATTACCCCAAATATCTCTATTAAACACTAGCCACACACACAGAGGAGCTGCATGAGACTCTTACCTCTTTCCTCACAAATTTTGGATGACAGTGAGAAGCTGATTGTTATGGGTGACTGGCTGGCATCATTTTGCACAACAGGAGCTAAATGGGAGAAGAGCAGAACATAATGATTATGAATATACACAGAAGGGTGAGGCAGCTTTTAAAAACATATGTTTTCCTTTTATTTTAAAGAAGCAAGACTGCAGCAGCACTCAGAGCTGGACCAGACTTGCCCCATACCTATGAATCTGCACTGAGGATTACTGACGCCTGCTGAATGCAATGTTCTGCAAACAGATCATCTTTACTAGTGCAATATGTTATGACTCTCTCACTCACCTTGAAATAGAAACTAAAAGTGCTGTGATAAATGGTTTGAAACTTTGCCCAGTTTCACTGGCTTTGTTCTTCCGAATGTTTGTAGCGTTTGCTTCAGCTGCAAAGCTATTTCATCATGCCCTGACCGAGCGCGTTGCAGAGCGCTGCACAGCATCAGTCCATAAAGCAGAGCATGTTGGCCTACGCAGCCAGGAGAGCGTACGCTTAACACAGGAGCTTTTTTCCTCTTGGGGCAAACCTTACAACAGAGCACTTACTCAGAATGCTGTTATCTTCATTTCCCATGGGCACATTGGATGCTGTCTCAGCATTTCCTTTTTCTTTTGCAGAGCTTTCATGCCATGTATATGTGGATCTGGGAGCAGCATTGTCAGCCTCCTTCAAGGCCTGGCTTCCCCTGGATGTCACACTTCTGCAAGCTAGTGACTTCTGGCACCATTTGTTATAATCAGTCTCCTCAGTGAATTCGCTGCCATCACAGGCCAGCATGTTCACAAGTCCCTGAAGGAAACCAGTCTCATTAGCAAAAAACTGCAACTTTTCTTCTGGTTCCTGTAACACATCAGCAGTCACACACTTATTTAACATGTTTGGTGGTGAGTCTTCCTCTGCCAGACGGATTGACGGTATTTGGGAGACCTTTGAGTTTCCATCTTCAGTGGAGGCTTTATGCAGGGAATGATGGGACATCTCATGCAAAACTGGGTATTTTCCTTTCCTCGAGGAATCATTGTTTAAGAAACCATCTTCATGCCTTTCTGAACACTCCCCTGTACAGCTGGCATTCTTGCCTTTCATCAGGCTGAAGAGAAAAAAATCTGTATCATTAAGTAAGAGCAGAATTAGTCAAAGAAAATACGAGGCACAGATGTGTTAGGTTTGGCACCTCCAGCATATGTGGACAGGCTGGCAATGCTCCCTTGGACAAAAATTGAAACTGAGCCACATCTCTTCCCAGGGAAGACACACAAGCTCAGAAATACCTGCACAGAGCAGGGTGTGGGAGTTTAGCACTGCTGCCAAACCAGAGAGTCTCTGCACTGACAGCATATGCCAGTTGAAGTACAGAGAGAGGTAATGAAACATGTTAAATGATTTCGCTTTTCCTATATAAAATAAATTTATCTTGCCTCAGAGAAGAAATCAAATAAATCTAAGGCTTTTCAGCAATGTGCAGAAGACTTGTAGCTTTTAGACGAAATGGAATTCTGAACGTCTAGTGAAATGTTTTTCAGCAACCCATATTCTATTTTTTTTCTTCAGTCTATGAACTCATATCTTCCATGGCTATGAGAGAAACATCTTTATGTGGAACTATAATGGCTTAATTACAGATTTCAAATATGGAATATGTACCAAGGAGTTTTATGATTTTAAAAATCTAAAATATGAAGATAATTTACCAAAAGAAAAAAAAAGGTAAAAAAGCTCCTTGGCATAAAAACATCCATTTACAGTAAGCATGAAAAAGTATGAATTTAAAGCCAAACTATCCAGAAGAGAAACTATCCCCAGAGAATGCTGTGGACATGAGCTCCTACTACGTTAGTCAGCAAACATGAACTTCATAAAATCTGCAGAGCTCTGCATGCAGCAAAGGATTCTTGTCCAGTCCCTGGAAAACTAGTAGAACAAGATTATTACGTGGCATTCTTTAACTAATTGTTCCTGATTTGTATGTTAACTATATTAAACTGGAGAAATGCTGACAGCAGAAATGAACATTAGGTACCATACTTCAAGGAACTCAGGCCTACACTGTCACAGCCCCACTCATATCCCCGAGTTTGCACAGCATGGCATGGTGATAGTTCTGGGTCATGTGCCTCCCCCATCGCTGCTTTGGTCACATCCACTTCTGGACTCCTTCCTGTGTCTGAAATTTTCCCTGAAAACTCAGCTGACAGAAACTGCCTTGCTCTCTCACCAACACTGGCATAACACTATTACCTTGGAGTAAAACTTAAAGGGTGAAGATCTGTAGTGATGAAATTGAAATGGGAGTAGAGTTCTTCTGGTATCTTCTTGTCCCTTTCTTTCACTCTAGTTTTCATCTAAAACCAACCAAACAAAATTCAACACTGGAAGAGGTGTGAAGGGAGGGAGAAGAAATAATAATATCCTGGAAAGGAATGGAAATACCTGGTCAAAGAAATACACAGATCCTGCCTCCACTGTTGCAACAGCAAGCGTTGGTTCCATTGCTCTCTAGAATGAAGAAAGGGTGGAGCACACTAGAGGAAAACAGTTACGTCAGCAGGCAGTGCAAAGGAAAGTTCATTTTTCTTACAGGTAAAGCTGATTAATTATTTTCCCTGTGAAACCCTGCAAATCTACATTAAGTAATACAGGAATGACCACCATATGAGTGAGAACGCATTCATGTTTTAGTGGATTAAATTATATGAAGTTAAATGCAAAATGCAAAGTCAAAGTATCAGCTTCTGATAATTTGGGTTCATACCACAATTTCGGGTTCAGGGCACATTCTCCCTGGGTCACATCCTCCTAAGGTTACATCCTACACCTGCATACCTGTGTCTAATAAAGTAGCTCCTCAGCTACTCCATGGGAATATAGTCTTTTTGAAGTACACATCCATACAGTGGATATTTTTGTTCATGTGGATCTTGACATTTAAAAGTGATTTTTTTTAAATGAGATCCAAAGGAGGCAGTAAAGCTACTTATCATTTCATGGAGCACATCTGTTCATGCAACTGAAGCACATTTGCATTGTCCCTCTGAA
>NW_010584085.1:114457-152179 GCF_000705375.1 Tinamus guttatus | reverse complement strand
GGAGGATGCCGAGGATGCGCCCGGCCTTCATCCCCCGGCAGGGACGTGACCGCGGGAGGAGCCTTGGGGGGCACCAGGGCCGCTGCATGAGGAGCCCTCTCGCCTCATGGAGCCTCCCGCGCACTGTCCGGGCCTGGCCCGGTGCTACCAAGCAGGCAGTGAGGAGCGCCCTGTGCGTTTGCAGCCATCTGCCTCGTGCTGCCTTATCTGGCCCGGGCAGGCTGAGCTAGGGGGAGTGGAGCTCGCCACCCTGGCAGGGAAATAAGAAAGAAATAAGTGATCAGAAGTGTTAGGTTCACGTTGTTTTTATGCTCATACTTTAATAACGGTACTTGTCACTTTGGGCCCTGTGGCCGAGTGCTTGACACACGGAATTTGCTTGGGGGAAATAAATTATGCTTTTTCTGTGTTGTGCTCTGCTGTCTGTTGGGTGACTTGGAGCACAGGGATTCTATACAGATTTGGAGGTTGTTGTATACTAGTGTAGAGGTGTGCTTTTGTACTGAGGTATGTTTTAATTTTTACAAACAGGACAAGAAACAGATAAAGAAGTGGAAGGTGTCCTTGATGATGTAGCAAAACAGTTGGATAAACAGACACTGGAGGAGAAAGAAAAAGATGATGATGACGAAGGCAAGTGTATACATGTTTTTGCCTTAATGCTTCCAGTTTTAGTCTCTTCCCAGACTTGTACAGATGTCTAAAGATTTCTTATTTCAGTTATTTTAGGGAAGATGAAATGCCATGTTATGTATAGAATCATAGAATGCTTAAGGTTGGAAGGGACCTCTAGAGGTCATCTAGTCCAACCCCCCTGCACGCACAGGGTCACCTAGAGCACGTGGCACAGGACTGCGTCCAAGCGGGTTTTGAAGATCTCCAGAGAAGGAGACTCCACAACCTCTCTGGGCAGCCAGTTCCAGAATGCATCTGTTGCATCTATTACTTTTCTTGTAACAGTTCAACCTTTTATCTGTATATGCTTGTGTGTGTATGTGTGTATGTCCATAAAAATGTGATAATGGTTTTGTTAAAACTTTTTGTTTTCCTGTGGTCTTAATTGCAGAAAAAGGCTTAGCTTAAGATAAGGCAAGATATAAATCATTCTCATTTACATTAGCATTTGCTGTAGAAGCTTATGTTCCAAATTATAGTTCTTGGCATTGAACAAAACATGCAGTGAAATTTGGGAGGAAGCATTTCAATTTATATCCTTTCTTAATCCTTACCAATGACTTGAAACATGTTGCTCTGTAATCCTGATTTTTCATTAAAACTAAACTGTGGAGGAATTAATACATGAGCAAGGCCATGTACCTTGCATCTTGCCAATACTACACAACTAAAATTTAAAAGTACCTTGGAAATGTCTGGTACTGAAATCCCGATTAGATGCCTCTCATATGTATGTATGTCAGATAAAAATGCTATTGCCTTTGTTTGATGACTCTCGAGAAAAATGAGCTCAGCCTCCTAAAAATACTTCTTTTCGTTCTATTCAGAAAACTTCTTAGCAGACCTGGGTTTCATCATTCCAGGATGTTACAGCAGAATCTGAATTGAAAAAGTGTGTTGGCACACAGAAAACGATAAACAAACTGATCTTTGAGCCCTCTTAATCTGTGTATAGCATCCAGTTCTATTTATTTAGTATTCATAGAACGATGTACTGATGGATTATTCTTATGTTGTATTTCAGCTTCTGGAATTTAAAAGTAGTTAATTATATTAATACAATGTGCATTTTATCCTGTTTGCAACTAAGCTGGGAAGTATTGGGGAGCATAGTGAAAACTTCTTGCAGTGAAAAGCATTATTTGAAAATGCTTAAAATAGTTGCAGTTTCATGTCAGAAGTCATTTCTTCATAGATGAAACTTCGTATTTGCATATGCTTTTGTTAGCAATTATCACCAAAGAAGTGAGATAATCTCTGGAATAATAATCTTATTTTCCACATCTGACTTGAGTGACTGCTGTGTGTTCTTGCCTGCACCATTGTTTTTTTCCAATTGCCATGTATTTTTTTTTCACTTTAGAGGCCTTGCTTAAGACATGGTGCAGCATTTAGAGTAAAAACAATAAAATATATTCTCCCCTGCCCCCTGATAATTGTCCTGAGTGGTCTCAGTAATAACACCATGCGCCTTAAGTTTCTACCACACTTTAAAAGTTCTGATAAGAAGGAGTTATGCATACAATTAGATACAGTTTAATTAAATGTCTATACCAAAATGGCACAAGGACAGGTTTCACTTTCTGGCATTTATTTCTATGTCAGCTAAACAACCTGAATGCGAATGAGGCACTAGTTGGATCTGTAGTTACGTTCTTGGCAGCACAGCTGGTCTGCAGCAGTCTTCAAGGAAGGCATTGGCCCAGACAGTTTGCCTTGCTAATTGGCAGATTCATGTGCAGCAATGTTTTTTTGTTTTTTTTTTTTTTAAAAAAAAAAAAAAGGGGGGGGGGTGTAAAAAGGCCATGATAACATGATAAGACAATAGTAACTGATAACAATTAAGAAATGTTGGTGGATTTTGTAGGTTAGGCCTAGGGTTCTAAAAATATCCCTAAATCACTTGGTGAATGAGCTGGAGTCACGTTGAGTTTCATTCTTGATGAATGGTTAGAGTGGAGTTCAAGGTCAAGAGAAACATGGTAAATTACCATGTTACAGAGAAATAGGTATGTGCTGCTAAGTGGTAATTACCTGCCTGGTAAACATGTGTTGAAGGAGAATCTGATAATGTAGAATAAAGTGTGTTTTGTAACTGCGATTTAAGATTTCAAAATGAGATACTTGATGCTGATATGAACTTAGAGGCTACGCTACTGAAATGTGCCCCAATGGCAGGATTGCAGCAGTCGCTGCCTTGTAATAAAATTGAGATAACATTGACCATCATAAAAGGCTTTAAAGTCTAGTGTTGGAAACAGCTGGACATCATTTAAAATAAATGAACAGATACCGGATTCTGTGTAAGTGCATTTGAAACTGCAGTGCTTTGCCTTGATTGATTCTGGAAGTTTTTACAATTCTACTGTTTGCTTTAAAAGATCTTGGTGTTCCAAATGCAGATGGCCAGTACAGGCCCATATTGAAATTACACTGTGGTTAGGTCCAGAAGCTGCAGTTAGATAGTATCACGTTAAAATAAATCCTTTGTGTGAGGTGTAGATAAGCATTAGTGGTAACCAAACATGAAGTCTATAGGCATATTATTTTATCTGAAATGTGACACTGGTGCAGAATTTGCCTGATTTTTGTTGCTTGCATACCCTGCTTTGTGGTGGTACATCCTCTAGACAATGGTTTGGTCCAGTGCTGGTTGTGACTTTTGTGGTATTTCCAGGTATAGCTCCATTCAGTGATGACTGCTGTCACTTCTACTTGTTGCTGTGGTGGTTTTGTTTGTGTGTTTGTTTTTTCCCGTCTTTCCAGATGGCTGCTAAGTTGCCTTTAAATAAGGCAGCAAGAGATTGGTTCTAAGAGCATTCCTAGGTTTTTGTTAGTTATAGTATCAGATATGCTTCTCCCTCATTCTCTTCAGCTTTGCTCTGCGAGAACTGAGAATAGAGAAGTTTGTAGTAGTACTTACTGAAAATTGGTATGTTTGAAGCACTTTTAAAGGTGGTCTAGTAACAATGCTTTGGGAAGGTTTGTTTGTTTTTAATGTCTGCATTTGGTCTAAGAAGGAACCTGAAAATACTTGTGTCTTGGTGGCAGCTTCATTTTATCCATTTCTTGAGTGCTCCCCAATACATATGGAGCAAGAAATCTGTAAATGATTGGATTTAATTCTTCTGAAAGAAGTGCCCAGATAGGTTTGCATCTCATTCAAGATTGTTTGTCTCTTAATGACAATGTCTTTATGTTTAATCACTACTTTATGTTCAAATTGCAGTTACAAAACACACTTGCGCGTATATATTTATTTGTTTATTATCCTGTAGATGGAGATGGAGAAGGAGATGGAGCAGCGGGGAAAAAAAAGAAGAAGAAAAAAAAGAAGAAAGGACGTAGGTATCTAGCACAAAAAGTAAGATAGATTGTACTTGAGGTTTCAATTAAACCTAAGTGCTGTGGCTGGCAGTAGAAACAAACTTTGGGATGCAGTTTGGGTTCTCATGCCAAGTCTGGCTTCTTTCTGGTATTCCTGAATGCCAACTTAAGTGTTGACAAAATTAAGCCATTTGAGGACATCGTGATGTGATATATTCTGGGTAAAAGCCCAAATCCTACTAAGGCAATCTAAAATAAGTTGTGTTTTTTAATTTGTCTTACAGTTGAAATAAGGTATTTAAATCTTCCAACGTACCTTTTATATATAAAACTTTGTTAAACTATTCTCAACAGCAAAGGTCCAGACAGATCCACCTTCTATTCCCATATGTGATCTATATCCCAGCAACGTATTCCCAAAGGGTGAAGAATGTGAATATCCTTCAACTCAGGATGGGTAAGTACTTTAAACTTAAATAAATGCTTTCATTGGGAAGTGCTGATTTGCAAACTGTTAATGTACAACTAAATGGATAAGAACATAGTGATTTGTAATGTTATTTTTTACTGGTTCATCTAACAACTAAAAGTCGCTAGGCTCCCTACCTACACTTTTAATTAAGGTGCAGACTGTATGAACAGAAATTCTGTGACTCTGGGGTGCAAGGGAGTTACATGGCCTTAATACATTGTAAGGGAAGTAGGGGAACTGCAATTGTGTGAAGGTTCAAAATTTAGTGAGATGAAAGACTGTTATATAAGAGTTTGGAGGGGTATTTTAATTGTAAAATAGCTGCATCTTTCATATAAATATATGTATTTAGTGTTGTAAAAGGCTATTTTGATTTGATGGGAAAAAAACAGTACAAATTGCATGAAAATCTGAATGAAAAGACCAAGTATGATCCTGAAATCTTTCCGGGGAGTTTTGAATCAAAAATCACCTTCAAAAAAAAGTAGAATATTTTGGAAAGCATTGTTCGCTTTTCAAGATTTTCTTCTTTTCTTTCTTTTTTTTTCTTTTTTTCCCCCCTCGAGATCAAATGATTTTGGAATTCTTACGTGTTATATAAAGCCAGTGCCTATTTCTGACGAAGCATACGCAATGTAGTTAAGAGTTCAATACATTCTATAAATTATGTCCAGGTATTCATGGATAGTAGTTTCCCTTGAGATTTTTTTTTTTTTTGAAGTTTAACTTTTGTGGAACTACTAATTCCTCCTCCCCCCGCCCCTCCCAATGCTCTTTAATCGCTCCAGTTTGATCACAAGGCACATTGGTATGTCTTTATAAATGACTGCCTTATTTGATTGTACAATGTTAATATGCTAATGGTAGGACTTTCACAGGGTACTCTTGAAGGGCTGATCCAAAAAAGACTTTTTCATAGTTAGTGCCTGCACATGTGTATGCCTCATTCAGAATAATATGGTTTAAGCATCCCAGCAAACGGTTATGTCATCCATAATTTATTAACAAATGACATATGCAACTTTTACATCTGTTATGCAGCCATCTATTGAGGTTAAGAATCTATTCATTCAGAATAATATAGTTTAAGCAATCCAGCAAATGGTTACGTCATCCATAATTTATTAACAAATGTCATATGCAACTTTTACATCTGTTATGCAGTCATCTATTGAGGTTAAGATGTTTTACTCTTGTTTTACTACTCTGTATTTTAAATAAGCTTTTCTAAGTGAGCTTAAGTGGTTTTAAGTGGGGTGTCTTTTCTGTACCAAGAATATTCTGTGATGGGGGGAGAACATCCTCTTCCAAGGAACCTGAAATAGCTGCTTTTAATAATTGCATTGAAGCAAATATATGTATAGTTCAGTTCTTCCAAATATTAAAATATTATGCATCACTTTAGTATTTCCTAGCATAAGCAGCTACTTAAGTGAGCAGTTGACATGCATCAGGATATTTCCTATTTTAAGCAAGTTTCACTTTTATATGTTCATGAAGCATTTTTGTTCTCCTCCTACATCTTTTTTCTCCTAACATTCACATGCTTTATAAAGTTACCTCTCATCATGCCTAGGATGGCATTTTGTGTGGGAAGCTGAAATAAAATGGGTTTCATTCGCTTTTAGGGTGAAAAATAACAAATTGACATTTATATAGACAGCAGACTTGCAACTTATTTTTTAAATCCTGAATATTTAGTTCTGTCTGAAGCCTTGCATTTTTATTAAAGAAGATGAGTTTGAAGTAACTCTGCATAGAGAGTAGAAAGTTTCTAAGCAATATTTCATTACATGATTATTTTAGTTAAGTTGTCTCTAATTTTTTGTCCCACATTGATGACTGTTTTTTTGTGCCCTGTGCTGCTATGTGGGTTAAAATAATCTGGGGGAATTCTTACCTAGGATTATTGCTTTGGACCCCTAAAATCCATTTTATAGCACAATCTGCTAGAGATCCACCAGCACAAAGAGGACTGTGATCAAGAGGTGAACTTCTTATGCTGGCTTATGTGGAAGCCAACACATGAGGAAACTATGTCCTCAGGAAGGCTTGTTATCTCCTTGTACCTGTTAGAGGACTTGGTGTTCACTTGATTTTTTTTCATGTCTCCTGAAGTGCTAAGGCCAAAATAGAATTTCTGGTGGCCTCTATTCCTGAGTTTCCAGATGGCAGTGGCACAACTTTGACAACAAAGAGCTTTTGGTCTGATGCTATATATGTGTGTGTGTGTGTGTGTGTGTGTGTGTTGGGGGCAGGGAGCACAGTTAATGTCAAAGGCTCCTAGGTCTCTCTGTAGTGCAAACATGCACTGAATTTTCAGTATGATGAAGCTAGGCCAGCTTCCTGCCAGCTTGCTGAAGCTTACACTTAATTCTCCGATGGCTGAGCAGCTGCCCAAGTTCCTCCTGCACCTCTTGCTCCTGGCAGGTGTTACCAGCAGTCTGGAGGAGCCCCTGAGTCCTCTTCCCTCCTGCTTTCTGGAAGGCCTTTTCGGCTGGATTGAGCCACGGCTGCTGTGCTGGCAGCAGCCAACTTGCCCACTGCTGCAAGCAGATTCAAGTGCTGCAGCAGCCTCTTGCTTTCTTGGTGGGATCCACCAGGGTGGAGACAAATTTTAGGGATTTGGGTAGTTTGTGTGATGTTTGCTCGTAGAGCAAGAAAACTTCTTAGAAAAGTAACTGTGAAGCGTTTGCTCTTTGTGTTGCCCTTTATTTGAAAAGGAGGAAGAAGTTCAAAGGACAGAAACAGAAATGTCTCAAAATAATTAATCTTGTAGTCATCCTAAGAAAAATCTTACGAAAGACCTTGTTACCCTTTATCTCCTCAAGTCTGTTTTAAGAATGCACATCTCTCAACACTATATAAATAACCAGTTCAAAAAACTTGTGGGGAGTATTTTCTTTGCTCAGTCTCACATTCCTTCTTTGGATGTGAAGGGCCCTCTTAGCAGAGTGATTCCATGAAAGAGGTAACTGCGTTTCTATATTTCAAACAGTTATCCTTTAACTCATACTCCTTTGCTAGCTTGGAATCAACCCACTTACGTGAAGATAAAAATGAATTTAAAAGTTCAGAAATGTGAGACCAAGTTACAGCATTCTTCAGCATCTGCCTTCCATCTTGTCCACTGTCCTTTTTCTTTGGTCCCCCTTCTGTAGGTTAGGGTGGTTGTAGATTTGTACAGATTTGGGTATTGTGCACAGCATGCACCTTCTTCGAAATATCACTGCTTTATTTGTGTGTGTCACTACAGGGCCTCCAGCTTTACCATTCAACTGTATATCTACTTCTTAGTTATAGTAGCCTGTTGGGGAGAGATGTTTGTTTTTAGTTAAGCTCGGACAGTTGGTAGTGTTTTAAACTGTGTTTTCTTGGAACCTTATTTGTGAGTTTTTTATAACAAAGGAATATTAAAAATTAATCTTGTATGTATGTAGTCTTCTATTCAAAACTCTTCTTGTATTTATTCCATGACCCTATCAAAAAGCCAGAATAAGTGGTAATTTCCTGGAACTGTGTGATACTCACTGTCCAGCAGATAATGTGAATGAAGTAGCTTCTCAACAAGCATAATAGTTGCCATGTGCTGCATTAGGTGTTGTAATGACTACTGTAATTATAATCACCTTTCTTTACACTCTATTTAAAAGGCGTACAGCTGCTTGGAGGACAACTAGCGAAGAAAAGAAAGCACTAGACCAAGCCAGTGAGGAAATCTGGAATGATTTTCGGGAAGCTGCAGAGGCACACAGACAAGTGAGGAAATACGTTATGAGCTGGATAAAGCCGGGAATGACAATGATAGAAATTTGGTGAGGACACAGGTCTTCTCAAAGACCTCTGTTTATAGATACCCCTTTTTTTCCTCAGAGGGAATCTCAATTTTGTGTGCTTAACTACCTACATCGTGAGTTTTGTAGGGATTCTTGTTTGAAGTACTGAACCAGTATCTTCAATGGATCCCTCTTAATTTCCTCTGGTAACGTGTTTAGCTTATGCAGATTTGCAGGGCCTGGATTAACGCTGAGATTCAAACTCAGCTTCCGGTTATGTTCAGCAGTGATTTTCACTGTTCTGTGTCTCTGTTGCTCTTGTCTGCAAGTTCCCTGGTGCTGCCAAGAGAAGCAGCTACAGTGATGGTAACAAACCATGTCAACCTTTGCCAGAGCTGTCAGCGCAGTCTCTGCGGAGGAGCAATGCAGGTGCTGCCTGGTGCTGGAAAGAGGCTTGCAGACTACATGGGGATGCCTGGCCAGCACGGAAGGGTTGTGTCTGTATCCCCTCCTCACTGGCTGATGTTTCTGGACAAACCCCAGAACATTTCTTCATGTTATTCTCAATAGATTGTAAATAACTGAATACGCTGGCTAGTATGTAAGCATTCGTTTGAAAGTTTTAAAGAGAATAATTAGCCTAAACTTTTATTGGCTCTTCCTACTCTTTTTTCCATCCTTTTTTATCTGGAATTAATGTCTACTGCCCATGTAGGCGCAGATCCAGGATGGTTTAATTTCCCAAAGCAGCTGCTTTCAGCCTGATCCAAGCAAGGACTGTGCTGAGAAGAGCAGAGTAGGCAGAAAGCTACTTGGAACTGCCTCCAAGAGTAGCTGTGTGAGAGGAATGGAAAGAAATAATATGCCAGCAGGCAGCTGTCTTTGTAATCATTAGACTGGCTGAAACAGATCTGTCATGCCCAATTCTGTTGCTTGACTGCTTTAGTTATAAGCCGTAATTTTCTCAAAATATGATTTTTCATTTTAGAATACTTCAGGCTATGGGAACTTGCCATATAAAGTAGGCTTTTGTTTTTCCAGACTACTCTGAGTGAATAGCTTTCTTAAATGCAATCGGAGTATGTTGCACTGATGTGAGTTATGTTTTACACTTTTACTGTAGCTATAGATAGGGGCGTGCACTGGTCTTATTATCTGTAGCTTTCCAGTTAAGTTCAAGTTAAAAGTTCAAGTTAAAAGCTTGAAAACAGAGAAAAAAACAAGGACAAATGCTAGTTTAAAAGTTTTATTTTATCCTACCTACTGCTTAAAATTAAAAAAATATTGTTTTAATTCAATTTTTGGGGGAGGGGGCTGAATAACTAGGCTATAACTCAATGTCTCTTAGATGTCTCTCTATATTTTTTTCTCTCCTTCTTTCTTCTCTCTCTTCATTTTCCCCAAACTTTTCCCTAAACTTAATTATACATCTTCCGTTTCTCTGGTAGACCAGATTAAATTTACTGTGAAAAGGACCCATACTTTAAATTTAGATAAAGTCTGGTGCTCTGCTTTTGCCTGAGAAAAAGTAGAAGAAACAACACAGAGAGTTAAAGATCATTATCTTGTGCTTATTTTTTCCAGTTTAGGGTTTCTTCCTAGTTAGCATACAGATTCAGTAAGATTTCAGTTTAAAACATTTGCTTGCGTGCTTTTCTGAGTGTTTTTTTTTTCTTGGATTAATTTTTGAAGTCATTGTAAAACATAATAAGGATAACTTATTTTTTTTTCTCCCTCCCTCCTGTCCTATAGTGAAAAACTAGAAGACTGCTCACGTAAGCTGATAAAAGAGAATGGTTTGAATGCAGGTCTTGCATTTCCTACGGGGTGTTCTCTGAATAACTGTGCTGCCCACTACACTCCAAATGCTGGAGATCCTACAGTGCTGCAGTATGATGACATTTGCAAAATAGATTTTGGGACACATATTAGTGGTTAGTTTTTACTTATTTATGAACTTTTTTTAAATGTTCTTCAGCGTTTAAAGATGGTTAGTTTTTACTTATTTATGAACTTACTTTTTTTAAATGTGCTTCAGCGTTTAAAGCACATTTAAGCATGTTAGGATTGTGAAGCTTACTAATGTCTTCTGATTTCAGGTCGTATTATTGACTGTGCTTTTACAGTCACATTCAATCCAAAATATGACAAACTATTACAAGCAGTAAAGGATGCCACTAACACTGGAATAAAGGTACGTTCATTATGTAAACTACTAAGTCATTCTATAAAAGCTTTGCTGTTATTTTCTTATTTTCCATTTGTATTTTCACCTTATTTTCAGTGTGCTGGAATAGATGTGCGTCTCTGCGATGTTGGAGAGGCCATCCAGGAAGTCATGGAGTCTTATGAGGTTGAAATCGATGGCAAAACATACCAAGGCAAATTATTTTTATGTTTGCTTTTATGTGAGGGGAACTATTCTCAGAGTTTATATGTTTGTACAAATAAATATGTATTTTTAATATTGTATTGAAATAGACATTCGTACTAAGAAGAGTGATAGGAGTAGCTTGGCTAAATACGTGTTTCTGCCTGGTTTGCTGTACTCTGGAGTAATGTTTTTATCAACTTTTCCTTGCAAATATTCTAAGTATTCTATCTTTAATAGAGAAGATGAGGACTAGGCAGCTTTTTTTAAAATACACAAATAATGTGGTACTTGTTATTTGACTTTGTTGATGACCTTACTTGCAAATCCACTAGGGAATAGGAAATGAAGCTGCGATACAGTACGTGAAATGAATTTGTACAGAGGGGCTGTTCCGTCCTTCTGCAACCTGATGAGTGCCTGTTGTACTTCTAGTATGGGCTAATAGAGCAATTTGCAGTTAAGGGTTTAAGGTTAGTTAGGGATTTACCTGTCCTGTTTTTCTTCAAAAGTGAAGCCAATTCGCAATCTGAATGGGCACTCAATTGGGCCATACAGGATACATGCTGGAAAAACTGTGCCCATTGTGAAAGGAGGAGAGGCAACAAGAATGGAGGTAAGAAGTGTTTTAAATCTTTCATTTAACAGTTCCCCTGAATGTCACTGCAAGAATATTTCCTGGGGTGTTTTTCACGTGTAGTCCCTGTGTAGTATTTGTGATCCTGGCAAACTGTGGAGACTTTTTCCATCTCAGTGGCTTAAGGCTTCTCTGTGTTCCCCCATCGATGTTCTGGTATCTGAACCTCTGAAATTGGGGACTTGGGCTATAACGCTTGAAATCTGAATTGCGCTAGTGGTGCTTAATAAAACTCTTGCATATTCATTTCTGAATATATAAATATTACTGAAAATATTGTAATATTAAGCTTAGTAACAAGAGGAAAAGGTGGGAATTTAGGTTTTGGGATAGGCTTGAGATCCTAAAGATACCTCCAAGGATGTTTGGACTTGGCAGTCATTCACATTTTTTTCGTGTCTACTCATTCTGTTATTAAAATGACAAAATAAGAAGCTTCTCTTAAGTAATAGTTGGGAAATATTTCTGTAGCATCGTAGCTACAGGTAATATAACCCTGTAGCTACAGGTAGCATTTTGGAAATACAGTTAGATACCATCTCTTTCTTGAGAAACTCTTAGTGCATTATTTCTTTCCATATACAAAGTAATTGAGGATTTTTGTAGTTAGTGAGAGAAGCTGGACAGTGTCTGTGACTTGAATAGTGTTTTGGAGCCGAAGAGAAGTCGTTGCTGATGAGGGGAAATTGTGCCTGTCAGAAAAGCAGTATTAATACGTAGCCTGAGACTTATGAGGTAACCATTTTGATGTAAGCTTGGATTCTAGCAAGATAAGAAGGTTTATTCAGACTGGTAATGGGATAAGAAGCTTTTAATTTAATTTTAAGCCTGATTCAGCAATGGTCACTAGTAAACTTTTAAGACCTGAATAGGAGTAGAAAGCGACTAGACAAGATTGATTTATTAATAAAAATAGTGGTAGTAGTATTTTTCCTGAAATAGGCTCACTCCAGTCAGCCCAGAGTTAGAGCATAGCTGTTAGACAACTGGTTAAGGATGTGAGCAAAGAGAGGAAGCTGTAACTGTCCTAGCCTCTCCAGGAGTGCGTAGAAAGGATTAGAGAGCATTAGGAAAGCAAGGGGGAAGCAGCTTTGTGCGCGGCTGGGTCTTGTGAATCACTCATCTTTGATTTATTAATATTATTATTTTAAAAATTGAAGCTTAAGGAATCTTTAATCAAGTTTTAGTTAAAGATTTGAGAGCCTTTGAGACTGTTTCTAATAGACTATACAGACACTGGGGAGAAGACTTCTTTAAAAAAAAAATGTTCTTTAGCTTCCGTGTAACTTAGTCGTTAATAACGTAAGATTGTGTCCTATGAGATATGTGGAGCACTGCCAGACTCCCTCTGTGCTGCTCTAATTATAGTATCAGAATACAATGCAGTGAATTTTGGGGACAGGAACACAGCCTCTGACAGTCCCTGCTTCTGAGCAAGTCACTGCAAAGTGACTCTCGTGGTGACTGTCAATGAAGCCAGTTAAGTTCAAGTTCAGTTAAGTTCATGACAGCTCAAGGCATCCTTAAGAATTTTTCTTTTAAGAATTTTTCTTGAATTTGAAGCCCATGTTACCATTTTACATATGGATTTTTGTTTTGGGATTGAGGCTTTCAAAACTGCCCGAAACTGAGAGATGCAACTGCAGTTGTCTGTGTTTGCTGCCTTGTCCTGTTAATCTCCTTTCACAGCCCTACCTTTAGGGATATGTGAATGCACTTGGCAAAAATGAGATTATATAATGGTGTTCCAATACATTCTTGGCTAGAATTTTGATAATGCCCTTGCAGATATATATCACCCTCCTTTCTTGAAGAAATTCATCTTGTGGAGTGGAAATGAGCAGGTTAAGGTTTTATGCTAGCAGCTGTTACCAGAAAATTGTTGCAGAAATTGAGCAGAAAGTGCTTCAGTGCAGTAAGTCTCTGTAATCAATGTTTGCTATGTTTGAATTACACATCTCCTAGGACTTTTATCTGAATAGCCCAGAATTACTTCCAATTAAGCAAATATTTTGCATCATAATGCTGCTTTTTAGCTATGTTAGATGTACACTTTGACAGTACTATAATGGCAATGACTTTGAGAAATTGTGTGACTAGAAACATGATAGTGTTTATGACTTGAGAGAAATAAAGCAGTAATAATAGCTGTTTATTTGGAGATGTCTATAACTTTACTACTATATGAAATTGCCGTATTGAGTTCTTTCACTCCATCGATTAACAGTTAATTTCTTGTATTCGTAAATGGTAATACTGAGGTTGTCGTCAACGCTTATTTTCATATTGTAGTTTTCTTTTTTTTGTTTTTTTTCCTTTTTTTTAGGAAGGTGAAGTATATGCTATAGAAACCTTTGGCAGCACAGGAAAAGGTGTTGTCCATGATGATATGGAGTGTTCTCATTACATGAAGAACTTCGATGTTGGGCATGTGCCAATAAGGTTGGATTTTTCTTGTTCTTATTCTGCCCTAGAGCTGTCGCCCTTTTACAGTCCAGACATAGTGCAATATAAGTCTGGGCAAATTTTAAGGCTGTCAGAAGCCTCAGAAAGGTCCTCTGACAGTAATACTCTTGTTATAAAATAAGAAGATGCTCTAAAACATGCATCTGTGTGTGTCACTAAATGTGGAATAACAAAGAATATTCCAAAGAATAGGGAAATGAAGTATACATGATGCCTTCACAAATCTAAAGCAGTCTTAAAAATTTCCTAGCATTAATAAATCTGACAGTAGATATATAGATAGTGTTGGCGTATTATTGTATACTAAATGTATAAATAAAAGCCCTATATTAACATCTTGCCATCTTAACACTGTGGCATACAAGTATTTTCTGGGAAAAATCTTATTAAACTATTCAGATCATCTAAGACCTTGGTTCAGTGTGTTGCGATAAAATGAAATGATCCTTAATTTTTAGTTTCCATTAAGAGTGTGTAATAGCACTTACAGAAATGCGGCATCTGTAGAACGGAAGGTTCTCGGGATTAGAAATATAAACTGACTTCAAAAGTAGAACTTCAGAGTTTTGGCTACCAAGGTTACTCCTGAATAGGTCTAGAATATTCACCACTGGATCAGGAGGGACTCTGCTGTCCTGTACAAAACGAATGATGCTGTGTTATCGAGGGTGGCTATTTCTTTACTGTTGCTGGGGAGTTAGGTGGGGATGTTCAGGCCTTGACGCTCTCCTGCTGCACAGGGTTGCCCGGTGCATGCGGCAGCGCCAGCTTCGGAAGAGTGTCTGTCTGCAAAGGGAAGGGCACTAGGGTCCACGACCTGAGTCTCAGGTTGATGTAGCAAGGCCTCCCAAGACGGTGCAGTCTGAAAACACCTTGGAGTTAAAACCTCCCTGGTTGTCCATGCGCGGCCGACTCGGTGGCTGTCAGCTCTTCTCCTTTGCGTTTCCCTGCGCAGGCTCCCACGGGCGAAGCACCTGCTCAATGTCATCAACGAGAACTTCGGTACTCTGGCCTTCTGCCGCCGCTGGCTCGACCGCCTCGGCGAGAGCAAGTACCTCATGGCCCTGAAGAACCTCTGTGACTTGGGGATAGTGGATCCCTACCCGCCCCTGTGCGACATCAAGGGCTCCTACACGGCGCAGTTTGAGCACACGATCCTGCTGCGCCCCACGTGCAAAGAAGTTGTCAGCAGGGGAGATGACTACTAAGCTCGAAGCCACCTCAGCACCTTTATACTTTAGGCTTTGTTGGAACACATTATACCAGAATTAATTTGCAACGTGTTGTCTGTTTTAACAGTGGACTGATGCGATGCTTTCCGTGTTCGGAAAGGAAGGAATTTAATCAAAGGCAAGTCTTCTAATGTAACTAACCAAGGAAAAAAGCTTTCAGGCCTTTAGAAATATTTCAAAAGTTACTTATTTTTTTCTGTTCAGGGAAATATGTGGCTCTAAAGCTCAATTTTTAGTTTGGAATGAATTATACATTTTGTTTTGAACATTTATGATAAAAGATGCTTTTCAAATATTTATATTACCATATTCCTACTTGAATGCTTCGAATGAGTTCACCTGATTTCTGCGCCTAAGCCCTCTATGATATTGCCTTTTAAACTTCCTGGAATCCATTTTGTAAAAAATAAAGACAAGTTTTCAGATCTGAAATATATATACTTTTTAGAAGTCTGGTTATAATTCTGGGCCGGAGTCTGCTGGGAAACCGCTCTATTAAATATTTTACAAACTTGATTTGCCATTTTTTGTTTTGCAACTGGAATTGTCTTACCCTTTATGTGAAATTTGGCACTGTATTGCTTGTTTAAAGAGTTGTTCTGCGCTGGCACACGGGGCAAGGAGTCCCCAGCTCATGGGAGGACAGCGTGTGACAGCTTTGCAGAGGGACGTGGGTGTGATTGGGTTTTGAGTGTCCATCTACCCTCTCTTGGAATGTCAGGTATGTTTTGATGGACTCACTTGCTGTTACCAGCAGTTTTCAACTCTTTGCTGAAGTCAAGCTGTGAATATTGAGAATATCCCTAGGGCCCTCCTGCCCTGGAAGGTTCCTTGGTGCGGTTCCCATTATCCTGGATACCCAGTAGTTGGGCAAGCTGTGGTGATGATGGAGGGGAGGGGGCGTTGTTAGTTTTAGGGGTGAAGCTGCTTCCATATAACCAAACTAATTAGCAGTCTTTGTTTTCTTAACAAAGCGGAGGTTGGTATTTGTTATCTTGCTGCAATGACTGACAAATCTTATTTGTAAAGTGAATTAAATCCCATCATCTTTGAGGCCTAGATTGCAGCCTCTCGATGTTGTGTATTTACCTTATGTAACTGTAAAATGTATGACAGGTTCTGTGAAAGGTCAACAGCAGTGCCTTGAAGGTAACCCGGGGCTTGGTGTGCTCCACCGTGGTGCCAGCCTCTCTTGTTCTGATTTTGACACATCCAACAACTACCCGGCCCGAGGGTGCCCAGCAGCGGGTCCTGCCCGCAGTTCAAAGTGGCATTTTTAGTTCTCCTCGTTGCATTTTGTTTAATCTTGGTGCAGCTGTGCGGGTTGAGGTGGCTGAAGCGCTGCTGTGTTTCTGTGAAGTCTGTGTTCCTGTTGCTGCCCTTGGTGTTCTCGTGCCTGTGCGCAGCCAGGTGGGCACGTGGTTCTGCCCTTCCCAGGGCCTTGTGGAGGGCAGAGCAAAATCCAGCAGGGATGTGGGCAGAGCTGGCTGGCTGGGTAAGGCCGATGCTGCTCTTTGTGTGTGTTACCAGGGGTCTGGCGCATTTCTTGACTCTGTGCCAACAGCTTCCAGCTGGTTTTCTCTATTTGTAACAAGCCTGGTTAGCACAGGTGCTAGAAATAAGCAAGTTAAAGGAAGGTCAGTTCTCAACATCTTGACTACTAGTGATTATTCCCTAATTCAGACTTTCAGCAGTGCCCTGATACCAGATACTATTCCACCAGCTTAAGGCAGACCATCTTCTCTAGCTTCACTTGTCTCATTCAAGAATCTGGATATCATATGAAACCCTCCCGTGGCTGTTAGCACTGCCAACTTTTCCTTCTTTATCTAAACCTAAGGGAAGATCCCCTATGAGCAGCTACCAGAATAAACCCCAGTAAAACTTCAGTACCTCCCTGTGTGCCCAGCACATCCTGCGTTTACCTCAGCCAGTCCAGCAGCCAAGCCCGGCTCCCTTTATCCAGTGCTTTTGTTCTCCTTTCCTCTTGCTGGAAGTAGTTACAAAGTCTGGGCAGTGGCTTCTGTAACCGGACTGCTGTCTCATGATTCAAAACCTAAATTTTATCAAATAAAGTCAGATTCTGAAGCTTGGCTGTGCAGATTAACAAATGCCCTTGTTTCCTGAGAACTTGCTAACTGCTTCCAGAGCGAGTACATCTAACAGGGGTGCAAGCCCCTTGCTGAAGTGGGTCCCGCTTGGCAGATTTTCTTTGCATTTATGCAGATTTTGTGCGAGAAGTGTAAATTGCTGCAGGATGCGCAGTTTAACCTACAGCATCTGTCATGGTTTGGTGAGGCATGACCCAAAATACTCCTACCTGTTTTAGACTCTTTAATATATCCTTGTTTAGGTTCTTTTTACTGCTTTTTGGTCACCTGCTTGGAAGCTTTCTCCCTAAATAAATCTGTTGCTTTCAGGGAGTGTTCTACTACCTTCGCAGCTATAAAATAGTTATGTTACTCTGCATAGGATCTGTGCTTATGTTTCTCCCTCCTTGTGCTTTCTTCTTGGCAGTGTGGGGCTGAGCTGGGGATGGGACCATGCTGTGCAGAGGCCATATATGTTTTATATATTTATATGCATGGGGAAAACATAGTGGGCTGCTTCACCTGGCTATGCACACAGCAAGACAGTGACCTGCAAGTCCTGTGTGGAAGGCTGGGACTGGTTTTCTTTCACTCGTGTAATGCAGGCACTTTGCAGAAAGCAAATCCAGCATCATTAAAACTCCTTGTAACTGCCAGGTTCTGCTCTCTTATGTGAGTCAGAGACTTTAATTTGGGAGTATACAAAGTCACAGGTCTGCTGTTAAAAGCATTTAGTGATTTGTGAGTTGATGACAGATTTCCTTGAAGCTTTGCAGTTCAGATTTTGGCTTGTGGGGGGGAAAAAAAAAAAAGAAACTGCTTCAGCCTGCAGCTTGTAGCAGGCCTAGGCCTGGCTTCCGGGGAGCTGCTGTGTAGCAGCCTGGCTTGTTGTTTCCAACACACACATCCTCCTAGGCCTCGTCTCGACGGGTTTCAGGAGGCCCATCATGAGAGGGAGCCAGGCCAAGCTGCTGTAACACATAGCGCAAAAGCTGCTGGGTCATCTTCAACTTTGTGTCATATCGCCCTCAGTAACAATAAAATAATATCCTTGGTAAGTAAAAGTGCAAACCCGGGGTGAGATAGAACCTGGGAAAGTTGATGATGTGATTTGTAAGCATGACTCACTTCAAATATTTTTCCAACAGGTCACCCTGTTGGCTTGGCGTGGTTAATGATTTGCCAGCTTTTTACAGTTTAAGCCTGTTGGTACACCGTACTCCAAGAAACATCTATTAGCTGCGTCATGAACAAAGGCAAGAGTAGCTGTAAGTCATTCAGAAAATAATGTTTCTGCCAAATGTTTTTGCAAAGACCTAGAGACCATGTAACTTGAGAAGTGTATAGCATGCTTTAAAGCAAGATGTTATTTTTATACAAATTTTTCAACAGTATGTTTTTTTTTTCTAAATGGAATCAAAGGCAGTTCTGCTTTTATAATTTGAAATGTTTGAGAACTTTTTAAAAAGTAAAACCAATTTAGACAAATGTGTGATGCCTCATTTTTTTAGGTTTTTTTTTTTTTGTAGCAAAAAATGATTTGCATTTTGCCACAGCAGCCAACCAACTCCTGTAGTCAAGACTAAAAACCATGTAGCCCTATTTGTGGTTTTATACTGATGTTGACTTCTTTTTCCCCAAAGCTGCAGTCCTTTTTTTTTAATGGCTATGACCCTGCAGAGGAAGCAGCAATTACGTTAAAAGGCCTTTTGCCTTTTTTAACCTCCGCACACCATGAGTGCAGCTTGTCCCTTAGCCCCTGGGAGGAGGGTGCCCACCGAGTCCCCTTCGTGGGACATACTGAATCCCCCAGACACAGACCTGGGCAACCTGCTCCTGCTGCACGTGATGCCCCGTGGACCCTTCCAGCATCAGCCCTGTGCCCTGGTCCAGGTGAGGCACTGGGGAACATTTCCAGCATCTCTGCAGGACTGAACGATAGGGAGAGTGAAGCCATACACAGAAAAAGCTCGTTAGAAACATTACCTGCAATGAGCTTGTCCACCAGCCTTGGTGCATGTTCATGCTGTGGCTGACTGCCAAACAATTACTACTCGTGTAATAGATCTGAACCTTTCATCTAATTACTGCAAAACTGCTTTACCAAGTTCTTATTGTGATGATGGCTCATGCAATGAATCCAGTGCAGGGAGGGCACAATGTGGAGCATTAGGTAATGAGGCAGCAGGTAGCGGGGCTGGTGCCAGCTCTGAGCAAGGCAATGACAGAGCAGAACCTCCACCCTGAGCCCCTGGCCCTGAGAGGGCAGCGAGAAGCAAAGTGCTACAGCTTTGCCTGCTGGCTCTTCTTGGACATCTCCCTGGAGCAAGGGCCGTGGCTCCCCCGGCTGCTGCTGGAGCTGTGGAGCATTAGGTAATGAGGCAGCAGGTAGCGGGGCTGGTGCCAGCTCTGAGCAAGGCAATGACAGAGCAGAACCTCCACCCTGAGCCCCTGGCCCTGAGAGGGCAGCGAGAAGCAAAGTGCTACAGCTTTGCCTGCTGGCTCTTCTTGGACATCTCCCTGGAGCAAGGGCCGTGGCTCCCCCGGCTGCTGCTGGAGCAGCTGGGGCCTTGCTGCATCCCTGCTGCTGGCACTGGCTGCTCCAGCTGCGTCTGGGCTGCTGCAGCACTGGCTCCACAGCCCTCCTGCGCAGAAGCTGCAGCCCCCTGAGCTCAGCAGCACCGTCAACCCAAAGGTGAGTGAAGCAGGGCAGAACATGACACCAGCAGCAGTCACACTGCCCTCAGAGCTGCCTCGTAGGAACCAGCATCTACTCCAAATCACACGGCAGCTGGAGAGGAGCATCTCCCAACTGCTCATCCCCAGCCTGGAGCCAAGGCCTCATCTTCATTCTCCCCCCAGCCTGGACTGCAGCTCTAACCCAGAGCACTGCCCACAAGGGCACCCAGGGAGAGAGGCCAGAGCGAGCATGTTTGCTAAGCACTGGTGAGCGAGCCAGCTGAGCATGTTTTCTACAGTCTGTTAGCAGTCCCAGGATTGACTCCTCCATTGACTCCAGGGCCCCTGCTGATCTGCTTCAGATATTCTTAGGAAAAAGCATTGGAAGACTTGAGAGAAAATTAGCACAACTCCTCCCCTTCCATGTCCCTGAATTACCTCTAAGCAGATCACAGTGGGAAGCTTAAATTTCACTTACCTTAAAGCAATGACTAAAGAAATCAGTGATGGAGGGCCATGGCAAGTGCCCCAATGCCTTAGCTCACATCAGGCAAAAGAAGAAAAAAGAGAAAAATAGAAATTGATATGGCCTTTGATAATGTAGGAACTAATTCCAGCACACACTTTTTTTTTTTGTCCACATTGAGGCATTTTATTGAGGTATAAACTTTGCAAAAGATGAGGTAACAATCTGCATAGTATTTATGCAAAATAACTTCACAACTAGGTTTTTTATTTGGCATTAACTCCTGTTATGTGGAGAAAAACTGAGAGTTGAGGCTTTTTACATTCTCCCACTGCACAGATCCATTAATGCTTGTGGCAGGAAGGTGGAGGACGTACAGCAGCTGCAGCTAACGAAGCCAAAGTCATGGTTAAAGTATCTCACACAACCCTTACAGTTTCTTTTCACCAGTTTGTGTTAGAGAGCCCTGAAACAGAGGCGGCTACGCTCCTGAGTGGGCTTGTCTAATGCATGAAAGGAGGCACTAACCTTCTCGTAGCTGCAACAGCTGGAGTTTTGCTTTTAAGTAAGCTTTGTAAATTATTGGAATAAAAGGCCCCTAGCTGTCAAAGTCAGTTCTTTGAATTTGGCACTTGAATTTTAAATCGTCAAACTGATTAAGCCTAAAATACAGAAGTCTTAGTAAACATATGTTCTTGTGCTATAAAACCCCTCCTTAAATCTTATATGCAAATAAGCACATACTCTTATTTCCTTAATTTCATATTTCAAAATATAGGCCATGGGGAAAAGCTTGAAAACTAGTTTCATTTGAGTCATGTAGAACAGAGTTTCCTAAGAAAAGTTCAGTTACTAATGATGTGTAAAGACACTTTGCTGGTGAATGTTAATATTCTAATATCTAGTAGCAACTCCTGCAGACATGAAAGTCATGTCTGCAGACATGAGTCATGATACCATTAGAACTAAACTATAAAATGTACACAAGCAGGTATAGAAAATTAACCTGAAAAAACCCCATCAGTTGCCTGTCAAAAGTCATATTTCTAAACCAATTCAAAAAGATTCCCAAATACAAAATGAAAAAACAGCCTGAGGTAAAAGTTCAATGCAAATGGCATTTTTTTTCATTAAAAAAATAGCTGAATTGAAATTCTAGGAACTTATAAAGTTACTTACTGTCAATAAAAATTTCTACTAACAACTGTAGAGAGTACTTTAGCCAATATAAAAGTATATAGACATTGTACACAGATTCAAAGTTAAAAAAAGGCACAATAATTGTACTTGTATTTTACTTTTTAAAAAAATATATAGTTCTGACAATTAAATTTTTTCCCCATACACACAGTAAATTGCCTTTGGATTAGCTGCTACAGCTGTCTGTGGAAGAGCCAGCTACTTCTGCGTGCTGCTGGTTTTCAGCTGTGCTAGGACGTGCCATTTTACCCTGTTCATTTTCCTGAGTGAGTCGTTGGCTGTAAAACAAAATGTAGGCTTGAGCTTTGCATACTTCTTCAATAGTGCACATGTTGAGTTTGGAATCATTGCAGTGTACCCAGAATCCTAGAATGAAGTAACATAGCAAAGATAATAATCAGGACACAGACTTCAGGTACCTGTATTGTAATTAATAACTAACTAGCGTTCAGTCCCCGTTAAAAAAAGTTACATAGAACTATTACACTGTTTCAACAGATATGAGTTATAAAAGCCCAGCTTAGCTTCTTTAGATCTGCAAGGGAGTTTACAACCAGAATAATTTTTAAGTGGCCCATGCAAAGCTTGAGCCGCTGCTGGGTCTACATAACAGCGATGTCATTTCAGGCAGGCTCAGCCGCAAGGGACCCCTTGGGCTTTCAGAAAAAGGCTGCAAGGGGGTTATTCCGCTGGGAACACGAGCGGCCCTTCTCCCCGCTCGGGCCCGTTACCTCCTTCCGAGTTGAAGCAGTAGGCCGTGTAGTGGCCCGAGCCGAAGCCCTTGCCGTGGTGCATGACGACGGCCGACAGGTCGTAGATGAAGCAGCCGGGCAGGAGGGAGCGCGGCGACTCGCGGCAGCAGAAGGGCTCCATGTTCAGCCTCTGCTCGAACGTCACGTGCACGCCGATCTTCTCGCGGTGGTTGCGCCCCGACCACCTGCAGAGGCAAGCCAAATGAAAAATGTAGCTTTTTCCTGAAGGAAAATAAATCCAAAACACAGAGCTCTGAGCAACTAGACCAGTTATCCTTGCTAGCATCTTCATGTAAAATACATGCTTATTTTCATACATATTTTTTTTCCAGGCTTCCCCTGTCACTTCTTTACTTCAAGGCCTTTTAAAATATGTCCATGTGCTTGGTGAGCACAGTCTGGTATTTCCCACATACTGTATTTTAATTTTGTTTTCCTTCCCATTCAGGCCAGACATTTTTGCCAATGCCTTGACTAAGGTTTCAAAGACGTGCACTCTTCCCCTCCTTCCTCTCAGCTTACTGCATTCGTGTATTTGGTTGTACGAGAGTTAGCCAGACACGGCCTGAGCACCGTCTCGGCCTGTACCTCAGGGAATATGGTCCTTCCCTGGACCTGAGGATAACACGAGATTCATTTTTATGAACAGAGTTCACCGCAAACTTATCAGATTTGACTGAAAAAAGGCATAGTATAATTTTGATATTGAAATAGTAAGTAGTTGGTAGCTAAAAGGTCCGTTCCCTGCTTATGACATATCTTACTGATGTTTAATTAAATAAGGAAAATAAATTTCTAATTACTATTTCTCATCACACTCATAAGCTTAATGGAATTCTCAAAGACAGATGCTGAAAATCCCTGATGCCAAAGGATCAACGGAAAAGGACTAAGTTGCTCAGTTTGCAAGATTTACATTTGTTGTAGCGCTACTTACCTAAACCGTTTAAGGTGTAATCTGAGAACCTGAGGTAGTCGACACACCATAAGCTGCTTCTGAGCTTCTGTGAGTATAACTGGTTTAGAAGAAAACTTCCTGCGTTTTGCTGAGGCCAAACACACAGTTACGTACATACAAATCTAGATAACAGCATTTCCACGGGCCTAAACAGCTACTGAACGCACCTCCTTCAACAGCGACATGCTCTGGGATCCATTCTGTGAGGCTTATTTTATTGGATTTAAATAGAAAACAGCTCTGGTCTCTTACATTGATTGGTCACTAGCATTGATTTAGAAAGCTGAGGGGTGCTTCAGCTGAGAGCATCACAAACCCCATTAGCGTGTGATGAGTCTCAATTTAAGAGAAGTATCACATTTTAAAATATCCTTTCAGCAATTTCGTCTTTTAGGAAGAGAGAAATAGCTGTCAAAATGACCACACCAGGACATAGGGGGAAGCATTTGGGGTTTTTGTCCATTTGTTTTTAACATTATATGCTTTTTAATATTGGTAGTGTTTTCCTGCTATGCTTTTACTGTCCATTTAATTAACATTTTACACAGAGAACGTATGCCTGAGTACATACTGCCTTTACTCACTGTTGCACTGATCACACGCATATATCTTCCCTTCCAAAGCTTCAGTTTCTGTAAACTTGGACAGCATTTCTGTCAGCAAACAGGGATGTTGGGATGCCATCTCCTTGCCATTGCAGTGATATCTCTCAGGAAACTCCAGTGACAGGTCCCAGAATGGTTCTATAGTATTTGATTTATTGTCACAGGCAAGGCATGTAACCTGAAAAAGAATTACTTCACAAGTTTCTCACATTCAGAAAAACTTACTTTGCTAAACGTGTACTGTAACAACATAGCTCGAACAAAAAAAAAAAAAGTGTGTTTTTTTTTTTCCTCCTCTCTCAGGGATCACTGATGCAAAAGAAACTAATCTAACTGAAATGATGCACTTAATTTACTTCCTCTGAAGCAGCACATCCAATACCATTATCACAAACGGGTAAGAATTCTTATGGTTTACTGAGAAACCTAAGCAGTGTCAAAATGGTCTGCCTGGGACTGTCCAAGGGAAAGCAGGTGGAGTCACACGAGCCTTTTCTCCAAAAAGAAATACTCCAAAAGGATTATGTATATGAAAGAAATAAATTATAATTTAGCTTTAATTAAAAAAAAGAAAAGAAAAAGGGGGTAAAAAAGGAAAAAAAAAAAGCTGGGGGGGTTTTAAAGTCATATCCTTCTTACTTTTTAAGTCTTCCAGGGAAGCCTGGATTGGGAAGCACACTTCTTCAAAGAAAAATTAACAGGTAAAAATAATTTATTTCTTCTTTCAGTAAGTGGTTCCATCGTCACACTAGGGAAAGGACAAGCAGTAAGACAGAACATAAATAAAATATCAAGAAATGAAGTGAGTCAACCTGGAAAATGTAAGATAATAAGCAGGGGAAAATTAATCTATGACAGACATTGACTTTTTAGGAAAGCATATTAGAAGCAGTAGCTGTTTTAAACACAAAACTACTAACCCGAGTTTTGCTGTCCAGCATGTCTTAATCGGCTTAGCAGTTGCAGGTGATCACTAACCCAAGCTCAGTTCCCTGCACATGGTAAACTGATTTGTAAAAGGACTCAGAGTTTTGACACAGCTCCCAAGCATCAAACACACTCCTACAGTTAACAAACTTCCCCCAAAAAGGATTAAAATAAATCAGAGTTTTCATATATGATTTCCTGTCAAGACATACCACCGTTTGTGTTTCACAGTGAATGAAATATCCAATATCTGCTCAAATTTACAACCAGAAGGGGAACAAATTACTAAAGGAAAGCCTCTATAATTATGCTTCCCGTTTAGGCAAACACAAGCTGTTTGGAACAACTAATACAAAGATGCAGTTGAACAGGAATGAAGATCCACAAGGGATCTGAATACTGGTATTTGACAGGCACGCCTCTGTGTGCTCTTCTGCATATATTTCAGAAAGAACTTTTGCATCACATTAGTGTACCTGCAAAAGCATAAAAAAGGAAAAAAAAAAAAAGAAAATCAGTTTTCGAGACCTCCTTTATTTTTCCTTTGAACACTTGCTGTGGCATCATTAGTCACCTCACTAAGTTTTCATCATTTATACACAATAAGGGCAGATCTATCACTTTAGGATGATTTTTTTTCCAGGTATTCTTGAAAGGAATTCTCTATTTAATAAATACATTCGGCACAACAACTTATACGACCTGTGCATTAGCTACCGCGTGCTCATAGATATTTGTGCACAGGCATGTGCAAGGGAAGCTGCAAGTTGCTTCAAGTGCCAAGAGGAACTGAGTGCCACTGTCTTGCACACAGAAAACAAAAAAAGCCTTTAAATTTACATGGCGCAAGAGGAGAATCTTCTGATTTAATGCACACTGACAGGAGTTTCTTTTGCAAGTGCTAACATCTGGCAATGTTTCAAAGCCACAAACTATTAGTAATTCAGAGCTGGAATCTTGACTTGGAGACAAATTGTATGTTTGGCTACAGTTCAAGCCAACTCCAGCATAAACACAAGATGACTAATAGATTTCTGCTCTACAAATGGGTGATTCGGGAGGGGGAGGGGGGCAAAAAATTATTTAATTGGAGAGTTACTTAAGCAGGAATTTGTTGAACATGAACGCACCTAAAAGATTAATGGACTTAGGATAAAGTATACACACGAACACAGTACAGATGATTTTGACAAGTTAGGAGGTTTCTCAGCTATGATATGAGCAATCTAGGCTATTTAAAAGAGCCTCTTTCCCCACTGGTTAATAAATCCTGTCTCAGAGTATGAATCACATAACTGGTCCAGCTTTAATTTTCCCTCTGCTCATCCCAGGCAAGTGCGAGCAAATGGGATTTGTGTCCGCAGGGAGCCGAGCCGCTCAGCAGCTCCAGCTGCCGCCTGCGATGCTCCTCCCGAGTTAAGCCCTCAAACTTGCCCAGGATTTGCAGGCACGCCACTCCCCGGGCGTCACTGGAAAGGGCACAAACCCAACCGCAGCGGCTGCTGTGCAGAAGCTGCGCTCACTCAGCGAGGGGGCAATGGGGGTCAGGACGGAGAGGAGCTGACGGCAAGGATTTTAGTGGCAAAAACGAGGGGAGAATCAGGGCCAGGAGGAAGAGGAGCTGACAAAGGATTTTAGTGGTAAACGAGGGGAAATTGGGGCCAGCAGGAAGAACAGCTGACAGCAAGTGCTTCTCTCAGCCTGGCCAGGGCTCACGTGGCAGCAGGCAGGATCCCACCTGCAGCAGGTGTGCAGAGCCAGGGCTCCCGCCAGAGCTGTTCACACAGCCACACGACCTGCCCTTGACTTCTGCCTTCGTTTAACTAGAATCCCTTTATCTCACACTCCATTAATAGCCACACAGCACAAGCAGGTTTCTGTGCTTTTAATCAAAAGCACAGACATTTTACAAAAGGCTCATAGGGAGGCTGAATGAGCTGTACGGATTAAAGAAACGAACATGAACTGGCAGTGATTTATGATACTAGAAGTTGCACCAGAGCAAGGCAAGTAAATTACCAGTTTTAGCATGTTTGAGCCTTACTTGTGTCCTGCCCTGGCCACCCTCTAACAGCCCTTGCAACAGGGCTACTAAATACAGTCACTGAGTTAAAGTTCAGCGTTCAACCCGGGCTAAAGGCCAGCCTGAAAGGGGCTGGATCAGGTTGCTCGATTCAAGCTAAACGAGGCGGCTGCTCAGACGTATCCTTGTAACAGCATTAGGAACTTGAGGGCTGCCTTTGCCCTGGATGGCACTCGGCCTAAAAGCAGCCAAGCTGGGGAGCACATTGCTGAGGAGGAAGCCAACTCCCACACTGGCTCTGCTCTTCCCATATTCCCTGCACCTGCCATTATTTTATATATATATACACATATATATATATATACACATATATATATATATACACATATATATATATACACACACATATATATATACACACACAGATATATATATATACACATATATATATATATACACACACACACACACACATAATAACAGAGCAGCTGTAGTAAAGAATAGTTAGGATAGCCAGACATTTTTGTGCTGTTTCTAAAGCTTTTACTATATGGAGACATCTACATGAAAGAAGTAACTGAGTTTTTTCCATGGTAATCAAAATAAAAGGGCATTTCTAGGAATGTGCTGACACACTATCCACATTACAGTGCCTACTGTACTTCCTACGAAAGATGACAACATAGCTTTATGCTGATGAGTATGCACCAAAGCCAAAATGAACCGGGTCTTGAACCAATAACACCAGCAAAATCGCAACAAACTGTGGTCTGAGAGACTCGGTGCTTTAAGGTACTACAGAGTAACTTAAAACACTGTCTCCACTAGCCGGCAAGCAACCGGATAAGGATTTTACACTTTAGGCAACACAGAAAAGCACAGACAATAATACCAGAATAGAGAAATCACAACACAGCTCAGGGGCTGGCTTAACTGCAAGTGCTCCTGTAACCTCCCTCAAGTTCTCACAGCATTTTACAGCTTTTAGTCTATTCAGTCAGAGAGACTTCATGACTACCACTGCATGACTGCCACCTTCATCATTCAGCCCAAGCTTAAATTCACACCCGATGAACAAAACCTGAAGGGCTTAACCCGCACCAAAGATGTCTCACAGCCCCTTCTCAGCCATTTCATCCTGTACACCCTGATTGATCCTATACAAGGAAATGCCTCTCCTTACACATCTTCCCCCTCACCCCCCTTTAAACATAATTCACACACTCTGTTAGAAGCTACTTCCCTGTTTGGTCTCCTGTATATTCAGTTCTTTGGAAATACGTGCTGTTCTTGTGCAATGCTTAGCAAAGTGGGAAAGGGCCTTTTTGCTTAGATGCTCTCTGGAATAGCACCAGTACTGTGACCACCTCGCGAGGGAGAGGTGACCACCTCGGGGAGAGGGAGTTGCACATGACTACAAGTAACAAAGGCTTTAGCTCTTCACAACTTACAGAGCAATACCAGGTAGTAAATTGCCAATTACTAGGAAAAAAAAAAAAAAAAAACTCATCACCAACATCACTACCTCACAAACTCTCAGCAAGCCCTCATACACAAACCCTCATCACTAATTGCCGTAGAGAAAACCCCCAAGGGCACCAGCACGGCCACTGCTCCTCACTTCATTGCTGTGCCTGGGGCTGCTCCACAACAGAGCTAGCCCAAAACCCTGGTGTGTAGCACCCAATTTGAATGCAGTGGACTCCTCAGAAAAGGCTTTCCAAAACTGCCTCAACAGAAATCGCTTCTAAAGGGTTCCCGAGCTGTTCAAAAAGATTATACAAATGACATTTAACTAACTATTTCTTTGGTCATTTGCATCAAATTTGAATTCACTCAGCAGCACTACGAAAAAAAATCATCAACTACTTACTGCTTTGAAACATGTACCAGTTGGCAATTAAACAACAAATTCATATTTCAATATTATTTTTTCCCTTGAAGCAGGCAGACAACTAACTCTCATAAGTCAGCACAAAGTTTATTTTTGCCCCTGCCTTATTGGGTTGCTTTTAGTCACAGAAAACATTGATTATCCTTCTCTTTCTGCTCGCCTTGGATTAGCATCTTTCTCTTTCCAAACTTAAAAGAGAGGAAGTTGGCTCATGTCACTGCAAGGCCACTCCATTATCCTCAAAAAGGTCACATTATCCTCCAAAAGGCTGTGGCAATGGGGGAAGTTCCTGAGGTCTGAAGAGAGCAAATGTCTCTCCTGTCTTCAAGGAAGGCAAGAAGGACCTGGGGAGCTACAGGCCAGTCTCTGGAGGAAGACTAGGATGTGGAAAAGAATAGAGGGGGAGTTTTTGTAGCTACATATCCTATCTTTACTCTCTTTAGCTGTATTGAGTATTCAAGTGTCACAACCTGTACTGAAGAGGGAGGAAAAAAGAAAACAAAAAAAAACAAAAAAAAACAAAAACAAAACAAACAAAAAAAAAACCCACACCCTAAAAAGGACACCGGGATTAAAATAAAATTTCAAGAGGCAATCCAGCCATCTCTACCCATGCCCGTCTGAATTCTTTCATTTGCTACAAATCTGTTCTCAGCGAGTCTCTAATCATTACATAGTTTAGTATTCAATAAAACTGTAATATATATATATAGCAAATAAGAAAAACATCAGAAAGTACCTCATATATTTAAAAGATCTGACAGAGAACATAATGAAAAGCAAGAGAAAAAAATAACCAATTCACCAAAATCACGTAATGTTTTTGACACCACACAATTTTTTTCCTAGTTATCAAAAAAGGCAGTCTGAACAAGATTCTCATACTTAAGTGTTTTCTCCTCTTTCTTGATTCTGCAGCCACGTATGGTTTTGACCACGCAGCCATTTCTACAGCAAGACTGATGGCAAACTCAGGATTATTACTTCCCTTAAGGTTAAAATAAAATAGCTAGAAGAGGGAGAACGCTTTATTGCACATGCAAAAGTACTGTGAAACCCAAGTAAGCATGCAGCTTATCTGCACTGTAAGTGATCCCGTACGCATTGTATTAGCAGTTCATAGTATTCCTTAGGTTTAAAGGTCAAGTGATTAACTTTACTGCACTTGAGTATCTCACAGCATCAAATATCTTTAACACTTTCATATTGTATATTAAGTGTACTAACTTTTTCATCATCCTGGAATTCAGAATAGAAAACAATTGCTGCAGAGAAGCCAGCTTCTCAATCTCCCCTCTATTCATTGAATTAAGGAGTATTTTACAAAATATTCTGGGTAAAGATCCCACCTGACTTTCAAAAAACACAATGGGCTATGGCTTCAACTACCTTTAAGGGAGAAACTGAAGCACTTTTACAGCTTACAAATAGGTAAAAGTTAAGCATATAAATGCTACCCCTATTTTAAGAATCAGCATTGTGAAAGCTGTGCCACCTGAGCAAGAAATTGTTCTTTTCAGCCCTGTATGGATGTTTTCTTCCCTTCCTGCCACCAGCTTTAAAAAGAATAAAACAAACTTGAGGTTGGCTGCCGGTGCCAGCTGTGACAGACACCTACCTAAGCAGAGATGGATGAATCTTACTGAGGAAAAACAATTTCATAATAGCTATCTTAGAGGCTTGTATTAGTGCAACTCTGACACAAGATACATTGGCTATTCTGAGAAAATGAGGTATGTCAACACATGTGCTTACACGGTGCCAAATAGAAGTGGAGGATGATCTGTTTTATTGGTAGATTAAAGCAGTTTCCAGTAGTAGACCTAAAGTTTAACATATGCTAGAAAGCAACCTTAATTTTAAGAGTTCTGTTACCTTTCCATAAAGTTTATGGACACAGTAGCAGATAGCAAATCTATCTCCATTACAGAATACTTTGATTTTTAGATTCATGTACTAAAAATACTAAATCCTCAACCAAATAGACCGAATAAAGGCAAAGCCTACAGTTTTTGCCGTTTCATCTAAAATCTCTGCTCATTCACACAGAATATCTTTTCATGTTTCTGCACTCTCAGCAACATCCCAGTAACATGTGCACATGTACACTAAAGACCACTCTGCAACTTCATCAATCTCCCTTCCTGCTATTTAGTTAGTTCTTTTGAAGGAGTTTAACAGGAACCACCTCTTCCATGGGTTCAGTCAGTTCTCAGATCTTTGTACACATACACAGTGGGGATATGCATAACAGTTAGCAGACACTTAACAGGTAGTTAAGGAAATAAAGGCAGTAGTCAGGCAGAGAAGAGGAAAACCACCCTTGCCTCCACCCCCCAAATTTTGGTTCTTGTTGACAGAGCCCTCCATATGTTTGTGTAATGGGAAAAAAAAATAAAAAGTATCAGCATCCCTGTATATAGCACCTGTAGAAAAGAACTTCAAGCTCATGTTCAAACTCTTTTCTGAAGTATCACGAATGTTTTCCTGTGTAGCCCTATTACACAAATGATTTCCATGTAGACCAGATTACCATCTTTAACACTGCCTTTTATGCAACATAGTGATAGCCAAGTAGGTGCTTCAACTGTAAAATCATTATTACTGCTCATCATTTGATGCTTAACAGGAGGGCCCTATAGTTCTCAGCAGGCTTGTATTCCTTGAGCGCTTATCTATCTTGTTTAACCCCTGAGTTTGAGTCAAATTCCTTGCTCTCAATAATGTGCGGAAAGAATGCAGCTTACAGTAGCAAATTTATAACTGCTTTATTTACCAGGTGATTCTTCTGCTGAGAGCTTTAGGAGCACCCAGGTGATGTTTCTGCTGTACCTGTCTCCAGTATATCTTCTCCACCTCTCCTCAGTAGTTACATACTTAATCTCTGAAGGAGGCCTATCAGTGCATGTCTAACTCCACAGCTACAATTCACAAAAGAGGTTTTTTTTTTAAAAAAAAAAAAAAAAACATACACACACACGAAACATACCTGACTTAAGAGCTGACCATGAAAAATGGTGTTAACCACATTCAAAACCTGTTTTATAAGTTTCCTTTGAGATGCAGGGATGAGAGCTGGGTATCTGGTCCCTGTGGTCTCCAGTTCCTGCTGCACTTTATCCAAAAGTTCACAGAGGAATTCCTGAGCGTCCTGCTGGGCATATCCCCTGAAGGCTGGGATTAGTCTCCATACAGAGTGGAGCATGGCAAAAGGAGATACCAGCGCCCACTTGCCAGACCACATAACTTGGAACAGGGTATGTAGCTCGTGACAAAGCGAAATATGTTTTGAACTCGGCTCCCTGGGCTGAATAAGTTCCATATTTCTGCTTTTTGATGCTCCTCCACTTAATCCAGAAGATAAACTGGGTCGCCTCATGGACGAGGATGATCTCTCTATCTTCTCATGGTTGTCATTCACATGTAATGCTGAGGCACTAGGTGAAGGCTGTTTAGATGAAGATCTTGTTTTACCATTGGCTGCTGTTGCTAACAGTTCCTGAGTTTGGCTGAGATCGAGCTTTAAAAAGCATTCACGAAAAATATGTAAGTGACTTAATACCTGCAGGATAGAATTCATATAGCATGTATTTCCCAGATTTCTTAGTCCTGTTACACCAGGAGTCACTGTGGGCCGTCTTTTAATTGGAGAGTCACTTATTTTTTTCAATCTTACTGCATTTGAGGTATACATTTCTGTCAATTCTGCCACCGATTCCTCATCCTGGGATGTTTCCGGCCTGCAAGGCACTGTTTTTGAGAACATTTTGCCTTGATTTTGTAAACGACAGCTCTTTCTTGGAGGCATCTTTTCCAGCTCAGCTTTTAAGTGACGTTTCCGCTCTTGCCTTCTCTTCCTAGCATTTTCCCTTTTTCTCTCTGCTTCTTCCCAACGCTTTTCTTCTTCCAAAATCTTTTTTCCACTAGGTGTCAACCCGAGCCACGACCTGAATACTTTGCCCATGAGTGCCCGCCTCCTGTGCCAGAGCGCTGTGAACATGCGGTCCTCTTGCCGGAGCAAGGCTTGGGCACCGCCATGTGAAGGGTAGGAGTCATCACTTGTACCCATGGACCGCAAAGTCCTCCCGCTGCGAGTCGTGCACTCATAGTTTTGACTCTTGATTGCACTTAAAGTGCTGCGCAACAGCTTGAGGTCACCAGTTGCGTTATCATTAAGAACATATTCATCACAGAGATAGCAGAAAACATAGAGCTCGTTGACTTCCAACGCCACCGGGTGCCCCTTCTCCTGAAAGTGCTTCAGTGCATGCTCTTCGATGTACCTGCCGCATGCCACATGCGAGCAGCTGAGGCAGGCCCACACGGAGTCCGTGCTATTGCAGTCCACACAGTGCCACTTCTGAGGATTCAGGATGGAATGATCTTGGGCCAGGCGCAGGCGCCCTATGTGCTTACACTTATCCATGTTAAAATGGAAACGCTAGAGGAACGCCAAGGAACCGCATCACCCAAGCTATCTTCTGTCCATGATATTTCAATCTGCAAATACAAACAAACAATAAAAAGGCTTTAAGCTACAGTTCATAAATACCCGTCTGTATCACCTTTGTAAGTGCGAGTATAACAAAGTCACATCTTGGGCCATAATCTTCATCACCATCCAAATAAGTCCCACCAAACACATAGTGGCACTCAGTTATTTCGAGCCACAGTAAACATGATTATCAGTGACTTGACTGTGACACAAGTTATTTCGAGCCACAGTAAACATGATCAGTGACTTGACTGCGACACTCTGGGACTAAGAGACCTACATACACCTGTTCATATTGCCAGTACCTGCTGGCTCAGGACTGAAACACTGCCGTGTCTTTAGGCTAGGCTTTTTTTTTTTTTTTCCCCTCCTCAAAAGGGCACTATTTTAGTTAAAAATACATTGTTCTAGACTCTGGAAAGAAATACACTTTAAAAGGTTCTATTAATTCTACTCTGAAGCACAGAAATGCAAACAAAACTGTTTCACTTAGATTTGTTTGCACACTCCCACCATTTCAGATAAATGAGGCTTTATAGGGCTTAAACCCTTAATTAAACCACACCTCTAAATAAATCACTGCACCTCTGCATTGAGGCAAGCTCATTATGTTGTTGTAGAAAGCTTTGTTATATCTTCTGTAAGTACATTTTAACTTGCCTAACACCTCTGAAAAGAAGAGGTGGCCTGGAAAAGCAGAATTCAAGTTCTTCGTAAGACAGAAACATCATTAAGGATACACCTAAACTGATACAACCTTTTATAAAAAGTAATATTTGGAAAAAAAAGTCTAAATCATGGCTTTAAAAAAAGTTATTCAACAAATTGGCTAATGATAGGTTACATCCTAAGTAAGTCTAAGTCTGTGTGTTAGCATTTATTTTTCCAAAGCTGCTGTACTTGTTTTCTGCTGGAAAGTGCATTTATCCAGAATAGGTAGGCTGACTGACAAAAATTAAGACTACAGTGATTTATTATTTCATATGTTTTTGCCATTTTTGGACAACATCTAGAGAACAGGATAAGTCAAGAAGTGATTATATTTGATTTGGAGAGTTTATGCCCATGATGCCACTTTCTAGAAGGGCTAAATAGCACCAACTTGGGCACATCTACCGCCAGAGGAAGCAGTTACCTGAGGAGCACCAAGTGCTTGTCGAACAGAAAGCTTCTGCCAAGCAGGACAAAGGCTGCCATTATACATGAACACATACTGTGGACCTGGCCTGGGCTTTACAACATCCACGCATGGGACAGGGTTATATAAATATACAAATGAGTAAACCATTCCATGGAAATATTAGGCAATTGAGACAGCTCTAGATAGAAACCAAAAGGCTAATTTCCAGCTATTATGTTACTATTCCTCCATTTTTATAGCTCTGAAATACAAAATATGCAAAAATAATCTAACTTGATTAACCTGTGTAAGAATAAGCACTAGGCTGTGACACTGTGCCTGTTTCACTAAAGCAGGAAAATAGGTAAGGGGTTGAAGATGCCTAGGAAAGCACTTTTGCTTCTGGTAGAGCCCTCAGGTAAAACCTGTGGTTAAAGGATTTAACCAGGTGACTTGGACTGTCACATTCACGTAGCTGACGCACAGTTGTCAGCACAAGAAGGGTAGCAGTTCTCAAAGCATGTATAGTGGCAGCAGGTAACTAGGATTACTAGCATCAGGTTTGCACTTTGTAGTTCTTAGTCTGCCATACAGAATAGGCAGCTGCAGTGAAATTAATAAGGTGTATACTGCTTTATATGCCCATGTAATCATTCTCATTCTATTTAAGAGCTGTCTCCAGCCCACACTAACTGCAATGAAGAACGTAGGTGCCACGACCTCTGGGTACCCATTCAGTAATTCCCAGATCAAATATCAGACATTGTGCTAGGGGAAGTCAAGATCAGTTGTGTGCTACAGTAGAAAATAAAAAGAAACAGAACAGAAATAAAGTCTTGCTGAGTTTTTCCTCCAACTCTCCCCAGCTTTCCAGCACCTTAACCATCTATTCCTTCTAAAAGGCACTGTTATTGATGATCTGCTAATGAGAGTCTTTCAGAAATAATTATGCATACTATTTTGTAAGAACTAAATACTGTAAACAGGATCTTAAGTCTCAAGACTCATCTTTCTGCTTTGGGTTAACCAAAACAGACACTCATTTCTCCTAGGCATGGCACATTAACAGCCACTAAAGAGCAGTAACTTGATAAGGGAGTTAAGAGTGGTTAAGTGTAAGCCATAGCTCTTTTAAAGTGCTTCCTCCTTTTCTGCTGAACATCATGCTGTTTAGTGGCCTGACAGTTGCATCTAAAGCCTGCAGTAATACAAAGACCTCCACTACTGATGCACTTCCAGGACATCTGCATAGCCAAACATACTGGGAAGGGAAACTGCAAGTTGAAATCTCTGGAGTTTAGTGGGTAAATATTGTCAGGGCTGGGATCTGAGCTTCCTGATGCAATGGCCTGCCCAAGGCCTAAGGGCACCGATCTTCTGAGAAGGCAAAGGGATATAAAAATAAACAGCTTGCTTTATAGTTGAGAAACAAATTAAATGTCTACTTTCAGTATCATACACATACATGGTTGTCCTGTCCAACTTCTAACTCACAGTCCCGAGGACAAAAGCAGTCCACTGATTTCAGGATGACCACTGTGCAAAGAGGAGTTGCTGGACCAAGCTTTTCATGCTAAAGTAACATGACTTTATGAAAGTGCAATATCAGCACCTTGAAAAGAAAAAACACAAATCCCTGTTGCTCTCCTCCCCACCAACAATCAAGTCAGCGTGACATCTTCCCACCTACATGGATGGAGCACGGAAAATGGAGTGTGGGGGGTAAAGCAAACAAACTGACATGGTAGAAGTCAGTTTCTTTGAAGAAATCAAAATGTGCACTTTAGTCAGAGAGAAACAAAGAGCTAAAGAGATTATGAAAATGTCAACAGGAGGAAAACTGAGACAACGAAAACTTCAGCCGAGTGCCACGCAGCACACTTATAGCACAAACATTTTAAAGTGCAGAGCACTGAAGCACTGAGACTGAATTAAGTCGCAACATTTAAATCATTTGCCTTAGAACCAAGAATTGGCAGAATACTAGGTAGAATTCTGGTTAAAACAAACAAACGACAAAAAAAAAGAATCTTAACTTCAAGTGATAGATAAAAGTAGAAGAACAGTACACTCACTCCTATGCCTGCTAGAAAGCTGCACCTGGAGCAAAATTGTACAGGCTACTGCTACAATGTTAAAAAACCCTACAGAAAGCTATTCAAGACTAATTTGTGCAGTCTTCTGGCATGAAGCACCCTCCTCTGTGCATGCACACACACAAAGGAACTGAAAATTAGTTGACCAGCACTTCAGAGATCAATTCCCCCCCGCTTCCTGCCCCGGGGAGGGAGCACAGATCTGAGTAGAAGTACCAAGCAAAATAACAAGAAAGTACTAACATAAAAACAGTACTACTGGAAGTAGTAAGTTGCATGGGAAAAACACAGATATCTAAATGTCTTCTCTTGTGCCAAAGTTTCACCAATAAGAAAAAAAAAAGTGTATATACGTATTCAAAACTTGACTTTTTTTTTTACCCTTGCATCAAAGCATATTTCAAGATTACTGACATGCTTACGGTCTTTAAACCGTTTAGCACAGGAATGGCTGCCAGGCTGCATGCTTTCAGGGTAACTTTTTATCTGAACACGTAATCAATGTTAAAAACAAAAAGCCTAAGAAGCCAAGAAAATGATTTTTTTTTCCATCTGAGTTCCATGCAAAGCAGAAATTTTAAGTTTCATCTTGGCACCTGTGAGGTTTAAAAATCAAATACAAACAAAAGGAAAGCTATTTTTTCCCATTAGTGACAACTTCTGCAATTAACTGCTCAATCAACCAGCCTCTCAAGCATTAATGGGAAATTTAGAACCCCATTTCACTAAAGGGCATATGCTTTTAGCATTCTCGTTTCTAAATCAGAAACCAGTTTATCAATGGATTTTCATCAAGTTCAGCACCTGTTTAATATCCGGAAAAAAAAAAAAAAAAAAAAAAAAAAAAAAAAAAAAGGATAATCATGGGTATTTCAAGCACCTGCACGGTTTAGGTAACCATTACGCCCACCTGAGGTGCCGTTCCTCAGACGCTGGGCTCTTCTAAAAGCGAAGCCCAGGCGCAAACACAGTCGCTGCGCAGAGCTCCGTGCCTCTCCACAGCGAGCCTCAGGGGAACAAAGCGGCACTTTCAAAAGGAGCCCTGCAAACATACTCGCATTTTCATCAGAACCGCCTGCGGCAAGGAACTACCAGCCTTTTTTTTTTCTTTTTTTTTAATCTATATACGTCTTTATTTAATTTAAAGCACATTAAACACTACCGAGCTGTTCAAGAAAGGACGAGGTTCGCTACAGCGCGCTGCCCAGCAGCAGCGCAGCCGGAGCGCTCCCACCTCAGACCATCAGGCAGACACTCCACCACACCAGACCTAAAGTCTAAAACCTTCGCCTTACAAAAACGGCACGTTGCTAGAGGGGGATGTAAATATTTCGATTTTTTTTTTCCTTTTGACGCTCCCGCGGCAGGAGCGCCTTGCGGGAGCTGGAAACACACTTGACACTTGCGCTAGGGCGAAGCTGCGCGCGTCGGGCGGCTCTAACCGCCCTCCCCGCCGCCAGA
>NW_010584085.1:70592-114077 GCF_000705375.1 Tinamus guttatus | reverse complement strand
GGGGGGGGGTGGCCCACGGCGGGCGGGTTTTTCCCGAGGGGGTTGGATGTGGCGGGGGGAATCGCGCCCTCTCCGCCGCCGGCTGTCGTGGCTTTGCTGCCGAGCCGCGCGGCTGTGGGGAGCACGGACCTGGGAGGCGGCTGCCTGCGGGAAATGCTGTCACGGAGCGTCGCCGAAATTAAATGGCTCGCGAGTTGCCAGCCGGGGCGGCCAAGTCCGTTGGAGTTCCGCGGTGAGGGCGGGCCACCGCGCACGAGCAGTGCGCGCTCCAAACTCCGCTGACAAACTGCAGAGGATCGGCGTGTGGCCGAGGCAGGTCCCTGCCGTGCCAGGGGGAACTGGGGATTTGGGGGCTCCCCGCAAAGGGGTCTCCGCCTCTCCTAGGTTTCACTCGTGTTTGTCTTTGGCGGCACCGTGAGCACGGGAGCCCTCAAACCATCTTTCTGTATCTCATCGGCGAGGCTCATGGGGGTCCGGGCTGTTCCGTGCTGAAGTCGTGGCGATAAAACACGCTTTCTCTGAGGTCACTCTGCACTTCTGCAGTTCTTTTCACGGTTTTTGGAAAACCTCTGTGAGCAAGTTCACAATAAAAAACAAGAACAACAAAGGTTCGTCAGGCCTGTATTTCACAGATACAGAGTAATTTTTCAGTCTTTGGTTTTCATTACACTTAAACACAGAAGAACTTGTAAACTCGCATCCTGTGGCTGTCCTGACTTTTAATATTTAGTCCTCTCTATAATGCCCTTTCTAAAAGTCCCTGAAATATTACTGGCTGCTTTTAGCTGATTCCCAACGCTGCATTTTGACAATTAATTTAACTTAACACTTGCATATAGTCTCTGCAGTGTCCTTCGTGTGGCCAGGGGGCTGAACGGCTGCTAAGAACGAACGTGCAGGGGAAACTCGCTTTTGACGCTGGGCTGATTTAATTTTTTTGCATGCGTGCTCCTACAGGTTTGCCTTTGTTTGGTGTGAGTATATCCAAAACGGCAGCGCGGGCTGTGCTGCGAAGGGCCTTGGGAACGTGCTGGTGCTGCATGTTTGCTTCCCATTAGCGCCCATAAACAAAAGGCTGTTTGATTCGGAAGGTGAGGCTGCCCTCTCATTTTGAATCCATTATGTGTCAGGAAGTTTCGCTGTGGCATTGAGGTCTCAGACATCTGTTTCTGCGTTTCTACTTGTGTCATCGCAGAAAACGTGTTTCAGTTTAAAACCTGAAATGAAATACATCTCAGCTCTGCTCCAGCAGTGCTCGCTGTTTCTAATGAGCCTGCGGGGGCGTAGCCAGCAGAACGTGGCCGAGAGGGACACAAATTAGGGCCACTTTTACCTTGGTGCTCTTCTAAACTCACAAAGAGAGTATATGGACCAGTAAACTCACTGCGTTTCTTTCACAGCTTCAATCTGTTTATAACATAAAATTTTAAATTGAAGAGTGATGTTGCTTAATTAAAATATGAAAACGAACCACTTATACATCTGCACATCCTTGTTAGCTATTTTTAAAACACCTTTCAGTCCATTCAAATAACTGCCGTATTTATTTTTGTCAGGTTAATACCCGCATCTCTGTTTTTTCCTGCTCAGGAGCTGGCCGCCCCGTCTCGGCGCCCGTCCGTGTGTCCGTTCGGTTCGTGCCGAGGCCGCTCTGCGTCCCGCAGCCTCCCAGGCTGCGCCGCTGTGTCCGTCAGCGCCTGCCCCTCCGCGGGGGCAGAGGGCCGCAGCAGCCTGAGCCCCAGCGGACGCGCGGTGCTGCCCACGGCCCGGCGTGGACCGCGGCTCCGTGGGGCGCAGGGTACTGCGGCCACGGAGAGGTGTCCTGAGCCCTGCGTTCCCAAGCGCGGCACGGAGACGTTGCTGCTGAGCTGTCTGCAGGCAGGCTTGGCCAACAATATGAGTGGAAAACAGCGGATCTTAGCCGTGCATATATTTAACCCCGCTCCTCAGCCTCTTTTTTGTTCCGCGCAGCCTGGGGCCTGTCACCACCCCCTTCCCTTCTGCCCTAAATGGCCACTTTTGCCAGCCATTCCCAAAGTGATTTTGATCCCACGAATTCCATTTTACTTATGCTGTTTTCTGTATCTTGGCAGCCTATTGCATCTCTAATGCACATTGCTACTCCATTCTCCTCCACCACCGAGGGTGTTTTCCAAAACCCTGTCCTAATGATAACAGAGATATGCCATGTATCTGATTTCTCACAGAATACATACATTTCCCCCCTTCCTTTTTTTTTTTTTTTAAATCGTATGCCTTTTATCCTTTTTATTTTTTTATTTATTTATTTTTTTTACCTAGACTTCCCAAACAACATTTCACAACATTTCAACTGATTTCACTAAGCACACTTCATACTGCTGTTTAGGGCAGCCTTCAAACTCTGTTCCTGCATGCTGGCTAATCAATTACAAAGTATTGATTTGGAATCAGAGTTTGTCTCCAGCATAAGAGATAAATCTTGAATTGCTGACTGCTCTTTGTACCATATCTCCTCCTGCTTCATGTGAGCATTTTGTGATATTCTTGAGTTCTGTGGCCTTCCTTTAACCTTTCTCACAACCACACGTTTATTCTTCTAAGTAATGGCTGCATTACAAACATCCAAGGCTGGTAAGAAAATTCTTGAGCCATAGGGACATATATAAGATCCAGCTCCTTTCCACCATCCAGACATTATAGCTAGAAGGTTTGTGACTTATAAAGACAGCCTCAAATTGATTTCCCAGATGTAATCTAATTTTAAAATCATCAGGTATTTATTAAAATGGTTGCCAGAAATATAATATATTGTCAAGAAGCAAGCAAATGTAACAAATCCTTAAAAGTAATGTAACCTCATATCTTCCTATTATGTGTAAAAACATTCTCAGAAGAGCAAAATACCACCTCTGGCTTAATGTTATAACCTTTCTAATATGGCAAAGCATTTTATTGTGTTTTTAAATGGACCCTAGCATTATGTATATTGTGGATACTTATTGCATTAATAAAACAGATGAAATATTTACTTAGTCCATTTGAGGGGTGGAGACGGCAAGAGCTGTTCTTTTGAATGAGACTTCTGAACTTCTGGAAATGTTTGAAATTCAAAATTTCTATCAAATACAAATGTAATTATAAAACACCAGGAGGCTGAACAACAAAGAGGTAAGTCAAGCAAACCTTTTGAGCACATCGGGAACAGAGTTGAAACGATACAGTCTATCAGTAAAGACTTTGCAAAAATGTGCACCCTTGTTCCTGCAAGATTTATATTGCCTTGGGTCCGTTTTTATATTCTGAATGCTCAGAAAGGGTGAAAAAAGAGATGGAGGCAAAGAGAGCGCTTTGAGGAAGCTAAAGAAGTGAGAAGCGAGCTTTAAACAGACAGGACACGAGCCCGTGCCCTCTCCGAGGTGAAGGCGGCCCTTGGTTTGCCCCGCGCAGGGACGTGCCCCGGTGCGTCAGGCAGCGCAGTGCAAACACGGGCGCAGCTGCGCGCTGAAATGAGCTGGATCGAAACCTTTGCCCCAGAGAAAAAGCCGTCCGGCTTCCCCGGGGCGCAGCGCAATGGGGAGGGAACGTGGGCTACCGGGGACCTTGCTCTTTCACTTTTATGGCACTGCAGGCACGTTCTGCACAGACATGAGCGGATGGGGCTGATGATACGGAGTTAAGGCCCAGAAAATAGATGGGATGAGGGGCACGATAATAAATCATAGATTTGCTAAAAACAGCATGAGCAGTTTTATGGTTCCCAGTTATTTCCATTATTTCCATTATCATCCTAGATGATAAGCAGAAGCCTCTCTAAGACCGTGGAAGCATTTTAAAACAACACAGGAAAAAGACAGAATCTTGGAAAGCCCATCTAAAAGCTCAGTGCACATATGCACCAGCATTTGCATATTTTAGGAATATTTGCATGCAACACTAGCACAGGGCATTTGCTGTGCAGGAGCTTGGTGCTCCTCAGCATAAAAAAAATGCTTCAATTTCTATATAAACAGCCTGAGAAGTTCAGGGAGGAATTCTGAGTGGGTGAGACCCTGAAATCAACAGCGGATTTTCTCCAGCATCCTTGAAACTCTTGGGCAGCAGCTCAGTTTGGGAAGAAGCTGTAGGAACTTGAGCATCTCATGTCGTTTGAGAGGCAGAGGGGGAGGGTGTCGGGCCCGAAACCCTGTGGGTTTCCCGCGTCTCCTTGGTCGTCCTGCCAGCTCCAGGGGGAGCTCACACATCTTCGGGGGGTCTGTTTCTTTAATTGCCCATATGGAGGCAACTGAACCGAGCCTGGGTCTCGCTTAGATTATAACTGGAAAGGAAACACTTTGGGAAGGGTTCGGAGTCCGCAGAAGAGTCCTGCTGTCCCGGGCAAGCCCAGGGTGCCCCGCAGCGGCGCCAGCCCCCGGTCAGGCAGCCCGCTCCTGCCCACAGCTCCCGCACGGACACTGCTGTTGAGGCATCTGGCTCACCCAACAGATCCCACCCCTCCAGCAGAGCAGGGCTTGGGCCAGCAAGTAGAAGATGCTTGGGCAAATACCTGTTTCTCACAAGTGGGATGGATGTTGGGGAGAATTCCTGAGTGCCTAAGTGACCCGCATGTTTAGAAGAAAAAAAGAAAAGAAAAGAAAATTGCTGCCAGTCAGTCACTAAACATGTGTAAATATGGCATTATGAATCACTGGGTATTTTTCCAAGGGTTTCCTGAGTTTCTGCATTAGAATAAGGAAAACAGCAGACAGTCATTCTAATGCTGATTGGAGGGAGATCCGTCTTTGTCAAGGTTAATGCTATGCTTATTCCACTTCCCTTCCCATTCGGCATCTTTTCACTTCTTCACATGGGCTTTTGCAGACAAATAAGACAAACTCCTCTCTGTGGCTAAAGTAGTTTTAACATTAAGGAATTATTTAGGCCCAGGATTATTAAGGCCTATTGGCAGCGGTAGCTGCAGTAAAATGCCTGACAAAACTTTTTTTTCTCCCATTTTTCTCATGTTTAAAGATCCTGAAATAGAAGCGGAAATTAGACAATTCAGTTGTTCAGGAGGTTGTTACAGTTTTTAACTTAAAGGTATAAAGTTCCAAGATTATTTTCCATTATTTCTCATTTGGGCTTCTGTCCTTATGCCAATGCTAAGCGTCTCAATATCAGTTCTAACACAAATATTTTTATTAGCTGTGCTCAAACAGGTCTTTTTATCAGTCATCCCCATGGACAAAATAAACATGCTTTGGAATGGATCAGAGGCAGAATTTAATGCAACAGGAATGTACCAGTCAAATCTTGATTTTGCTCCTTGTAAGGACAACTGTACAGCAAAAAAACACTTTTCCTTTTGACACTCAGGAGTAGTTCCCTAATGATTTGAATCCAGTGTATTCTCAAGAGCTACATTCAGCCATGCTGTAAATCAGCTCACTTCTGCCAGAGTTGCTGAAAGATCTTAGGCTGATTTTTTTTTCCTAAGTGTTGTCTGCAGTGAGAGAACTCTTCGACTCTGACAGTTTCAGTGTGATTCATGACTGGGAAGAAAAACAAAACAAAACCAATAAAAAAATCCAGAAAACAAGCCAAAACATACACACGACAATTGACACATCCTTCTGGTGAAAATCTGCTTATCCATATTCTCTTGGTCTGGTCTACTGTCCTACTACTCTGCACATGGAGTGCTGTGAAGGAACATGATGGATATCTTATTTTATGTTTGCCTATGCAGATTGCTTAATAATTTGGGAGTTCGTGCACACTGCAATATTGCTCTCGATTACCTTTTAACCCAAGGGCAGGTTTGCACTCCAGGTCTGGTACTTGGCAGAGGGAAAGCTCAGTGCTCTTCTCTGCAAACCACCTTCATATGTGTCCTCCTACTGAGGAGCAAGCTGCCAGATGAGACCGTGCTTAGGCTCTCTCCCATTTGCTCTTTCTCCAGCCCCCATATTCTGCTGCATTTGCTCTGTGTGAGCCTGGAGAGCCGTCATGCCCCGTCCTCCCCAGAATACAAAGCACTCTCGGTGCATGACCCCACTGCTTGGCCAAATGCTGAGCCCTTTTCTTGTGCGCTCAGAGCTCGTTCTGCATGACAGTGCTTGTGTCTTAACAAGTCTTTTGTGTAGCAAATTCTGCCCCAAGATTTGCTGTTGGATCTCCCATCAGCGTCAATGGACGTGTCTGCAGAGTTGAGCACTGCTTTACTGTAATTGCAAAGAAAGCAAAGTGCTCAGATGTGATAAATGTGCCTCTCTATTTTGGAGGCTGGATATCACAGCAGCTACTGTAGCTCACAGGCTCTTCAGTGGGAGGAAGGAGTGCACAGCTTGCCTGCCCTGCACCTCCTCCTCTCGTTCTGCCAGGTCCCCGATGGAGCTAAGTGTTTCTCTCTCCCAGACGTCATTATTCCTCTTTCCAATTCAGAAGAGTTGCAGAAATGATCTGGGGTGATGGAATTTACTCCAGTCTCAGCTAAGCTGATGATCCTGCTTCAACTTCTTTTGCTTGTAAGTGCGATTATCCACAGACTTCAGTGAGAGCTGGATCTGCGAGTAGATCTACCGGCCAGTGTTTCAAACTTGCAAGCGAATCTGGCTTGATTTGGCCTGGAATACAATGGAATTGCATTTAGCAGTTAGAAGGACATGTTTGTCCTTCCCTCCCGGCTTTTGTTGTTGTTGTTGTTTGATGCTATGTGACTTTTTCGTTCGCTTTGTATGCACACATACATTTAGTGACATTTTTTTCTTTATTTTGATTTGATGCCTGTCTTCATGGCACTGGATATGAACTGGACCATTAAATAGTTTGTGAAAGCTTTAATAAGCTTTTTTTAAAAAAATAAGCTTTCTGTTAATGAGTATCTCAGACTTTGCTTGCTGTCTCATTGAGAGGCAGCTCATCCAAATACCGCTGCAGCTGGAAAAAAATAGTATGTGCAAAAAAAGTTATTTGCATTTGGGGAGATTATTGCTGCCATTACACTGCATCACTCAATGAGAGCATTTCTGCCTTCCGGTGTAAATGTCGGCTCAAATGCTGCTTTTAAATTAAACCAATTCGTTGAAGTTTAGCCAAAGAGCGGTCTTTGAATGGAAACACTTAAACAACACATTAGGATTTAGTTACAGACTTTGCATTTGTTTTCTCAACCAAATGTAAAACAATTGCGTAGTGGGCCCGTAGTAGAGAAGATTATATTTGCTTTTTGTCTGAGCTCCTGTGTTAACGATCGGTGCTCAAGCGTTTTAGATTTCAATCTTAAATTAGCAATTTAAAGACAACAAAGCGTGATTTTCATGCTTGTCAGTTCTGATTAATGCAACATTAACCCCTGGAGAACAGCACATTGCTGCAGTACTTTATTTCAAGTTGCAGGAGAGCAAACCTGGGAAACAATGGAAGGCTGTTTCAGCTTCTTATTTTTTTTTTAACTTGAATTGTAAGCATACCAATATCTACTGCTGCTATCACTCTTCCTTCTTGCAGAGTATTGTGGTTGCTATTTTCCAAGGCCTGTGTCTGGGAGAGTTTTCCTAAATTACACCCATAACAAGCTAATGCAATTTCATTGCTTCTTCCACATTACGGCCTGATGATTTTGCTGCTCTGGTGTTGATCCCAAGGAGCCCTGGTTTACTGCATTCTCATCTGATCTTTCCAGGAAAACTGCTTGGAGCATGCACAGGAAATTTATACGTGTCTCCCCTGCTGAGTAAATTACAGGGAGGGGAAACAGAACCAGAATGGGCAAGTGGCATATAAAATGACAGCGGTAGTGTTGCTGTAAAAATGTTTGCTTTTTGATAGCCGACTGTAAACGTAAAATTTCCTGCAATTTTCCTGACGTCTGAGCAGCAGTTCACTTGCTTCCCGTGCATTTCCCCCGCTTGGAGGTGACGAGATGGGCGCGAGGAGGCCAGGACCGCTGCGGGGGGCCGTGCAGCGGCGCGTTTGTCACAAGCTGTGGATTATGGTGCGCAGGGGGACTCGCTGCTTCCCTTCGTCCCATGCTTGCGCGGACTGAAGGTCGAGGTCAGGCAGCGAGAGATGGGCCTTTGCCGCAGACATGGGTCCTCGGAGTGCGCGGGTGGGAACCCGGAGCTCCGTCTGCGGCGGGTTCTGTGCTCCCGGCGGGAAGAGCTCCGCGCGTGTCTCCACATGAGGACTTTGGTTTGGAAAAAGAAGCTGCATTACGTGGCAGCGGGGGGAAAGCCCTGAAAAGTTTCAGCTTTCCAAATTGTTGCTGCTAGATGAACAGTTTGGTATACAATCTTTGCATGATTTCCCAACAGTTCAGATTTGTTCTCTGGTGGTTGCAATACCTCTCACCCAGCAATCCCTCTGTGGGCGAAGACCACAAAATCTGAGCGGGGGTATGGAAAAACTGCTGTTTAAACCCTAGTTGTTTACTTCTACTTGTGTGTTTTCAAGAGTTTAGGCTGCATTACCCTCCCTAAACATTGACAGCAGAGAGCAACAGCTGCCTCATGTGACACCAACATGCACAGTAGGATAGTAATAAAGACAAAGAAATATCTATGAGACCATGCACATTTTGAGGGCTTGCAGGATATCATTTGAATCCAGTGGGAGTTTGAGGAATTGCAAGGATCTCAGAACTGATCTTTAAGAGTGATTTATGCCTCCTATCTTTATTTTCCCATTGCATTTGGAAACATTCACATATTTTTATGCAGAATGATTGCAGGCTTAAACACACATACATGTGTGTGCTTGTAAATAAGATGGTATATAATCCATTCAGCAGATCATTATAATTTTTTACAACACCCAAGAGCCCCAGATACTGCTCATACATCTTCTTCATACCCCGTTTCAGATGGGGTACGTCAGGAGTGAACGACCAGCTGCAGAGCCTGGGAGGGGGTATCCTGAGGGGTGTCCCAGCATGGGGGTCGCTCCTCCAGGCTCCCCAAAGCCTCTAGCGAGGCTCATGAGGATCTCGTATTCCCAAGGACTATTGCCCCAACCTCTCCCTTTCCCCTTTTGCCATGCCAGCTCCAAGACATTGGTGTATCCCCAGCAAGCCCGGATAGCTGGGGAAGGTGAGGGGCCACCAAGTAGCGTTGCAGAAGTGTAAAAAGAGGGCAAGAATGTAACAGAAAAACTAAACCTGACTCAAAATGCACAAAATGGGACAGACTGAAGGCAGCATCCTGCTCCATTAGACATGGTACAATTATGCTGAAGGAGGAAGTCCCTGCAGTGAAGAGGCTGCATTTTAAATGAGTATAGATGATATGAACACAAGGGACAGGAGAGGAAGTGCATAGTAGTAATTTATTTTATGTCATGCTTCTTGGGCTACTTCATCTGCATGGGATAAGCACCGGTAAATTCTGGGCTAAAGCTGACTTTCCAAAACACTTGAAGTGCCTTTCAGAAAGCCATCATTTAAAAAAAAATGATGTTAATTAAAGTTAATAATGACGTTAATTAAAGTTAATTATGTTTGCGCTGTATAGAAGTATTTCCCCCCCAATACTAACCAAGTTTGGATGGGCCATGTTACATCACACGAGCAGGTAGCTCCAATGGCAATTCCTTGTCAGGCTTCCTCTGTGCTGGGCTAGAGGATTTGGGATGAAACTAGGAAGCCAAAGGGGAAGGTGTTCAGCAGTTTTTTTTTTTGGCTCAAGGATTTTTTGGCTGGGAAAATGTCATGGAAGAGGGAAATACAGATGGAGACAGTGCCATAATGGGAGCAGGAAAGCAACTTAAAAGAGAAGGAATTTTAAGACTTGTCCATATGGAAACCCGGGGCTGGCAGAGCAGTGACAGCTCATGGCAACCAACTCTGTATGGTTCTCCTCTGATATTCTTAGGATATTTCTGTTGCAAAGACTGCAACTGGGGCATAGTAAAGAAGATTTCCACAGTGGGAGTCAGTCGCAGAGAAGAAAGAAATTTTTGTCTTGCGGCAGTTTTCTCAGGCCTTCTGAATTTTGACTTTGGCAGGTCCCAGGGACCACATACATATGCCATGACTTGCTGGCTAGAGCCAGGAATGGGTATGCTCCCTCGCCTGCGCTGGAACGTCCCCGTCGCTGGAAGCAGGACACGTGCAGCTGAATGCCGTGTTTCTGGCCCTGCAAAGGCAGTGCTAGCACAGCCAGCTAGAAATGCCAGCTGCTCTGCGGTGTCAGCACGGGGCTTTCTGCAGAGCAGCTCACCTCCACCTGGCCAGCCCAGTACCAAAATCCCTGCGAGGGTGGGCGAGATGGGTGTCTGCAAGCTGATCTTTGGCTTATGCACCAAAAGGCTCTCAGAAGCCTTCAGTGAGGTATGTCCTCGCTGGGTGGGGGCCATAACTGTGTGGAGGTTAATGGTGCTTGGGGCACTGTTGATGCTTCCTCCAAAATATCCATCAAGTAGTGCTGGGGGAGCAATTGTTCCGTCCTTGACCTCCACCGTGTGATAAGCTCAGCACTCAGTTCATGAGGGCTGTCCTTGAAGAAGGGATATATTGCCTTCTTTCTCTTTCTTGCACGTGTGCACACATGCACTTTTACTTACATCTACTTTCTTCACACTTTAAATACATATCTGAAGCCTTTTCAGGCTTATTTCAAAACAGCAACACTGGGATGGTCTGCTTTTATGTTTCACTTTTAATAAAACGGATTGGAGGCTTCTCATTCCTCCACCATCTGTGGTTCACAGGGAAAACGTGAAATTTTTGCCTAACCTCAGATTTTGACGATTTCTGGTTATACAGTGATTGTATTTAGCAGAGTTTATTTTGCAGTTACTCAGTGGTTTTGCTGAGAAGTTTTATAAAACCTGCAAATGCAAAACAGATGAAAAACTCTGGCTTACACGAAGGGACTGGTGGCGTAATTTTCATGGATCTACTGCCAAGATACTCAAGTACCAAAGCTTGTTACATGTGGTTGTACTACTTGCAGGCAGCAGCACTGAGAGATCTGAGATGTCATTTTAAGAAACGCCAGTTGAAAACTGATTTCTGGAAATGTCTCAGCTAATACAGATACATCTACCTCCACTGTTCGCTAGAACCTAAAGCAAATTCAAGAAAATGTCTTTCCTGTTTGTTTGCTTTAAGCTGTCAACAGCAGGTTGGATATAAGAAGATTCATTGCTTGTTTCCTTTCTTTAGTTTATCTTTTCTTTTGCTGCTCCTTTGTATGGCTGAGTCTGTCATGCAATAAAGGTGAGAAAATAATGCCATAAAGAGGGAGGATGAGATTGTGAAACCACGGAAGGTGGCAAAGTGCATCCAGCAGGCAAGACCTTTGAAATCACTTTGAGCATTTTAAACTGCCCAGATTACAAAATGATAGTATCTTTCTGAATTCCCAGCCTTTTCGCCAAAACTAATCATTGTGATAGATTTCTCCTTGAAACATACACTGATGGGGAAATGCTGTACTGAACTAAGTCCTCCTACTATGCCCTCATGAGCCCTATTTGCAAACATCTCTCTGCTTGAGGTTTAAATGCATATTCTATGAGAAGGCATATACAACATATATATGATTTTATCACCACTGTCATTTGAAGATTCCGGAATCAGAGGTTAACTCATTTAAAAGGGGCCTCAGGAGGTCTGCAGTCCAAGCGGGACCAAGCTGTGAGATTGTACCAGGTCGTTCAGGGCTTTGGCCAGTTGGGCCTTGAAAATCTCTGAGGATGGAGATCTCCTGAGGCCCTGTCTCACTACTAGGCTATCCCCATGGGACAGGGGAAGGTTTCTCCTTACATTCAGTCGTAATCTCTCACATTTTAGCCTATGCCTGTTGTTTCTTGTCCCACTTCATATTGATGTGGAGAGCCTGGCTCCTTCTCCTTGATGCACTTCCTGGTAGGCACTGAGGAGCTGTTGTTAGGGGTCCCTGAAGCCATCTTTGCTCCAGGCTGAGCCAGCCCTGGTGCCTCTGCTTCTCCTGGGACAGAGCTACCTGCGACTAATCAACGTGCGCTGGCTGGGAGAGGTGAGGCGATTCTCGTGCTCTTCAGTTGTCCCTGCTGCCAGCAAGGGCTCAGCTACTGTTTGTTCCCCACCCTGGGCACTGTAATTTCAGAAATACGGTGGGAGGGCTGAAAGAGCAAGAAAAAGGAGGAAAAAGGATCTGTTAGGAAGGGCTGAAGGAAAGCGATTTGTTCACCCTAGAAATGAGCGGAGTAGATGTAGAGCAGGATTTGGGGAAAAGATATCGAAAGTCTTCTCACTGGCAGAGGTTTGCTATATAGCAGGTGGCAGTCACTGGCTCCTGATAGCCACTGGAAGTAAGGGAAAAAAAAAAACACAAAACAACAACAACAACAAACAAATCCCCCAAAGCTGCATAATTTTCAGTGCAGATGACGTAGATTAGATGTAAGGAAAAAAACATTCAGTTGGACAGGCAGTTGAGCAGTGCATGCTAGTAATCAGCATAGTCATGGACTTGTTGTCATTGAATTCTTAACTAATAAATTAGATGGATATATCAGAGCAGATCTGCTAATGATTTACTCCTATCTCTGAGCAGGATTTCCTTATAGTCCTACTGCTCTCCGACTGGCTGTTGGAATGCTGGGAATCAGGAGTGTGGATGCAGTTCCTGCTTCTGCTAGTGACTTCCCATCCCACTAAAAACAGTCTCTGTGCTCCCCAGCTGAGTTATCTTCTGTGCGAGACGGGAGTCTGCTCTTGTAACCTAATGTCACAGACTTGGCGGTCAGATTTCGAGGTGGGAGAATAAGTCAGTGCTACTCTTGAGGCTGTAGGAAGTTTAATCTTAAGGAAATAGATGTATTTTGGGGTATTAAAAAAACCCACACTTTTAAAATGAAAGTTAAGCCAGGGAACAAAGGGGTTACTCTTATACTACTAATCTTGAAGTACTCCTCTTTAACGTCTTTCTCCTGTACCTCTGTAATCCTCTCAGTCCCTCGCAATATGCACTGGAGGCCTCTGTAGAAGTCAAATTCAAAGTTTTGCTTTGAATTCCTGGCAAAGCTGGCCTGACGGTGATGGGATTTGCCATGCTGTGCTGGGTAATTAGCGCTTGCTCGTCAGTGGTGCCGGTGGGATGGCCGTTATTATCCCGGAGGAGGTTTCTTGCTACTGCACTAGCCAAGACTGGGGCCTCTTTGGGACGGAGCCAGAGGGCCGAGAAGTGGTCTCTCCACCAAGACATTTATAAGATAAATGAAAAGCAAGAAGATAAACATCGGCGCAGGCTGTGTTGCACAAAGAGAGAAAAGGAAAACCCTGCTACTCAACACAGAGGCAACACTACTCCTCGAGTAAGCCAGCAGCAGCCTTGCTCAGGCAGCGGGAGGAAGGAAATTACTCGTGGTGTTTGCCATAGCAATGCCACAGGCATTTCCTGCTCTGATTATAGATGCTGTGGTATCCTGGGCATGATATTGAGGGCACCACACAGGCTTGCCCAGGCTGCTCCCACGCAGTGCGGGCCTTAAATGGTGTGGCAATGGGTGTGCTGAGCGCTGGGGCTTTCCAGGGGTGACCTCTGTAGTTTTTTGGTGGTCGGAAGGATGATAACCACCATGAAGAGCTTCAAAGTGAGATCATCTGAAGTGAAGCATAAACTAGCAGGAGTTTCTGGGCGCTAGCAGAGATTTCCAGGCCATTTGATGGGAAATGTCCCTGCTGCTGGAGGATGTAGGCAACTTTGTAGACAGTGTCCTCGGTCAGCAGGACTATTTTTAAAACTAAAAATATTTGTGATCGTTCTTTCATTCTTTGCATGCTGTTTTGTTAAACACTAACGTTGTTACGAAATCCTCACTTAGTTTTTTCTGGTACGAACTGACCCCTACGGGTCCACAATTGCGCTTACCGTTCCCGGTAGCTGGCAAACACCTTGGGGTGAGATCTGTGCAGGCTCCCTGGTACACACAGCAAGCAGGGATTTCAATTTTAATGAAGAAATGATTCTTTCTCTTGCGCTTTACATCCAGTCCTCAAAAGTCAAAACACACAAAAGGCAGATCTCTGTGGCTTTGCCTGCAGCATCCCCAGGGCAACATTGAACCTGAGGGGCTTGAGGGCTCTGGCAAAACAGTGGCTCCGTTGTGCAAATAATCCCTGTTTGCTAGGGATCAGTCAGGGCACCTGAGGACATGAGAGCACCAGGAAATGAGCTGCCCTCGGATGGGGAAACAGCTGGAAGCAGGACCTGGGGGGCTGCACAGAGCCTGCTGCATGGCAAGGAGGCAGCTTTAACGCTGCATGCGTGAACCTCTTGTTGCTTGTCTGGGGGAAGCACGATGGGCACCGGAGCCTGCACTTAATGCACTAAAGCTGACAGCCTGGAAAATAATGGCCTGAGGGTTATATTCCCTCTATGAGCAAAGCAAAACCTGTGAAAGCTCCCATGCTCATGGAATCCATCATGGAGATGGATAGAGGCAATAAAAGTAATGATGATCATCTCTGATTTAAGTGCAGGAAAACAGTTAGCTGAAGAAGAGAAATGACTTATTCCAAGCCCCTGCAGATAGCGCAGTGGTAGTGCCCAGATTTCCCAAACTGAGAATGGAGCATGCGAGCGAGTATCTCCTGTTGGCAATAGTTTTAGCAGTAGGGACATCTGCTCATTAGAAAAGAACTGGGTTTTTAGTTATTTTTGCTTCCTCATTGGCTTCATGCTTTGAATGTTGGTGCTTTGGCGACTCAGTGGTGTCTTGTTTGTATTCTGTTTTCAAAGGAAAGTGTTCTGCTAACATTTGCACAAGACAACTGTTCCTCATACCAAATCCTCCAAACTGTTTTAAATATGTTGTTTGGGGTTATTAATATTCTCCTTCCTCACTTCATGCAGGTTTGTAATGTGGAAGCCAGATGCTACTCCTGCTTTTGAAATCAAAAGTGTGGAGTATTGCCTTTCCAGACTGAACATCTAAATAAAAAAGGTCACATGGGGGATCATAACTCAGGAAAGGTAGCATGCACTAAGAGCTGTGAGCCAAAAGGGAATAAAAAAATATAGATGAGGCAAGTATGTATTTACCTTCTCAAGCTACCTTTCTATCCATAAATCAGTTGTGAGAGGAAATAATTCTTTCCAGAGAGCTGTAGTGTCATGTAGGTTCCTTCAGCAAGGGGTGAATTGGTGCTGTCAGGGGAATGCTCTGTCCCAGAAATGCTGGCACTTCTTGGAAGGATGTAAATATATGCATGGATTATATTACAGTCTGGATGACTGACGAGGCTGAAAGGGAAGACTGAGCTTTTTCCTCAGGTTAGCACAATTAATGCTGCTGCTCTAATATCCCTGCTCTACCTGGGCACTGGTGTGCCCTGCAGGGGTCTGTAAAGGTAGAGGTGAAATCCTCAGCCTTTTCCAGGATCTCACACCCATAAGAAGGCCCAAGGCACTGTCTTCAAAGAAATGAGTGGTAACTTGAGTTGGGACAACCTTGGGGCAGAGGATATATTTTTTTTGGCTCCCTCCTTTACGGAGAGTGCAGGGATTCTGTCTGTCTTCTCACAGGGTAGCTCTGATTGGAATCTCAAGACCAAAATGTGAAGCCAGCTTCCAGTTACTTGCAGGCACCCACATAGAGGTCTTTCTTACCAAGGCATGTTATTTCCAGCACGTTTATACATTTTTGCGCACGCAGAGCCGTGCGCATTTAGATGTGATGAAGCACTGGCTACACAGCACCCTCCTGCTGTCCTCTAGTGGACGGATTCAGTAGAGCTCGAGTTTGTGCTACGAGGTCGTAACGCTGCTGCAGACGCTTTAAGTCAAGAGTAAAGGCCGTCGTACCTGCGGGACAAGTGTGCCACCATCACAAGCCTCCAGATGTCCAATCTGATGCCACAGCACTGGCTGTAAAGGCCGGGATGGCCATGAAAATCTGCACCCTAGCTCTCCCTCTCTCATTCATGTTTTAAAAAGTGTGTTTAAAGGGGTGACTGCTGTATTTTCATATGTTTGCACACTGAGTTGTCACCAGGAATCCTCCAAGTAGATCGATTCCTCAACTTTGCACCGAAATGGTGAAAAAAAAAATGGTCCCCATCGCGCATACCCCTGCAAGTGTCACGGTGGGCTGGGGTGGACTGCGCTCCTTAGGGAGGAGCATCCAGGACCAACCTGTGCAGAGCACTTCTGAGGGGCTGGCTGCAGGTCCCCTGCTCACAGACACCTTTTCTGCATCATTTCCACCCACATTTGGGATAGCTCCATCCTAAACAAAACACACGTTTCTGCTGCCAGGCCTTTTCTGCCATATACAAAGAGCAGTGTGTATGTGCACATACCTGCAGCAGTGCATTGTAAGGTTTCCAAAACAAGTTCATCCCACCGGGCACACGTCTGCCAGAGAATCAAGGCTGAGACAACACACGTGTGTAGCAGATGGTGGCCAAGCAGCTTTGGGCATACTTGGACACTGCAGAAATGAGTCGATGGAAGAACCTGTGGAGAACAGAAATGAATCAGGCCGGAACGATTTTCGTGGGATCTTTAGAAATGTTTAAGACTGGGATTTCCAATAGCTGAATCTGGAAACCTTTGAAAACCTAAAGAAACCAAACAGTTTTAAATTTTGCCATAAGAGGGCAGTCTGAGACAACCACACAAACATTTTATCTTGCCTGGACTGTTTTCCTTAGGGAAGGAAAAAAAAAAAAAAAAAAGGACTCCCCACAGGAATAAATGATTTGTTTCAAAGTGAATCTTCTGTTTAGCCCCAAAAGGGGTTCTTGCAACTGGTTTCACACAATGCCTGTAAAAGGAGAGCATTTACAGCAAACACAGCCAAGTTCCTAGCTTTCCTGGGAGAAAAATAAAAGGGATGCTGAGCCTTGAACTGAGAAGTCGAAGGGATGAGATTCAACTTTGCCCAGCTGTATTCAAATATTAGGAAGAAGGTGTCTGGATTTTCTCTTAGAATGGAGAACTGTGTGGTCTAATGTGGGAGTTGCACCACAGCAGCCCATGCTCATATCGCTATGGCAAAGCACAGAGCTGCTCTAAGGCCAGAAATGGGGCCCTCCAGCACCTTCAGAGGAGTGCATGTCACAAGCTCCCAGATCTTGCTCCATGTCAAGAACTAAGATATCACCAAAAGGATACTGACACCTGCCAGCCTCCCATCTCCTGCTGAGTATTTCCCAGTGCACACAGCCCCTAACATAGGAAAAGGAAAGCTGGTCTGGTGCAGGGCGTGGAAAGGTTGCCTGCTACTCGTCTGATTGCTGGAGTCTGGCACAGAAGAACTGAACCTCTTTACCTCTGAACTTGTCTTCTGGCAGGGCTGGGCAAGTCACTCGGTTCCCTTATGCATAAGCCGCTATTGGACAGATGCACGACTGCTTCCCACAGTGATGTTCATGCACAACCTCTCGCAGAGCACTTTAAGGACAGAATGCTGCAGATGTAGTCACTCCAGCCACTGTTGGCCATTCTTACTCCATCTCCTGGCATAAAAGAGAAGTCCAAGGGGACACAGCTATGGCTGGGAAGGTTGCTGCCTCCTCAGGGACCATGGAGGGGATGGTGGGCAAGCCCCCAGAGGGGACAGCCCTGGGGCTGACCGTGAGCCAGCCCCAGCTCTGGAGCTCCAGGACAAGAGAGCTGATATGAGCCCGGCTCATGCTCTCTCCTGCACTTGGACATTGTAGCAGCTCAGTCACAACCACAAACTGCCTCAGCATCCAGAACATCCTTTCGCTATGCTCTTTATCAAACACACAGGACATTTCATGCTTTCACGAGCTCCGACAAACACATTTGCTTCATGACACAGCTCAAAGGCAGCTGTTCAGTCAGTAAAAGCTGAAGAGAGATCAAATGTTGTTGTGTCCTGGTACCACCCTGGAGGGTGAAGATAATCAGTCATCTTGGCCTTTCCTGCAAGGAGAACCATGAAAACAGACAGATGCTAGATGTGGTTGTGACACAGTGATGCTGCAGCCTGGACACAAACTCATGGTTCAGCCACAGCAGCACTACGGGCCTAAGACCTCAGCTCTGCTCTCCAGGTGTGAATCACTTGCAGAAATCAAGGAGCTGAGCTCTCTAGGCTGGGCTATAAGAGGCCATCAGGAGAAATTGGATATTTGACTCAAGCAGTCAATGTAGTTCATTGTCTGTTAAAGGAGAGGAGAGGAGAGGAGAGGAAGGAAAAGGAAGGGAGGGAGGGAGATCCTTTCAGTTTGAGAGGAGGTTTTTTAATGAAGTTCCTGGGAAAATCTGAGATCAATCAAAAATACATTCTCAGTCTTCCTATAATTATTACTCATCTCAGATAGTATTTAGAAGTGATGTTGCTATCTGACTTCTTTCAATGACAATGATTTTTAGCCATCTCAGTCTGCCATTTTACCTTTCAAATTGAGATTTGAAGTGAGACAGAAAGTAAATAACTTCATAGTCAAATGGGAATTAGCAGTTTGCTATAAATGCACATGAGGCTTCATAAGAGCAAACAGAATTCCTCAGCTGTATATGGACAGATTCCTTAAACCAATGCAGTCATGCTCACAGAAGTGAAAAATGGCTCTGTCATCTCTGAGGAGCAGTTAGTTCACTGGTTCCCTCCCATGGGAAAGGAAAAAACTATTTTCCCAACTGAAGGAATCACTCTATAATGTGAGAGAACATTGAAATGTGACAAACAAACCAAAACAGATGAAATATGCATAAAATAAACAGATCAAAGATGCTGAGATAATTAACTGCCAGTGATGCAGTTCTCAGAGAAAGAACATTCATTCACAAAGCAGTCCTTGTCCCTAGCACTGCCTAATACTGATGCTAACATCACAAATCTGCTGCTGTTTGTTAACGATTAAAAGCAGAATTGTTATGCCAGAGAATTGGCTGGTTTAAAAGTTTGTGTTCTGACTCAACAGTGTCTTTGTCTACAAATAAACTTGAGTATATTTATAGCATTTGAGTTAAAGAAGAAGTGCCAAATCCATCTTTTTATTTACTTATGTCCAAGTTTTGTTTTCTATCTGCTAGTCGTTTGTATTTCTATACAGCCATTTGAAAAGCAAATGCAAGTGTATGGCATTTGGGAACACAATTCTCTTAATTCTTAACCCCTAGACACTGATATTTTTAATCCCATTAGCGCAGCAGGATTATTTCTGCTGTAAGGACCGCAAGTGCAGACAGGATAAAACAGTCCATTAGCACTATGTCCTTCTCTGCCCACATGCCAACACGGTCTCCTCCCACATGCCAACATGGTCACATTCTCCAAGGAGTCAATGAATGAGGAGTCAATGTAACTTTTATTTATCTGACTCTATGACAAAAAGGGTTTGTGAAGTGTATTGATATGCTGGGAGGAGGTGCTAAACTGAAAAGCACCAGATATGAGGAGTGAAAGATGCTGGTTGCCACAGCACACAGGCACCCACCTCCTGCTGACACGTCAAACTGAGGTATGAAGCATCTAAAACTCATGGAATGAAAGCTTCTTAATGTGGCCATGGACTTCTCGGAGTGTTTCTGAACAATGCTGAGTGGCAGTTGAGGGTGTTTGTTTCTCCTTCAGCCTCAGCTCTGACTCTGCTGTGCCCTTTAAGCCTAATTTTAACTCTTGAGCACACGGTGGGCATCTGGCAGCACTGAGTTGGAGCTCCTGCCTCTGCTGTTTTTCTCACTCCCTAAAAGAAACCAACATAATTCCCTGGAGAGAGGTCTCGTACAGCACCTTTCTTTTTGCAAAAGCTCCTGGAGGGCCTTGCCATGACTCCCACACTTGTGACTGCTGAATATGCAGCCTCTGTGGTCACCACGGGCTGCTGCCCATGGGTTGACCAGCTTTGGTCTTTCTGTGGCTGTATGACATCTGGTGATGGCATCACGAGGAGATGCTGGGGGAAAGGAGCCAGGACAACTATGGAGTGGTCAGGGCAGGGAAGAGGCTCAAGGGGTTCATAGATAGGCCAGTTTTCCCTGTTTGAACTTTGAATGTGTCAGCTAACACATTGAGGCCCTTGGAGGCCCAGGTTTGGGACCTCGGTGTTGTGCACCTGCCTGAAAGATGCACCTTGCTACAGATTAGAGTTTCACAGTCTTTGAACAGTGGGGTCCACGTGAGCCTTAGACTTCAATGTGAAACCCAGAACACCATCTCACAGCTGAAATCCCTGTAAATGCAGAACAGTCCTGCAGGCCTCTCATCATGGCCCTGTGGACCCCAGGCCTTCTCCAGGCCAGCTTTGGGACTGGCCATTTCAGACAGGAAGATGAAAGAGTATGTCTCAGTAGAAAGGACAATTTCAGAAGAAATCATCTGTAACTGAGCTTTTTAAGGGCTTCTGTGACTGAAATCTCATCTAGTGTTGTCATGTGCATGTCCATTGGCTTTGATGAAGTTTCATCAGCTTATATAGCTGTCTCCAATAATTTCCTCATCTTCAGAAGTGAGTGATTAAATGTGTAGTGATGGCTACATACTCTTTGATAGATACTAACTGTTAAAGTGTTCAAGTTTATTGATGCAGATTTTTGCTATTTTTTAGCAATTACTCCTTGTAGCAGTTGAGAGGAAGCACATCTTCCTTAGCTTACTTTTTCTCTTTTCTTCTTTTACTCTCCCAAATCTCCCATCTAAATTCATCCTTTATGATTAGATTGTTTATAATTAAATAATCATTTATAATTAAATCTGTATCCAGGTTTTTAAGTTCTCGGCCAGGATCAAAAAGATGTGTCTGTCTTTCCTGTGAGCCAGTTAAGAGGATAGACCATTTCTCTGCTACTAAGGGACTTTCCATCTCCATGAAGATGTCTGCTTGTCTTGTCCATTCAGGCCTCCTGATTATTCTTTCCTCCTCTTCTCTATCTCTCTCTCTCTTCTTTTTTTTTTTCATTTTTTTTTCCTCCAGAAATATGGCAGCCCTCACAAGGATCAACGGGTGTTTGACATGGGTGAATTGGGCTTTCTGTTTCCGGATTCTTCCTAAAATAATTACATCGCAACCAAACATTCAAAAGAAAACAATTTCCAAGTGTTTTCCTGTGAGAATTTGTTAGAGATTCTCTCTCCCTTTTCATGGTATCTCGGCCACTATGAAAAACAGGATAAGAGCACCTTCCATCTAATTGTACAAGCGTAGGGGCTGTAGCACCTCAGCTGGGCAGCTTTAGGCTTTTTATAGCTGGAAAAGACTCTGCCATTGGTGGTGCATAGAGTGGCTCTGTTTTTAATACTCTCAAAATAGTGGTCTCCCACCAGGTTATACGCCCAAGCCAGGCGATTTAAGGAGCAGAAAGTGATAGGGGGCAAGTGTGAAGGCTTTGTTTATGGGCTTTAGTACAGGTCTTTAATTTTAGCCACCACAAATATAATAAGGCCTTTATTTATGGATACAGCTGTGGAAAGGAAGGGCAGAAAAGCTTAAAAGACTGTTCACACAAGCAGAGCTGGTGCCCTGAATCAAGTATTTACATGCTGCAAATTGTGTAAAGATGTTCACATTATTGCAGCACAAGGCAAAATGGATGCAAATCAGGTGTCCCAAGCCTCATGGCAGGCTTTGTACTTTTAAAAGTATGAAGAAAACCAAGAATTTTTTATTTTCTATTCCTCAAAATGGAAAACTCACCTAAGCAATTTATTATTGTTGTTATTATTATTGTTATTGTTGTTGTTGTTGTTATTATTATTATTATTATTTTAATCACCAAAATAGACCAAAATTTACGCAGGTCCTCTGGATCAGAAAAGATTGCTAAAGAAAATCTTTATCTTTTCTCTGCCTACACTACTTTAGGCAGAACAATTTCCCAGCCAAAAAGGCAAAGATAGCTCAAGTTTGAGGCATTATTAGCAAGAGTTCATGCCTCCATTCTCCTGTTTGTGCCAGGCAATGTTTTGCTGAACTTCAGCACAGTTTATACAGCATATTTAAAGGTGCTACTATCAGACAATCTGGCTGTAGCTTGGGGAACCCTTGCTACAAGCACAGAGAGCAAAACCAAAAATCTGCTTTGCAAGGTGCCTTCTAGCGCAGTTTAACTGTACCAACACGCCTTTCTCCTTTTGATGTGGGTAAGTCTGAAATGAAACATGATTTGGCGATTATACAAATAAAAAAAATCAAGGCCCAAGAATCAGGATCAAAATATCTCAAGAAATGATGTATTTTCTGTTTTCAGAAGCTTTGTGGTATGGCTGTGGGAGGAAAGGAGTGCTGCATGATAGGATACTCTTTTTTTTTTTTTTTTTCTCCTGGGTGCTCCAGTCCCACATGTCAGAAGAGACGTGGCCACCCTGTAAATACTGCTGAAGCCATGACAGCCATGCTCTGGTGAGCAAATTCAGTGGCCCATGTAGACTGGTACAACCTAGCCATGCACTGTGCAATTGGAGGATGAGGTCGTGGAGGATAATCTCCTCCTCAGCCTCCGTACCCCATCCAGTGCTTCGCTGCTTCCCACCAGCTCCATTACAGCCTAAAATACACCAGCTGTCCACAAGGTTATGAAATAACACCTTTTCCCATCCCTCCCTCCCCAGAATAGGAGCAGCGTTATTTGCCAGTTCTACCCAAGACAAGGACTAACACGTACGCTGGCGACTAAAGAGAGACTTTTTTTAGCTAATTCCTTTGCATATCCAGAAAGGCACAAAGGGGCCCAAGTGATGGGCACAGAGCCAGGAGTGACTGTGCAGGGCAACATGGGCACCTCTGGGCCCCTGCCCAACTCAAGGGGCTGCGGAAGCTCTGGGACGGAGCTGCTGAGGCGGCTGGAGAACCAGCTTCATCTGCTTTGCTTGGTTCACAGTTTTGCAATTGCTCTTTCCAGGAATGTGTTGAACACTGGTCTGTTCAAAGAAGCTTTTTTTTATTTGCTAGATCTTGCTAGTTCTCCAGATGATTTTCCAAACTCTGGCCTGACACTAACCTTTCAAATGCGTGGCACGAAGCAAGGCACAAAGTCATTGACAGAAAGGAGAATTCTTCCTTCTTGTTTCTTACGTGTTATCAAGGCCTCTGAGATCCAAACTCATGTTTTTTTCCTCACACATTAAACGTTTTGAATGCATGCTAAAAATGTTAATGCATTATTCAAGGCACTGGAATTTTCCCTCCAGGTAGGATGCCTTTAGGTTATTTGTGCTTCACACACAACTGCAGGTAAGGGCTTGTTGCACGGGCAGAAACACGTACTTAATGAAACGTTATTCGTGGTCTTATAGTAAGTGAGAGAGCTTAGACGTCATTCAGTTTTAACATATCCTGTTTTTTCCTCAAAAGCTTTGCTGGAGGAAAAAAAGCTTTGCTCCTTTCCTGGAGTCAGAGCTGCAGTATGGCTGGGGTGAGAGGGAGATCTGTCCTCTGAGGAAAGCCCTAGATGAGTGCAGACTGGGTGTGCAGAGCCACTGTAGGTGTCTGGTAAAACAGCCTGGAGATTTACAGTGAACAGGAGATGATGGCAGTGACAGGAAGGAGCCCAAGAAAGAGGTGGCAGGGTGCCCTTGGCACCCAGCGGACTCCTGGAGCCTGCCTGAAGGATGAGCCTTCCTCTGACACAGTCGCTTTGCTGCACATCACAGGCAATATGGTAGCATTGCTGGCAGCAGTGATGAGGAAAAAGTCCCATGTGCAGGGAAATGGGAACTGCCTGGCTCTGCAGGAGCAGGTGGGGAAGGATTTGGGGGTTTCACCAGGATGAGCAGCACCCTGTGAGCGTTTCCAAGCCATGCTACGAACCACAGAGCTTGGTGACTTGAATGGGACTGGCATGTGCTCTGTCCCCTCTACTGTTCTCAACACCTGCCATGATTGTGCCCATATATTGACTCTTAAACATGGCCTCAGTACGGCCTGGTCTTGGTGTCAGCCCTTGCAGCAAGCAGAGCGTGTTGCTCAGCCCGTCCGCTTGCAGCTTGCTTTCTTCCATCCTCTCGCTGCTCTATCCCTACCATAAAATGCAGGTCTGACCTTTTTGTCCTCAGCAAGCTATTCATTTAAAATACAAATGCTGTCCTCAAGCAGCGGTCATTAATACAGGGCAGCAAATTCTTTTCTTTGTCCTTTATTGTTGCTTTCCCCCACTGGGGGACTGGGTGGCAGGAGAACTGCATAGCTGCAGGAGCACATTGCTAATTGCGTACTTTGAAATACTAATTTGAATGGGTTGGTTTGGTCACAGAGGGAAAAAGAAACAAGCCAGGGGGGTGATGAAAAATGTCAAGGTTATAGACCTCACAGAAGCACTCTGGCCTGGAATTTTTATGAATTCTTTAATTGCAAATTCCAGGGCAACGGCCGTACATCCCATACCTCCCGCAGAGCGCCAGGTAGCATATTGCGATTTGTCCTGCAGACCTTCAGTGCGGCCCTGAACACAAGGAGCTGAGCACTGTCCTCAGCTGCCCCGGAGCAAGAGCCAGGAGACGCCTGCCAGGCTGCTGTTCCCATTCAGGAAATCGCCCCGAGCTCGCGCCGCGCTACCTTGCAGGCACAAGCTGGACCATGACCCAAGGAAGAAAAAAATAGATCATGGGAGTGGCGAAACATTTCTGCCTTCAAACTTCTGTGGTTTGGAGACTGCCTGTCCTGGCAATGCTGGCTCTGTCCTGGCTTAAGGAAAGTGATGCATAGGAAGATTGATGAGCCCCTCAGTCTGTGTGAGGCAAAGCCTTCCTGAAAATGAAATGGAGGCCTTCAAGGTTGTGTAACATGAGTGAAGATTTATAATGGAGAGGCAGATAGGACTTGTGGAAATTCAGATTTTTTACATGTTCAGGCCCATGGATGCCAGCTCCTGCAAGGTTCTTAGAGATGTCTTCAGAGTACTTCTCTATTTTTCCCACCTCTAGTGTTTTTGCCATATTCGATGACCTCCTGTATGTCCTTCGTGACCACTAGCCTGCCTCATTTCTTCTCTTTTTAAAAATGAGATTTTGTAGATGCCCTCTCCTGAGGAGTTTATGTCCCTAGCATGGTGTGCGTGCATGGTGCAGCGCACTCAGGCCTCAGGCGACCAGCTCTGGACGTGACCATCGCTCTCAGCCATCATTGCCAGCTCCATGGCTTCCCCGGCACCTTCCTCATGGCCATGGACGGTGGCTGTGGGTGCCCCTTGTCCCTAGGTGGAGAGCCTGGCCTCGGGGCACCTCGAAGCCTGAGCAGAACCTGGTGGAAAGCCTACAGGAAAGCAGGGCTAAGGAGCGTCTCTGGTGCCTGTGTGAGGGACGTGGTGAGGTTCAGCCTGGGCCTTCCCAGAGCAGCGAGGGCCAACAGGAAGGCCCGGCGGGCGGGATATGTGGCTGGCTCGCCCCGAGCAGCCACCGTATCAGCAGCTACAGATACCAGAGGGCCTCAAGGCTGTGAACTTGAGGGAGGCAAAGTCAAGGAAAAGGTTCATTATCTGTGTTGTTTTTAGTCTGTTTGCACTGTGAAGATAATTATTTCTGGTCCGTTTGGTCTTTTATTGTCACAAAATATGTGATGCAGAGTCAAAAATGGATTTTATTGAGTGCCCCTCACATTAAAAAGGAAAAAAAAAAAACAAAAAACACCCAAGTATTTCCTGGTACACAGCAAAATGGACCATGGCTGTCATTTCCCCTTGTGCTTAATAAAGCAATCAGGGTTGATGACAGCACCAAGGAAAAAAAGCGTGCAGATAGACCAGTTCTCTCAAAAATAGCTTACATTATATTGCATTGATGAGAGAAGGTCAAGGCCCTGGCTTGGGTGGGTTTCCAGAGGAAGGTAGCGTGAGTACAGGCCTGTGCAGCAACAAAAACAATTATAACACGTACAAATAGCGTTGCATTGTCTGGGAACTCATACCTGAAGGTCACTTCTCAGTTTCCAGTGAATAACACAGTGGATCTCCTGACAGGAGATTTTTTTTTTTTAGCTATATGATGTTAGGACGAATGAATTTCCTTAGCTGGAAGAGAAAGGATGAGTCAGTAACCTTTACGGTTAATTATTGCCAAGTTAGGACTTACTCAAGAAGTGCTAAGGAGAGAATTGGACTAGAGGCTGGTGCTCAGCAGCTTGCCCGTCATTAGGATAAAATCACCTAAGCACAGCAAGTAAGTTCCATTGCATCTCCAGTGTTTAATAGGTGACCTGGACAGGTTTCAGACCTCCGCACTCCTTCAGCAGAAGGATCCCCCTTCCCCAAACCTATAAGAAGTGGATTGAAGTGGACTTCAGATTCACAGTTCAGATTTTATCATGGCTTCCATGTGTTCTCAAACTCAGAAGGTGGAGGGGTTTAAAAGCCATCCAGGGTTTGAACTGCTTCAGCACAATGTATCACTGGTTCTTAACCTGGGTATCTGCTGTCACTTGGTGGTCTCCACTTCTGCCAGAATGACATTTCCTGCCAGTTGGGCAGTCTACCTGTTGTCCAATCTTCTGGAAAAACTGTGTCATTGCAGCAACAATTAAGAGTGCTGCCAGCTATGAAACCCACTGCTGCTCCGCTCCTGGGTCCTTACTCCCTGCCAGGGAAGTAACACAAGATCTTCCCAGCACCACCAAGGAGATGGTGTTTCTTCTCCCCAGACCTTGTCTGGAGCACTCAGACCCTATGTCTTTGAGGAATAAACTCTCTGGACAGGAGCTAGCACCGATCTCTGCTTGGAGGTACCACAACTGATGCAAGTGGATGCAACTGCTGTACAGCCTGGGGGGAGAGAACTGGGAATAGGAAGGGGTGCTTTGTTAGTCCCAACCCCTTTCTCTTGTTGTATCCTCTTTGAGTGCAGACGTACTAATGAACATACTTCAGATTAATGAAGAAAGTCTATGGGAATCATAGTGTCTCACATGGTAATTTATTGGCAAAGCAATGGGCAATTTCACTGCAATTTACTCAGAAAAACCTTCCTCAAGGGACTCAGACTGACTGCCAAATCATGGCTTTTCCTGGCTGAGCAAAGCTCGGGTCTTTACCATGCAGATTCATTTTTCAGAATATCTTGATACATATGTGCTCCAAAATATATTGCAGTGCTAACCCGGACTACAGTATACAGAAGGAAAACAATAGTGCAGGAATTGCAGAGTGAAACAAAAAGTTGTTTCTGCTGCAGATTTGACCTATAAGTTGGCATCAAGCTCATAGAAAATGAATGTCTATAAAACATGTGGAAAACCACAGGTAAATGCTGGGTTAGCCTTCTGGTCAGGAACTCTTGATGGCATTTTCTATTGTATTGCCTTCACCTTGGCTCTATTTTAGTTCTTTTTTTTTTCCTGTTTTGGACATTTCATATATGTACATATGTGTGTGTGTGTTGTTTGTATATATGTATGTATGTATAAATATATAAAATTGCACAGCTATAGGTACTAAAGGTAAAATCATAAGTATGGAGGCAAATCATTCTTAGCTTGCTCCTGGGTAATATGCTTGATTCTTTCCAAACCACAGTGGGTTTAAATGACAGCTTTGGTATGTCCTCGCTGTATGTCATCACCTACCAGGTATTTAAGGATTTCTAAGGATTTAAGCTTGCTCGCTGTTCGAATACATGACAAACACTGATCCCTAGTCTTCGGAATGTGTAGGGCTTCCCTGAGGGTGGAAAGGGAGACTGGAATTTAGGGCGATTCTGGGTTATTTAGTATTTCCCTGTACAAAAGCTGGGAGTTTTCCAAAGCTGCTGCAGCCTGACTGGAGTGCAGTCATTTGTGGCGAACGGCCGTGGCTGCTACCTGGGTTATGCTGGCATGTAACAATACCTGTCTGACTCACGAGCGTCAGACAAAGCTGTCATAAATCTTTAAGCCCAGCAGTAAAATTAATGGGAGTTGCAGAGAGCAGGACCTTGTCAGCTTCATAATAGGTCTGGGGGTGGAAAAAAATTTCCCGTGCTTTCCTTCAGGCGTTAGGCAACCCAGCAACTGATGCTCTGTGGCCATTATCCAATTATAAGAGCTTTTTGCTGAGAAGAATTCAGCAGTTTATTACCTTTAATGCATCAAAGTTAAACAGTCACTAGCACAGAGTGAGGCTGAAGAAACAGAGGCCACTGTCTGTGGCAGAAGTCACCCACGCTGCTCCTCGCATCCTAATTCCTGAAGCTCATTGCGGTGCTGGTCGTGCTGGTCTCCCCGACGCTGGTAGATGAGGGGAAGGAGGAACAGTCTGCAGGCTGTGCCAGGGTCTACACCTGTGCACTTTGCTGGTGCACCTCGGCGCCCCGAGCGGTGATGGGTGTGCAGGGGTGGTAAAACCAGGCGCTCGGCAGCGCCACCAGCATCGAGGACACAGACGGGAATCCAGCCTCTCTCCATCCCCACCGTTTCGGCAGCCTCTGCTGACTTATTGGCCGGGGAAGGGCATCCTGTTTATGGGGGCACAGAACCGCCGGTGCTGGCGGATACGAGTGCTCTTGAGGGAGGCCAGGAGCTGACCTCGGTGCCCAGCATGTGGCATGTGGCGAGGGCAGGTCTGGGCTCCCAGCTGGACCTGGGCAGAAGAGCACTCAGCCCCACGGGTGGTTTCAATGAGTGCCTTTGGCGCCTCTTTGGTTCAAGCACGTTTCTACTGAGGAGGGAAGAGAAAGGAGAGCAGTGAATCACATTTGCAGCGTGTGCCAGGGTTTGTGCCGGTCACCCGCAGCGAGCAGGAAAATGTGCTTTCCCCTCCTCTTGGCTGCATAACTTGGCTCCTGTTTTCTTGTTGTTGTTTTCCTCCTCCTGCCTTTGTAGCCATTGGCTGCAGACAGAGCCAAGTCACGGGGCAGGATGTGCTCCGGAGGTAGAGCCACGCTAGGAAACTCAATTGCTTTCGGGAGCATTCCCGAGCATGGGAACACCATCGTCCACACTGTCAAATTGCAAGTGTGGTGCCTGGCATGGCTCTGGCCCCTGTCACCTCCTGCTCTCCCGAGCAGTCCCCTGGCAGTGCTCAGGGGTGGCCAAGGGCCAGGGACAGTCCCTAAATGACTTGCATGGAGCTAGGCTGCTCAGAGGCTGGGAGCGAGTAGTAGCCCAGGTGAGGGTTGCTTTGTGCTGGGCACAGACCTGCATGTGAAGCTGCAGCCTGTGAGCATGTCCAGACTTCTTCAGTGGCTCCATGCTATACACGTGCTGGGGGCCTCAAACAAGTGCCCCTAGCCCAGTTGTGCCGATGCTGCCACAGCAGCTCTGTGGCTCTGCTTTAATGTGCCTGCCCCTGTGGAGGGGCAGCCCCTCTGCTCTTCTCCATGTGTCACCTGAGTGACTCTCTGTCAGCCACCAAAACACCTGGGCATCTCCTTGCCCACTGATCTCCCCCTATGGTCACGCCGGTCCTCAGGCAGTGCTAACAGGCCTTGGAACCTGGGGTTAAGGTGTCTGCCCCAGCCCTGGGGGAATCCTCACTCCCTCGTCCCCTGCTGCCTCACCCTACGTGTGGTGAACCTCCAGCCTCCAGCCTGTGCTTGTGCCTCTGCTATTCAGAAAAGCCCTAGTAAAGCCTACGTGGCACTTTTGGCCCAGCTGGGACTGCACAAATGCTAGAGGTCCAAATGTGAGTTGCAGTTCATGCAAGCAAGAGAGAGGAGAACCTGATCCTCAAAACAGATTTTTTACAGCTGCACTTTTTAAGGTTATAATGTTAAAAATATCTCTTACTGAACTATATTGATGTGATGTAATCTGGCATGCACGGCAAATGCAGCCTTAGAAAGTTCTTTACTCCTCTTCTTAAACTTAAAGCTAGTCTAAGGAATGGTTGTTTGACTTTGGCCTCTTTTGCCTTAGTTTCGGTCTGCAGCTTGTGTCTCAAGCCAGGATTCAGGAGCTGGTTGGATTTTGCACCTGCTGAAAGGAGTCCCTAACAAAGCAGTTCAGGGAAGCTTTGCTCATGTTAGTTTTAGGAAGCAATTTAATCCTTCACATCTATTTTCATACAGGTCCAAGGTCCTTTTGCCAGTCCTATCTTCCAGTTGATTGAAAATACAGGTCCTGTGCTTTGCGAGCCTATATGAATTCTGTATAAAACACTGTGAGAATAACCAAGGAAAGAAACACTGTCAGTGTGTGCAACCTGCCAGAGACGGGAGCAGAGGAAACACTGCCAGGGAAATGATGAAGCGAGGAGTCCCATAGGGACGTGCACACCCATGCACCCACACCCCTCAGCACGCTGAGCACCTTCTTTTGTGCCTTTTCTACCACTACCAAAGTGTCCAGGCAAAGTGTGGAGGTGCCCTGAGCTGCAGATTACATTGCAAGGGTCAAGACTTCAGCATGACAAAGTCTTCCCTGGCCACGAGCATCAGCCTGGCTTCACGACGTGTCCATGAGCACAAAGTGTCCATGCGCACAACAAATCCGTGATCGGCCCAGCTTGATTTCTGCCACAAACAAGCCACCATTGGGACAGAAACAAGGAGGTGCACATGTTTCACGGCCCAGCTGGGCACACAGAGCTCTTCTCTTAGTCCCTCGTGTGGCATTTAGCCTCTTGACCACGCTAACATTTTCAATGTACCAGCAAGCTTCCCATATATAGTATATCTCCCAGCCTATGAGCCTTGTTGAAGCCACATTGCCTTCATTGGAGCAGTAAAATGCATTCGTAGTATTTCCATGCCGAACTGTGGGAAAAAGCAGCAAGAAGCTGTGACCCTTGGGCAAGGGCATGCTTTGGAAACACCGTCATCAAAAAATCAACACATCAGCCCAGAAGGTCCATACACAGCTGATCTCCTCCTGCCTTATCGGAGACATTGCTCTTCTGGATGCTGGGGTGGCAGCCACCGGACATTTTTGAGATGTTTTTTCTATCCACTGTTGATACTGAAGTCAATATGACAACTAAAAATAAAGATTAGAAAAAAAAATACACTGCAGCTATTTGTTCCAGAGTTGTTATGTTTACCCATACCAGTCCGGCTCTCCATTTAGGCTGTCCCGTAGTACCAGATGTTCAGTCATTTTCAGTAACATGGTCACATCCCAGAAGATTTAGCCCCTTGCAGCAACTATATTAAACACGCCTGTATTTTTCCACTGCAAAAGGAAGGCCGCATCCCACTGCAGCCAGTGATGGATGGCAGGGACAAGTGCCAAGTGCTTGCGGGGAGTTCCACATAGGCCCTTTCATAGCACCCTTGAGGCAGGAAGGGGTTTTGCCAGAGGCTGAAGCTGGAACTCGTTTGGGAGTGCTGAGGAAGGGAAATTGCGGCACCTGCCCCTCTCTGTCCATCTGCAATCAGCCAGGCACTGTGGCCCTCATTTTGTGGGTGTAAAACATGGCAGGTACTGGGGTTCCAGGCAAGATTGGGAGCTCCTTGAGTTAAAAACAGAACGAACCACGTCAGGCTCAGGTATTCCCCGAGTTGAAAACAGCCAGAGGCTGGGGCAGTACTCAAGAGAAATATCATACGTTAGCTCTACCTGAGCCCTCCTTGGGTGTCCTGAGGTGCCCATGGGCAGCACTGGCTCCTGGGCCAGGCCAGTCCTCGCTGTGGTCAGTGGAGCTCCCTCGAGGTGTGGGGATGTGCCGCTGGCCTCTGGGAGCTGGACAGGCCCTCCCACAGCTGCTGCAGGCAAGGATGTGGCCAGCGCTGCTGACAGGTTCTGTCCCCACGGTGTCTCTTTGCACTGTCCCCATGGTGTCTACACCTTGTAGACAGGTTTGAGGAGGTGTCCATTCAGGAGGGTCAAAGCGAAAAGTGGTCTTTAACAGGCCCAAACTAGAGGTATTGAAGCGCTCTGGCCCATTGCACAGCCCCTCAGCTGTCCACCCCTCATGTTCCTTGCAGAATGGGTTGCGCAGGAGCGTCTGGCCCAGGAGGGCCTTTAAAGCTGTAGGGGGGGAGCTGACCACATTTTGCCTTTGCAAGGACTAGGGTCTGTATGTACCCGAGAGATGATGCTGGGCCACTTCTGGGAAATGGGGACGTGCCACCTTCGCCAAGCACCAGGCTAAGCTTGTGGTAAGCCACCAGCTTTGCCATCACCAACCACTGCGGACTGCAAGGCCACAGGCGTGTGTTTGGAAGAGAAGACCCCTCTATGCGTGCTAAGTGCCTTGCTGCCAGCGACGAGTGCCACAGTGTTGGGTTTCCTGCTGTTGATTTTTGCCATGCAGCTGGATGGATGTTTTGCCACCCTGCTACTCCTAGAGCTACTGAGTTGTTGTATTCTTATACAGATAAAATATGAATCAGGCTACACCCAATTAACTCACTCAGTTGTAAAGACTTAGTTGTCAAAATACACTTTTCAAGTTGCAAAAGGGCTTGGTGGTCTGTCCTGCTGCTGCAAGATGATCTCATGTGAGTGGAAGGGTCCTGTGAAATCAGGTTGCTTTCCCTCTTTGCTGGTGGATGGCCTGCTCACTCTGCCCTTCACTGCAGGCACAATTAATCCTTCCAGCAGTAGTGAGCAAAGTCCCAGGTCTTGCTGTGTTATAATGCATTGCAGTTACATGGCTTACTGCTTTTTAATTCCTTCATCATGGGCTTGGAAAACAGCTGGTTTATCTTTGAATCAATCCTGTTAACTCTCAGGAGGAGAGCAAAAAAGTTGTGATTTGAGGCTGTTTTTGACAAAATCATGCTATGGGACATACGAGTTTTGATTGTAGCCCAGCTTTGCCAGTGTCAGAGGCCACATTCACAAGTCAAGGTTTCTTGCTTAAAACTTCTCATAAGACTTGAGTTGTTGCAGCTGAGCAATGGCCAGCACTTGAACTTGAGTCCCGTTACTCTGCGCCTTGCCACACAGTTCTAAAAAGCAGCCAGCGCTCGTACCTGGAGTAAGAGAATCTCCTGGTCATGCTGAGTTCATGTGCAAGTCAGGTCTGGCAGCCAAAGTCCCCAGAGAGGTGACTGTCCCACCAAACCGTAACGCTCCCAGCCTTGTAGGTGATCTACATCCCCCTTTCCCTTCCAGAGCTCTGCGTTATTCCTTCTCATCTGGCTCAGTGTGCATTTGCTGGTGACTGTTTTCTCCTGCTGTTCAGAGAGGAAGCTAAAGCTGCTTCTAACACCTTCTCTCCACCAACAGCCTCATGAGGCCTCTGGTGAGGAGCTGCAGCTCACCACCCACCTTCACTCACCTTAGCTGTGGCTAAATCCAAGCGAGATGTTCGTGAGAAGCAATTTGCTTTTACAGCAGTCCCAGGACATCTGCTGAAGGCATAGCAAGCTCTGCCACGCATCACCAAGATCTCTCCAAGACTCTGATCTAACCCCACCTAACTCATGTAACAAGGGACAGAGAGGGGAGGATGCATTTTTTTTTTGGAAAGTTAGTGAAAAATTATGGAAGATGGCTAAAAATCAATGGCTACAAGAGTTGAATGTGTATGCCAGCTGCACTGGTGGTCTCTTGGTCTGCAAGAAAGACAGTTTTGACAGATCAGGTGTAGCCCTAGTGTCAGCTATATATAGGGAGTATATGACCAAGTATGTATATATATATATGTATCCTATATATATAGGGAGTGTATGACAATGTGTAGGGAGAGTGCCTTAAAACTAAAAGTGTGCTCAGGGGCTGTACAACACGTCTGTCCAGCCACTATGGCTCAGGGTGTCTGCTATTTCCATCTGTGAATCCCAGCTGAAGGGAACTAGGAAACACCTATAATCCTGCCAAAAACAAAATCCAAATAGTCATCGGCAGGTCTGAAGATGAGAGAGATCCTTACTCTCTTGCTTAAGTTAAAGGAACATTTCTCCTTTCAACAAAAGTTCCATAATAGCAATGTTGCATGGGCAGGTTTACTAGGCAAGACACAGGCCCTGGTAGAAGTGAACAGGCCCTTTCCTTGGCAGGGCTGGGAGTGTCCAGCCCCAGCTGAGTCAGTGCTGTAAGCACACAGAGAAGGTGCTGCAAGCAAATTCTGGTGTTCCCCCACAGCAGCCACCAGGACCATCCCTGTGCATTGGGGTGCAAGGGCGCAGGACTTCCCCAAGCCAAAGCTGCTCTACATGGAGGAGGGAACGTCCCTGCGTGAGGGAGGACCTTGCAGAAGTCTTTCCCTGACCCCTCCTGTGCGTCTCCTCGGCCAGTGGGAAAGGAGCAGAGCTGATGGCTGCGGTGGTAACTCATTAACAGGCCACCCCGCAAGCCGAGGAGGTCCTGCCACGCTGCCCGGTACCCGCTAGCAACTCCACTCTGATGCTTCATTTCACTTTGTGACATTTTTATAGACCTTTTGCCACAGTGTTCATTTCCCATAGGCTTTTTTTTTTTTTAATTCCCCTTTATGGTTTCAAATGTAGACAGAGAGTGTGATTTAAATCCCCCATGTTTTGCTCTCTATCAGATACCACTCTGCAGCTCAGCCATCTGGTCAGCTTTGAAAATTTTAGGTAGAAATGCCCTCTCTTTTGGCAAAGGCCTATAATGAAGTCTCACCAAATAGACCTGAAACTGGATTTCCGTGAGCCATCCATTTTGCCTGGCCTTTTGCCATATGGTGAGTTTTACCCCACAGAGGGGAATTGATGCCCCATGGCAATTTTCCCTCTTTATTGCATGCTCTTTAGCGCAGGCATGAAGACGACATTGCCAGTGGCATGAACAGTAACCAGAGATGTAGATGTTGAAATCATATTATATTTATTACATACATGAGATATAAAAACAAATTACCAAAATAATATCATTTTCTGTGAGTCCACAGGACCTTGAAAGAAAAATACATAAGTAAAGCGGATTGGTAGACTTGGGCTTTTATGGTCTTGCACATGTTCCTTTTCTCTCCCCTCACACTCATGAACAAAATACACTCTATGCAATGTGTTTAAAGATGCTTTACAGAAAGATATACTTTAGTGCTGTAAACGGTGCTATATTCCATACTGGTGTTAATGAGGAAGTATAATGACCATAGATATTGCAAACAAAAACACGGAAGAAAACAAATCAAATGTTCAGTTTTAAATACTAACATAAAAATAAAATTAACTCCAGGCCCACCATGAATCACTGTCTTGTGATATGTGAATGAGAGTCCTTTCTGTCCTCAGAATCCATTGCTTTTCCTGCAGGCAGTTTTCTCCTCTGGCGATTGCAGCTTTTTATTTCCAAGTCTCTTCTTCATTTTATGCTGTTTGTGAAGTCTTGTTGGAGTCCTACCCATGGGGTCCAAGTGCTGGTCTGAAATTAGGACTTCAGTGCAAATACATTATCTTTCAAATTGCATCCTCAGATACTCTGAGTGGCCAGTGCCAGGCCGGCCGTTCCCTTTATACCGTTAACGCCGTCCACAACGGGGCTTTCAGGAGTGCTTCTGTTTCAATAAGTATTTTCTCTTGTGCCACTTCCAACGACTTCTTCCCCCAACACAGTTAGGCTTTCCATGCCATGAAGTGGCAGGTAGTAAAGTGCTTTATACAACAACATATTTACACTGGGATAGGTTCATTCTTTTAACCCTTCATGGTCAAAAGCTCAGGACCACTGCACCCTCGAGAGCCGGCCCCTGTCTAAGAGCACGCGGTGGATGGGACCTGCCTGTCAGCAGGCTGGTGCACAGGCAGCGACCCCCTTCCCTCCTGCCCGTGGCTGCAGCCTCGGGGCAGCCCCAGCACGCGTGCAGCCGTGCCCAACTGCAGCCCTCTCTTCCCCACCGCACACGGGAGCAAATTCGGGGGGCAGTCCCCTGCTCTGGAAGTTGCTCAGGATTTATCCCGGTGACAGTGGGGCTTCCTTTGCCTCTCTGGGGTGACAATTGAGTCCCGGGTGGCTTTGTAGGAACTATTCCAGAATTGCACTGGAGTGGGACAAGAACCCACCCTTGCTTTGATTTCCTTCAGCATAGCTGTGGCCACCCTTGCAAAGAAGCTAAGGAGAGTAAATGAACATTGGCTGGGAAGGGTTAATTCAGACAGTGCCTACAAAGCAGAACACCTCGCTACACATTTGGACACTATTTTCTTACATTCCAGTTTTCATCCTAGAGGTCTCCTCTCCGCGAAGGTTGCATTCTGTGCATAAAGAAAGGCCTTAGGTGGTTGTGCACTCCTAGTTGCAGTCTCGTTTCAAAATCTCCAGGACCTTTCTTCCCAGGGCTGACTTCCACTGCTGGACAAAGCTCTTCATGTTGACCACGAGCCTGCCGGTCCGCACATCCTCGTGTCCGGCTACCAGGTACTCCAAGCCTGCAAATGATCAAGGTGGTCAGGGGCTGCACAGCTCAGCACTGTTACAAACATCACTCCTCACATTTGTCTGCCAGGAAACCTATCTACCTGGAGACAGAAACGGGACATACACACTTTCTCAGAGGGAAAGCAAATATTACATCGGCTGCTGTCTCGGGAGGACTTTATTTGACTTTTAATCTGACTTTATGGAAGTGCAAAAATAAAAGGAAACAAATGACTGGGATGCCGCAAGCCAGGGCTTGAGCTCTGTGTTTTATCCTGTGCTGCTCCCAGGAACTCTGTGTTTATGTCCGTTTGTGCTTGGCAGAGCTGAAGCTGTAAAGGGGAGTTTGTTCCCTGGAAGGTGGCTGAGACACTGAAAACTTCAGTGATCCCTGTCCTCCTGGAAGCTGCCCTGCGCCTGTGCCTGCGTGTGTGTGTGTGCAGTAAATATCCCCTCATGGGGCTCTTACGCACATTCATCATCTGAGCAGCAGCCTGCAGAGATTTGATAAACGTTCGGAGTCTTTACTTCTTGCCAACATCTCTAAAAGCCTGTTCGGTATCACTCCAGCATTGTGAAACAGAATAAAAATATGCTTTTTTTTTATTTTGATCTTTGATCTCCCCTGTGTTCTGAGGAGATGTGATTTCCATTAAAGCTCTACGTCAGGAAATTGTTTTATGTCAGCTTGGCTTTTTATCCTGCTGTTGGTCGTTTATTCATCTGGAGGTCATAAGCTCTCACCCTGAGAGGGGGTTAAATCTGCTAATGTGGTATTGCAACTATCCAGAAATGAATGTGGTAGCTAAAAAATATCATGAGATTTTAGAAAAAAATACTTGGGATTTTTTTTTTTTTTTTTCCTCTTTGATATCTGTGACTCTGCATGATGTGAACAGCTGGTATTTTTGAAGATTTCCCATTAGGACCAAGAGATTTTAGAAACTTCATTATTTCTTTTTAACATGAAAACTGAGATTAATGTGTGACTGTGAACTGAGGGGACTCCAGCAGCTGCACTTCCAGAAAACACCAAGCTTTGCAGTGTAAATCACAGGAGGTGGCAACACTGCAGATACCTTCCCTGACCAACCTGTCCAAGGTTGAAAGAGTGGAAAAGCACTTGCACAGGAGAACTGTTGAGTTAAAGACTGTTCCACTAAACTGTGGATATCTGAGCAAAGAGCCCACTTTTGGCTTTTTTGGTAGACACTTTTTAGCAGCTTAAAATACCAGGCAACAGCCAGATGTTTTTTTCTGACAGCAATCTGGCCAGTGGCAGGAAGGAGGGGAGTAACAGCCAGCGTGCCAAACGCTGCAGAGCGTCTGCCCCTTCACTCTTGCACTGATGTCCAAATGGCAACGGTTTAACTGCTTGTGCCACCGTGGGCCCTCTCACCTCTGCTGGGGAAGGCCAGGGAAACTCCACAGAACTCAGTGGAGCCTCAGAGCTCTGTGCCAGGTGAGGGGCCACCCCATCTATCTGGCATCTGGCAGCTTCCACAGCATTTCTTTAGGTTTCTGGTTGGGCAGCTGTGCCTGGACTTGCATTGCATATGGAAAAAATAAACACCTGTATCTATCTATTTAATTATGGATTTACGGTGTTTTACCACTATCCAAAAATCCTACAGTTTTTAAATGGAAAAGTCCTGCCCAGTGCTGCTTATTCATCTGACCCTTGCACCCGACAAGACTTCCTGCTACAGCTGTGCTCTTGCCTTCAAAGCCAAATACATTCACTCCGGTGGAGATGAAAGCCTGCAAATATTTCATCAATGAATAACCTTTCTGCATGATTCAACCTTGCAGACAGCCCTTTCCTCCCAAAAGAAGTTCCTAATGCTGTGCATCTAAAAGGAAATCTCCATACTTAAGCCTGCATTTTGATAGGGTGATTCCCAAGTGATGTGTTTACACTGCAGGAGGAAAATCCTTTATCTGAATTAGCTGGTAACTTACTTTATCTGGGAGCCATAAAGAAAGGTGTGTCAGCTGGATCTTAGTTTTGCTTTGTTGAAGAAAATCCTGAGTCTGCATTTCCCAATCCCTTCAGAAGGCTGCACACACTGTTTAACTAGCACTGATCACACTTCATTTCAGTGAAATAAGATTAAAAAAAAAGGAAGCTGAAGCTCTCCTCTCACTGCAGAGGGCAGAATACAGTTTCCTCTGTATCTTATGAATGCAAACATTACTTTCAGAGGGACATCTTCCCTTGAGATTAGATGATAACTTCAGAACAGTAGCATGACTCAGATGAGATCTGAGTGTTCATATGGATTCAGATTAGCATATGTTTTGAAAAGACATGTCATATACTCGAGGCATGAAATCTCCCTGTGGGGATACAATGAGCCTGGTAAAGCTGGAACTCAGCTTTATTGCAATTCATGAAGAAAGATTTCATTTTGAAAATCTGTGGAATGAAAAAGTGTTTTTCTGTGGAAATCCATATTTGACAAAGATTGCTTTTGGAATCCAAAAGAAGTAAAAGTCAGTAATTTAATCAACATTAGGCTACAATTAAGCTCACTGGTATAAGGGAATTTGGGGGTGAGAATGAAATATGTGTAGATATGGTGAGTGTGCACTTCTTATGATGTCAAAACAAAATACTTACCGGGATTAAGGATTGGACAAGTGCAGCCTCTGTTAGTCCAGGATTCAGGATAGAGAGTCCTCTTGCCCCGGAGAATCTTTAGCTTTGTAGATTTCAAGACCTTCTTGATCTTCACGTTGACTTCTGCATGGGAGCCTTTATCATGAGCTGATAAGATTTTTGTCTTTATCACTGTTAATTTAAAACAAAGAAAATATAAAGTATTTGTAAGAGTCTCTCTTTGTCTAATGTGGTTATAGCAGAATTAGCCTGATGACCTTTGCTGAAGTTGAGGCTTGGCTTGGCACAGCAATAGGTAATAGGTTCTCCCCAGTTACTGCCAGGAACACCCTGGCTTAGTCTGCCCATGACAGTCTTGCCCAGCAGGCAGCAGGAGCTGTGTATGACCTGATTTCCAAAACTTTTGATGGCCCTGTTTTCTGCTGGAGCTCAGCAAATACTTCTGCTTCCTTAGCGCTTCTGGAAAGCAGGCAGAAAGCCCTGGCTCTAGGGATGGACCCTGAGGCTTTGCAGAGCGTGGTCCTCCTGCAGGAAGCAGCAAGGCAGGGAGAATGGTTGCCCTCGGTGAGCCTCCTGCTGCTGGTCCTGCAGTTTGGCAGAACCACCAAACCCAAGGCAGTGGCAGAGGCTGACACATCAGTGTGGACTGAGGCAAACTGTGGGCATTTCTGAGCTCACAGATAGCAACAGACACACTCCAGCGTTTGGATTTCCCACACATAATGGGCCAGAAACTCAGTGAGAGCTGGCAATCACCTTCCTGTGCTCCTGCATGGCATGGGCCTCGTGCATGGGCAACTTCCAGAGTGCACTGACACCCGCAGAGGCAGGCATCCTGCATGGCAGTACTTTATCTAGGGTGCATACTGTGAAGCATAGGAACCCTTTCCTCCTACAGTGTGGCCTCCCGAAGCTCATGATGAACCCCATAATTCATCTGTGTCTCCTGTTTAGCAGATACCTTTGCATGTTGTGTGATGAAAGGGTGGGAAGCCAGAGTGCACTTTAGATAGATAAGATTTATGAACTTGGCATTTTTGAAACTTTTTTTTTCTTCTTATCTTCCACAAGATTAAACACAGTCACTATCACGATCAGGAAGGAGGGCAAAGCAGAATGAGATTTTTTCCTAATATCACTAAGCCAGGGCTATATTTCAGTGAGTCGCGGCCCCTTGAACTTCCCTTTGCGGGCTGCTCTGCTCTGCAGAGGTTATGGATTATCTCCCAGTGCATTTTCAAGTTCAGTGTGAGATGGAACAGGTGCAAAAAACCTCTGGAAGATTGTGAAGGAAGGGAGTGTTAGAAAAACATTCCTTGCTCTGCAGTGGTCTGAAGGAGCCAGTTTGCTAGCACAGACCTGAGGGGTTTTTGCCCATGAAGCTCCTAGTAGCTGCCAGAGCAGTTCTCAGTGGAGTGTCTTGTGCAGTGATCGCAGTCCCTCCTCTGGTTCAGTTTAATTCAGATTTAGTGGTTTCTAGACAATGCTTCGGGCACCTGGTCTACAGATACAGTTTCAGCAATACGTTTTTAATAATAATTCTTTCAAGTCTGCCTCAGACCTAGACAGGCTCTCAGAGACCTTTCCATCTCTATTTTCCTGCAATTTCCTGAGATTTTAGCACACGGGTACATGGCTGACAAGAGGGGCAATGCTTTCATCAAGCTTGACCAGGCACAATATCTATTTGATACTGAAATACATTTGAAGACATTAAAAAAAGTCCTAGGATCCTTCTGAAGATTAAGCAGCCCAAGGGTTTATATGGCTGAAGCACTCCAGTGCCCGCTACTGAGTGTACGCAGTGGTGGGACAGGATGTGCCCTCGCCACCGTGGGCTCTGGACACTGTGCCCAGGAGCAGCAGCTGGTACCAGGGAAAGCTCTTATACAGCCAAGCTCCCTGGGGAGCTCCGGGAAGGCAGGAAATACCAGGCAAAGGTTCACGTCTGCAAACAAACCTATACTTATAATTTCCCCTTGAAAATGATCCTTGAAATAGTGAAACTGAAGACAGACTGCATATCTGTCCAGTGAAATACCCAGTGAACTTTTATGGGATAGCTATCTCCTCTCCCATGCTGCAGTAAAAGGCTTAACCTATGATATTTCCCTTCTGCAGCCCTTACTGATTCGAGAGCTCAGTGCAACAAGCAGCAGCTCGGACGCTCCTCTGCTCTTATGCAGACTTGTAAATATCTTTCCTTTATACGCCACCCACCACATCGAGCAACTCACCATAGGTGTACTTCATTCCACAGAAAGCCTTGGGATTCCCTAAAACTTGTTCTTTACATTCGCATTTACCTGTGGAAAGAGAATGAAGCAAACATCCATGTGTTGCATGTAACAGATGGGCGTCTTCGCTGAAACTTGGGAATACATCAGGTAAAAAGATACGTAATCTTTGCCTTCAACTTTAGTGAGGTAGATCAGTCTGGAAACAGAGAATGTGAGGGGTCCTCTTAGCCCATCTGATGCCAGTAGGGAATTTGCCAGTATTTCTCTTGTGGTTGGCTCCCTGATAAGCTGCAGACAGTATGTTTTAAAAAGTAGGAAATGGTCAAAATCCCCCTGTGAAGGCCTTGGGAGAGGCAGCCACTGCTGGACAATTCTGGTGGTCTGATTCTTCTCTAACTTGCTCAGCCATAATCGATCATAATTAAGGTGAAGACAAATTATACACTCTGCAGCTGGGCTGCTCCCATCTTGCTACTGAGCAGCGAAACCTCCCCAGCTTTCTAGCTAATTCCTAACCACTGGCAAATGCACCAGCTTAATGTCTCCTTTGCTGTCAGAGACCAAGGGTTTCCCAGTCAAAGACATGATATCCTGTACTATGACCTTCCAGGACTCAGTACTTCAGAGGAGTTTAGTTGTGTTACAGGCAGGTTACCTTGGCAGAAGGTATTCACCCAGTCCAAACAAGCATGATGCAAAAAGCCCAGTTTTCAGACCCAGGTTCAATATACAGTCTTAGTTCAAGGGCAATTATTTTTCATTTACTGATTAAAAAGAAAGAAGACAAAGGCCTTATTATTTTGCATTAGGATGCAAATAATAAGCATGACTTTCCCTGCTGTATTTTCTATACCGTAAAGTCCCAGACAAAATTTTGAAAGGAAATGTACAGGTTAAGGCAGATTAATGACTTCCATGAGCTTAGAGCAAAGAAAACCATTATATACTTGCTTATGTTTAAAATTAAGCTGCCTGGACAAATGACGGGACTTTTCCTTCAATTAACTCAAGTATTGTATCTTCAAGATTTTTTCATGCAGTTTTCTGAAAATGCAGGCAACTACACTTGCTTGCTTGTATGTAATGGCTTTGAGGGAGGGTGGACATCATTGTCATCTGGCTGCAGTCACCAGCACAGGAGCTGCACCCTATGGCCAGGCTGCTTACCAACAACCCGGAGTGTCCAAACTACGAGAAAAGGAGGAAAATAACTTCTCTCCCTGAAACTGAACCTGAAATATGAGGCTATCTGTAACTGTATCTTAAGCTATAATTCATGACAAAATTGTTGTTGAATTGTTGATTCATAAATCTCCTACATCTCTGTCCATTAAACGGAGCATCATGCTCTAAACAATGTTTTCATGTTGTCCAACAAAATGTGTTAGCTCTGGTAAATGTAAAGGCACATTTAAAACATTATGGACAAAATAAAACAAAAAGAGCCTTTAAAAACATACGCAATAGAATTATTAAATGATCTGACTGAAGCTTACAAAAGCTTCCGAGCTTGGGCTGAAAATTCAGGTGGGTAATTCTTGGCTTGCTGGCACCTAAACACTCAGACCAGGTTTTGAGCTTGGAACATCTGCCTGGATTTTACATGTCTTAATATCTGTTGACTGAATGAGCCTTAAGGGTGTGCAGATTGGTGAAGGGGTGCAGGTGACTGAACAGAACGTAACATGAGAACATACGCTCCCTCCTGCAATTAGTTGTGGAGGCGTTAATTACCAGTCAGCGCAAGAGACGGTTTCCACGTCAGCTCCTAGTAAGAGGTCTGGGGCAAAGCAATCTTACCAGAGTGTCGCAGTGCTGAAAACCCTTGCTCGTCCTCCCAGCCCCAGGCTGGCTCGCTGTCGTTGAGCACCGGCTGGAAAGGAGGCACTTCGTGATGCCAGTCTACGTCGGCGCTGTGGGAAGGGAAGGATGCGATAAGCCTTCCTCCTGAGGTGAGCAGAGTCCTCCACCGTCTACCACTAAATACGTTTTCCAGCCAGAACTTTCTCTCCGCATCTTGATTTTATTAAACACACCCAGACAGGAGGAACAATTTTAAGAAGTGAAGAGTTTGCTCTTTGTTGGAGTGGATTGTGAATCCATTTTTGGATTAAAATGCCCTCTAGGAACTACTACAATATCATCAGTACAGGAAAAAAAAAAAATAGAGAAAGATATAAGATCCAGGCAGTCGGCTATTTTTAAAATGTGCCACCATCACTTCAGTGAGCTGTAGCTTGGCTCTACATCCATGGCAAGCAGTGCCGGCTGCATGGCAGCAGTAAAGCTGCTAACAGAGCCTTCATCTCCACTCACTCGGGTCTCTGCAGGGCTCACGTTTCACCCCTGGAGCGGCTGAGGGATGAAACCACAAAGAACACAAGAGATGCTGGCCCCACAGGCGCCCACACGGGCACAGAGGACAACTAACCCAAACGTGCTGCTGACTCGAGCCGTTCTGCTTGTAACTGAAGCAGTGCACAGCCTTGGTTCCCTCTTCACCCTGAAATACTTGACGCCACCCTACGTGGCAGCATTTCCCCCGTGCCTCCCCTTCACACGCCGTGTTGCGGGCCGCACCACCCCCCTCA
>NW_010584085.1:36615-70426 GCF_000705375.1 Tinamus guttatus | reverse complement strand
CTTGGCCGAGCCCACCGGGTGGCAGGCTCAGGCTGCAGGGAGGGAAGGCAGAGGCGCGTCAGGGCCCGGCCTTGAGGCTCAAATGGGACCCGGGCACTTCCTTGCGGGAAGGAACCCGGGCACCTTTGCAGTTCCTCCCTTTGCCTGCAAAGGTGTCATTTCATTTCAAAACATTAAACAAAGTCTGGCTGCACTCAGAGATTAGCTTTGGCATGTGCTCCGAAACGTGGGTTTGCTGGGTGCGCATCGGCGTGAGGAGCTGCAGGGATCTGCGCAATCCCCTCGCTGATCTGATCCCTCTGTGCGATCCCCCCGCTGATCTGATCCCAGACCAACGGCGGGGGCTCTCTTCACCTCTCTCACAAGGTTGGGATGAACGGTGGGAGGGGGATGCTCTATCCGCCTCCCTCACAACCACTTACAGCTGAACGATGACCTGGAAGTGCATCGGGACACAGTCAACCAGGGTATGGCTAGCCTCCCAAATCAAGAAGGACACCTGGGTCAGATGGCTCGAAATTTCCCTTGAAATTTCCCTTCTCTCTCCCCCCCTTTTTTTTTGTATGAACACATTGGGCCTGTTGCTCCATTGATAACATAATATTTTAAGGGAAAAAAAAAATCTAAGACATAATTTTTTTAAAATTCTGACCTCTAACTGTCAAAAGTGTAAACCAAAAACCTGACATCCTGGCTATTTGGACATGGAAATTGATGACGATTGATGAAAAGATAATCAAGATCTCCCTGGAATACTTTTGCCTAAGTTTCCATTTACTTAAAAAGTGAATTTCCTGTGGGAAAAAGAAACACTATTTGGAAGGAAAAAATTCACCAAATACTAAACCAAATATTTATTTTGCAGCTGTGAAGGCAATAGAAAGAAAAGGCACTTCGTGTAACACAACCGTGCTTTGTCCTAAAACACTTAGTGTGGCATACATGTATTTAAACCTGCTCTGATGACATTTTTGTGGTTTGAGGGATTCGACATACCTGTAGTTTTAAAATATTAGAGGATGAAATAATATTGGCAGACAATTTACAGAGGAGACTGGGATTCCAGAATCTTTGTCAAAGTAATCCTCACATTTTCCCCACCCTTTCCATTCCCCCCACCAAATATAATTATATAAAATTAAAAGATTAGAAAGCCTCTCCACAAAGAGTGTAACTAGCTGCAGGCAGTGAACTCCAGCACTTCTAATAGCATAGTTTTCAACAGGGCTCAGCGAGACTTGCATACCTTTCTCCTGAAGTCTGTGAAGTGTTTTACACCTGACACATGGATCCGAATGCTCTATTTTCCTGCGAGGCGCACTGGATATTTATGGCATTCCTCAGCCCCTTCAGGGGAAATTTCAAGCACTTAGCACTGTACTGTTCTCATGCAGCCGGCAAGCTAAACCCACCAGTCAGAGACACAGGCTCAATTCGCTTCGGCTGAATTTCACTCCCAAATCTGTTGGAATCCAGTGCAGCTCTTTACATCTCAGTTAAAGCTTTCTCATTTCTTTTTTTAAAATTTATTTTATTTTATTTTTTGCCTAACAGGAAATTGGGAAATTCAGTGGCAACACTGTGGTGAAGAAAGAAAATTAATCTTGCAAAGGGCATTGTGAAAAGCACAATATCAAACTCATAAGGGACTGAAGGCCATGAAAAGTGATAATGCAACTGGTTGTATTTTTTAAATTAAAGCTGTAAAGAGGTGTGTTTCTAAAGGCTTGTCCTGTCCCTATGTGCTCCTCCCTATTCGTCACGTCTGTGTAAATTTGTTCTGTGGACAAAGTTCTTCCCTGAAGAAATCTCAAAGCACTCCAGAAACTGCAGCACATGTAAAATAGCAGCCCACAGCGATAAAACAATTTTGAATGGAAATTCAGAATTTTGTCTTATTTGTTTGGAGTGGAGTTCATTTAAGAGAGATTTTCAAATTAGCTGAAGTTTCTCCAAGAGGTAAGGCTGGTTCTGCAGCTGGGTTCCCTTCTGGAGAAGGAAGTGATGCTTGGGGTGTCAATGGATTAAAGCTGTCAAATTAAAGTTTTTTGGTCTTGCATCTTGGGATGGAGCCCACTTTGTAACACTGACTAGTATTAATCTAGATACTAGCAGTGGTAGATTTATAATATGAAAAATATTTGTGATGTGCTGTGGTGGGAACAGCATGCTGAGAAATGGCAGTGGAATAAAATGCTCCCCATCACTACATGGTATGTGCAGAAATGATACTCTCATGCTCAAAAGTGAAAGTTACACAAACTGTAAAAGAATTGCATGAAAATAAGACCAAGCACCTCCACACTCAGACAGAATTCTAAAGATTCTCACAGATGATGTGAAATCTGGTGCCTACACTTACTGTTATCTCATGGTCTGCCACATTAGAGTTGATTTTAAGTTTTCCTCCTTTCAACCTATCTGCAACTCACTGTAGTATTTGTTGCAGGAGACGCAATCCCAAGGAGGACGGGAAAAGCAGCAGAGCAGTAGCTAAAGCATCTACAAACTATTTTTTTGTAGCATGTCATGGAGGATGTCCGTGAGGTGAGGGGATGACTCCATCTCATGGGCATCTTGGTAATACCTGAGTTATGGGGTTTCCAGTATGCCAGTATGCATCATTGTATTCTGTGGCAATATTTTGTATGTGACTTCCTTGCACACAGGAAGGAAAAGCTGTCTGTGCTTCAGAGGTACTGTCTGGAAGTGAAATCCAGGGAATGGTACGCCAAAGGGGCTGAATTTCCCTCCCTGGATTGGCAAGCTGTCAGTTAACCTTTGGAAATGACAAACATTTACCCTAAAAACCCTACAGTCCAAAAGCAAAAAAAATCTCATCAGTTATGAAACCTGATTTATTGTCTGCAATTGTACTATAGCTGAGGCTTAAAAATTCATAAGGGATGTAAAGAAAAGGACCAATACGCATGGCGAGGGGAAAGACTCAGAAGTACAGACTGCTGTTTCACATGGTAAATGTCTCATTTTATCTGGTACACACCTACTCCTGAGCAAATATTATACACTCTCTGCCTAAAAAAATATTTTAAGTATCCTTAAAGATTATGGCTTAACAACTCTTTTATTTACTTTGACCTTGGTATTTAAAAATTTTCATTGCTACTCTGCAGTTAAGCAATAATGGTGATTTGAGCCAGAAGTAAGTAGGCAATTCTGTGGCTTTCCCTGACAAAATAACAGGGCATCACACATGTTCCTTATTATTGCAAACTATGACATAGACCTTGGAAATGTTCCAGGTGTAGACTTGCTGCCTTATATAATTTAATCTAACAGTCATTGGGCATTTGCTGTTCAGCTGGAACTGTGTCAAATAGCACTAACCTGCTACAAGGACCAGAGTCCTGGGAAAACTATCATAGTCCTTGTAAAACTTCACTTCCTTAACAGCTTGTGTGGATAGGAGACATTGACCACTCAATGGCAATTGAATGGCAACAGTCAATTTGTCTTCAAAACTTAGAAATGCCCATCCCTGACATGCACTGCCATGTACATTCAACAAGATTTAAAAGAATTCAAATCCTAGTGAAGGCAGCACAGCCACAGTTAAAGCACTTGTGTCTTCAGCATACTTGTTTAAAGGACTTGTGTCTTCAGCATATGTGAGTAGGTAAAGGGACTTTGAAAAGTAATTAAAGAAGCTCTTATTTTTTTTTAATGTACATACTACAGCAGCAAACAAATTATTTACTTGAGTAATGGAGACCTGTGGTCAATCCTGTTGGATTCCGTGTGGAGCATCAGGTTTGTAAAATACACAGATGCTACTGCTCATCTTTTGCATGAGTGAAAGGTCAAGAAGAGGAAGGTTTCCCTGGCATGTTGGCTGTGCCTCAGGAAGCCTCAGGAGGAGAACTGGCAGAGCGAGAGCCGGATGAAAGAGGTAATTCCCTCTGTGGCCCGGAGACGAAAGTGAAACTGCACATGTGATCCAAGTCCAGAGTGCAGCTCTCTGGCATGGAAAGGAACTGCCAGATCCTCCTTGTTCAAACTAAGTTTTATCTTTTGGAAGATGATAATGTGCTCGGTGTTCCCTCCAGTGACATAAATGGGGCATATGTGGGTTTTTTTTTTCCCTGCCACTCCTGCCTGAAGACCCCGCTCCAGATTGGGTCAGTCAGAAAAAATCCAGTGAGTCAGTGGGTGGCCATATGGTGCATAGCAGTGAGTATGACAGGCCCCTATATTTAGCTCAGAGTGGTTTGGGGATCTGGAGTCCCCTCCAGTGAGTCACTATGGCTCACACAGGTCCCTGGAGAGCTTTGCTCTTGGATCGCTGCTTTTCCTTGGGAAATATTTAATTTCACATGTGGCCAAATCATCCCCTCCGGCCTAGCTTCCTTGCTGTCATGCATTCTGGCATATCACTTAGCTTGTGTTCCTGTTTCTCCCTCCGTATCCACCTGCTGCTGCGAACACATGCTGGTGGGCGATGCTTTTTATTGACTGCACCCCCTTTGGCCAAGGCACCCGCGTCCCAGGGTCTCAGTCATCACCAAACAAGGACATACACAGATAGTATTACTCTCCATAAATAGCCAGAGAACATTAATGAACCATCTCTTTTCCCTCACCCCAAAGCTAGAGGGATCCTCGGGAGACACTAGTCAGCCCCTGTTGCCGACTTTCATTCTGCAAACCTCATGATGGCCTTTTGCAAACAGCACCAGTGAGGGAATTCGGTCAATATATTGCTGAGACTCCCTGTCCTTTGCTGGAGCAAAAGGATAGCTCCAAGCTGGAGCAGGAAGACCTCACCTTTCAGACACCTGACACCCTTCTATTCAACCAGTATTTATTTAACTATTTTATTTAGCACCCAGTATAAAGGACACTGACTTACGTTTGCAGGCGTCTGGGGCAGAGAAAGGCCTTCTGAGGTCCCGGTAGAAGCCCGGCTTGCAGCGCTGGCAGTGCTGCCCCTCCGTGTTGTGCTGACAGTTGTCGCAGACGCCACCGCTGCGGTTGCCCGACGCCAGCCACGCATCCATGTCAAAATGACAAGTGTCTGCATGCCCATTACACTTGCACGCTGCAATGAAGCCAAAGGGAACATAAAGACGTCCTGAGGCAGTGAAAGGTCTTGATTTATATAAAAAAATGAAAACCCAAGCTGCACTATGGAATGGCGGACCTGACAGGAACATCCTATTTATTCAAATGTTTGAGGTATCTCAACATTTGCATCCACATTTCCCACTCCCTAGGAATGACATTTAAGAAAGGGTAGCTTCTCTTTTGTTGCTTTATTTTCACTTTTGAAAAATAAAAATATTTCTACACTGTACTTCATACTCTAGTAGCTCTTTTTTGATGTGGCAAAACAAAAGTGTTGTCAGAGATTATGCAAGGGATCACCTGAATCATCTGCCCCTCTGCCCCTGGGGGAAGAAGAGGCTGTGTTGGAGGCCCTGGAGACACTGAGTCTTAAAAGTCGCTGTTAGGGCCGGGTGAGTGTCGCAGCCTTCAGGCTGAGCCGGTCAGGTCTTGGAGGAAAATGTGTCCATACCTGAGTAGCTGCTGGCTGGATGGGAGAGGTTCGGCTGGCAGAACAACGCAGCAAGAGGCAGGGCCTGTTTGCTCAACTTAAATGAAATGGAGCTCTAAAGCATCCCCAGGGTTTGGATGGAGCTGCAATTTAATATGATTGCACCAGGCACAAACCAGAGGCTGCTGAGCCCTCCACGTGCAGCAGCTGCGGTGCCCACGCGTGAACCCATGCTGCTGCCTTCCCCGAGGCCCCTGCTGGCCCTGCGCAGGACGAGGCAGTGGGAGAGCCCGGCTCGCCATGCTTGTGCCAGCAGCAGGAGCACCTCACCCCTGCATGTCCCTCACGGAGGGAAGAGGAGGGAAAAGGCACCTGCGGGGTGGCATCCCCCTATCCCTGCGTGGGTGCTGGAGGGAGCCTACACGCCTGCACTTCTGAAGTCTAGTGAAATCCATTGCACCCACAGTGCATCACACGCTGCGAGGGGATGTCCCTCTCTTGGAGAATATCCTCGCCGAAGCCCATATAGACAGCGCGATGCGAGCTGAGGTGCTGCTGGCCAGATAGCCATGGTGCCCAGAGCCCTCACCAGGGTGGGCAGAGCCACCCAGCACAGCATGGCCCGGGGCTCCTCCAGCCTTCGGCGCAGCCTGCGAGAGCTCGGTCAGCCCAGCCCCAGCTGCGGGGATGAGAGCAGCCCGTGCCCCATGCTTGGAGCAGGTAGGGTGTCCGCAAAAGGCTAGAGCTCCTGCAAGCCTGGTTACCAGCACTGCCCATGGCCGGGACAGCGTGGGCAGCTGGGGGAACCGAGAGGCGGGATGGCTGGCAAACTGTCTGTACGGGGCTTCTGAGCTCTCCGTTACAGTGTGGACCACAGCTCACATATAGCTGAACATTTTACACCTTAGCAGCACAAGAGAATAAGCGAGCCCCTGGCTCTCCTGCAGCTCCACAAACTGCTCTTGGCTGTGGCTGGCATGACCGCAAGATGAAAAAGGCCCAGAAGAGAAGTGCACACACTCCTTCTCCACAGCTGTATCTCCCCTCTCCAGCCCTGCCATCTCCAGATCATTGCGGTGAGCTGCAGCCTGCCAGACAGCCGGCCACATCTCCCAAGACGTGCTTAGGCCCCGCGGGAGAGCCAGCGAGCGAGCGGCCTCGCAAACAGGGCTGTCCCCACGGGCAGACACGCTCGGGGCGCTGGGCGGGAGCGGGACACCGGCTCTCCGCTCGCTAAGGTATTTCACCACCTGGATATCTGCTGTCTGCCACCTGGATATCTGCTGCCTCTTGGAAACAGCAGGGAAAGGTGCGCAAGGAGGAAGAGCTTCAGCCCTGCAGCTGCATCTTTTTCCCAGCTGGCTACTTACACTGACACTCTCTGGGGGCTCCGGTTTTGCCGTCTGCAGCCTGCCAAGGCTGGTCATTGTAGAGCGGAGCACACTGCTGGCAATGGGCTCCTGCTGTGTTGTGCTTGCACATGCATTTCCCATGGACCTAGTAAGGGGAAACAGAGCAAGGATCACTCACAGCAAAGCCCGAGGAGTCTCTGGGGCACGAGGAGTGCCAAGGTACAGGAGGCACCCTGATAGCCCCACATGATGAGGTGAACTAGAAGGAGGGCTAGCACAAGGCCTGCCTTGCTGCCTGCTTCAGCAGCTCTGATTTCAAGCAGACTCCTGAATGCTGGGGAGATGGGCCCCAAAGGGCTGCAGAAGCATCAAGCACAGCCCAGGGGCATCTTCCCAGCCTGGAGAGTCATCATGTTGTTATAATCAGCGCTCTGAGTCCAACGGGGAGCAACCAGCACAAGCTTTGGTGGCAAACTGCCCTGCAGCGTTTTCTTTGCAATACAGTTTTGTTGCTCAGGGCCCCACTGGAGCCGAAACTTCTCTTTCTCAACAGATTTTCGCTGCTGTCTCCTCAGCGTCAGAAGCAAGTGGTACAGATGAAACTTTAAAATCGACCTGGAAAGTCCTTGCAAGACTTTTAAACAGCAAGGCAAACAGCAAAACCTTTCAAAGACTTTTCACGCAATTCTCTCCTGGCTTATTAAAATGCTGGGATCATCAAGCAGGCAAGAATAGGATACAGCACAGCGAGGCGGCTGTGTGCACCGGGGTGCAATCTGACAGGCCACCGAAAGCAGCTCAGCTAAAAGGGCAAATACTAAACCAGCATTGTTTGCCGCACTATTTTGGCCTCACGGTGGATATTAGCTGGTCTGTTTGGCTTGGCATAGTGAAGCCATCTATATTCTTCAGGATGGGCTCACTTAGGAAAAGAATAAGAGGAAAATGCAAAGGAAAAAAGACAGTCTTGCAGCTGACATATTTAGTTCTCAAGAGGGCCTCATACTTTCAATTTTTCTGTCAGGCCACTTCCAAAATGTTCTTCTTCCAAACCTTCAAATCCCCCCCTCTCCTAAATTCACACTCTTCAGTAAAACTTGCCTTTCTCTTGGATCTTTCTTCAGTCCACACACAGACAAATGTTTTAGAGGTACTTTATATACCCCAAAGCATCCAGCTGTATGGAAACATAAATCTGTTCAACCCACCTGGATCTTGTGGACATCTCATGACTGAACCCCAAACACTTTTACGGTGGTTGTGGCAGGGTTTTTTTGCAAAGCCTTTGGCTGTTCAGTGGTAGCTGCTAAAAAGCCTGAACTGTGCCTGTGCCCAGCACAGTCCCTCAGCTCGTTCCTGGGTAGAAGGAGCCACAGCAAAACCTGGTGGGTAAATAGGCCCGCTGTAGCCACAGCCAGATGGGCCTTGAGCACTTCAGCAGTGGGACATGGAGGAGCCAGTGGGAACTCAATCAGTCAGCATCCCGGCGGGAGCTCGGTCAGCAAGCGCCGTGCAGCGTTATGACACAGGGCTGCGATACCCAGCGGCACCTATGAACCCCCGAAGGATGACGCATCCCAGGGCACCGGTGGAGAGCGCGGCCGCCTCCCCGCTGAGGAGCTCGCTGGTGCCACGGCAGAAGCACCCCGAGCAGTGCAGAGCCAGAGCAGGGCGATGGAAGTCAGACCTCAGCGCTGCAAAAACCTTGCCTCCGCTCCTGTACTTGTTCTCTTTTAATAGCATTGTAATGATTACCTCCCGAAACATCTCTGTTTTAAATCCCTCCATCCCAGCTCTGCCTTATTGAAGAAAAGTCTTGTTTTTCCTCTGTCTAATTCCAGTAAGACAGGAAAGATCCTTACGCAGTGGCAGCAACAAAGGAACCAAGTATTTGCAAGCCTTTTCTTGTAGCCCATAAGCAGGCAGGTATTTATTTTCATTAGAAAGAAATACCACGACAACTAAAAATAGGAGATAGACAGAAGAAGAAGTAAGAAAAGGAAAAGCGAAGCAGCGGCATGCAAAATGTCAGTGCTAACAGGCTGCCCGCACTTGGGAGAAATTCATGCTGGAAAGAGCAGTACGAGGCCAGACGCAAGATGCAGGTGCCCTGCGAATGTTACATCATATCAGAGAGCAACGGGGAAGCCGGGAATGAGAAATGCAGCTAAAAAGCAGGGGCTGCCGCTCTGAGGGGGCCCAAGGCAGAGCTGGGAGCCGCATACCCGGCCCCCGCGATGCCTCAGCAGCTCTGCATCTTCCCTGAAGTAGAATTTGACCCGTATGCATTGACAACAGAGAGAGCACTTTTCCCCTCCCTTTTCATTCACCTCAATTTACATTTAAGCACAAGGCGTAGCCATTTGGGGTCATTTTAGAGCGTCACTAAGTACACAAACACAATTCCCCATGCGTCTCCCCGCTTTAAGCATTCGCACGGCTCGACTCATTTAGGCAGAAAATCCTTTTCATACCATTTTTCATTTTGTCATGAGGTCTTTACATCCCAGTTCACTTTCACGCTGTTTCCCGTCCGAGCTTGACAGCCCCGTCGCAATGCCAGTCATTAGCGGCCACAATGCAAACAGTGTTACAAAAGTTGACTTGTGCAAGATAAACGAGCCACTGATTTCTATATACAAAGACAGTTGCTAGGGCATGCTTCCTTCCATGGCCTTTTGTTGCTAAATTATTACCTTCCAATGCTTCCTTTCAGATGGCAAATACGTGTGTTTTCTTGCTCAGATCTTATAAAATAGTTTCTCCCCTGTTTGTGCTCCAAAATGTTGCACAGTGAGAAAGAAACGCTACATTGAAGAAGAAAGGCACTCAAGTCACCTGTTATTTATTATTCCATATTACAAGAACTCACTATTGTATAGCGGGTTCAACACAAATGCACAGCAAAAGAAAGTCACGGTCCCCAAAACCTTGCAGTCTAAGCAGACAGCCTAAGTAGCCGTGAGGGACTTTTGCTTTTAATAGACTTTCTTGGAACTGCTAAAATTGTAGTTTTTCTCTTTTTCTTTCACTTACTTGGAAAATGGACACAATATCAGTCCAGAGGAAAATCATGTCATTCAAACTGGGTCGCTAATGACAGCTTTAAATTAACCTTGCACTCAGACCGCTGGGAGTGAGCTCTGGAAGCTGTGCTTACTGGATGTTGTTGGTATGCAGTAAGATACGCTGCCTCTAAGCACTGGGCAACCGAATTTATGCATGAGAAAATTCTCATCTCCTATCTTGTTCTTGCAAAGTTTGGTTGTTTCTGGGTATGGGGAGAGGATGTCTCTTTTTTCATTCCTGGTACAATAGGCATCTTGTCGGTCATTCTGGAGAAAACCTTCAGCATCTTTTGATGGCTGTAGCATGATAACAATTTATAACAGCCACTGAGTTGGCCATATGGGAAGGGGGAAGAATACTCATGCTGCCTAATGATAGAGAAGTGCTCTTTCTTCCTCAGGTTCTAGTGTCCCATTTCCTTTCTTCAGAGCAAAGGTGAAATTACTGTATCATATTTTTAAAACCATCACTGAGGAAAAAGTGAACAAGGGAAAGAACAAAACCAGGCTGCTAATTTGTTCCTACTCCCCGTGCAGGACAGGGAAAAGATACGTGCCTGGCAGGGCAGTAAGGGTGCTTTATCTGGAAAAGGCCGGACGCACGCCAGTGTGTGTTGGACGGATGGTTTGGGAGGAGGGGAAGGGAAGGAAGAGCAGCTGCATGGCCCTGACAGCTCTTTTCTGCACACACGTAACCAGGGCAGTCAGCGCTACACTACCCACATGTAGCACCTTGGCCATCATTGGGAGACAGCCAACGTCCTCCTCAATCTCTCTGCTCTTCCTCTGCAGCTCATGAAGGGGGAGACTCCCATACAGGGCAGGAGCCCAGCTATTGGTTCATGATTCACCTAAATATTGACACTGCATTTCCAGCTCCCAAGGAACCCAAAGCTTTCACATATAAATTCCTTCCTTCTTTATTTAGGACTAGTAGACCTATAAATATCTCCACCTAAGCCCTTCTTCAGATCACACGCAGAGCGAAAGCTGCTGTCCTCAGAGAGTCCGTGCTGGGGAGGGATGGGTGAGCAGCAGCTCTGCTACGCTCTGCCCAAGCTGCGAAACTGGGCAGAGGGCACAGGGAGCTCCTGTGCACAGGGAGGAACACAGAGAGCCTCTTCGAGCATGTTCCTGGCTATTGCTTTTTGCTCTGGAGACTAACTGAACATTTTACTCCCCAAAAACTAGACTCCCAGTGCAAGATGGCCACACCATCAAGAAGCATTCGTATCCTGGATGGCTACTAATGTGCCGAGCTGAACTGGGCCTGCTGTCCCCACAGTTCATTTCTTCTCTGCCAAATCCCCATCCGGGTGGCAGCCACAAGCCTCCACCTACCTGCACCTCACTTTGCTGAAGCATTTCTGCCTGGCTGCTGAGTGAAAGGGCTAAAACACTTCAGCTTGCTCGGCGAGGACTGTCAGAGACCTCACAGGTCTCCTGCTTACTCCCCAGGCCAGCCAAACAAGGACAGCACACCTGGTTCTTTCGCTGGCCAAGCAGGAGCTGAAAACAAGCCTGTAGGTAGGATTTTGCCTCTAGGATGAGTCCAAGTAGGGATTTAAGAGAACTTACACATACCTTTTTTTGGAAAAAGCCTTTTTTGGGGAAGATTCAGAAAATTTTGAAATATGATGGCAGCTCCGTAATTTTGGCAGTATCCTTCAGGATGGTTCCAGTGGGAAAATGCACAAAAACTATGTCAAACTTTATAATAATACTGGAAAATGCAAATACATTTCCCAAATTTTATTGTCCTTGATTTTACAATGAGGTTTCTGCAGTAACCCCAGATATGTAAGAATGAAATCCCCATATCAAACCCGAATAATTGACCATAATTCTTCAGAATTATCTTTTAAATAAATGGCCATTTCAGATTAAACTTATGCTCCCTCTCTGGAATGTTCCTCTCTTCAGAAATTTGACTTCTTCTAGCTAAAGAGTCCCAGTTTTCACCATCTTCTATGCACACAACTATATTTTGATACCATCTTGGAAATAAAATAATGTGATAATTTAAAAGGAAATATCACTTTCCCAACCCTACAGCAGGGCTCTGCAGTGAGCTGTGGGGCTACATGACTTTGATGCTGGCTGATCTCTTATGGGTCACATAGAGAAAACTTTGAGACATAGTCAGATGAGTTAAATCTGCTGTAAAAGCTTCACCTTTGGGACTCTTGCCACATAAATATTTATAACGGGAGTTTAATTCTTCAGTCCCCTAGGAGCTGGAGCTGGGGCTTGCTGCTATTTCTTGCTTTGTTTTACCAGCGTGATCTTGGCCTTTGATTCTTTCCCCCATCATTCCCTGTTACCTATGTGCTATTATTTCCACAGCTTCAGTCACTCCAGAAGTATATTTGGCTGCAAGCTCTGTTGTAACTCTCAGCAGTGCTTTGGGACACGCTCCCATGCTATTGTATCACACTGAAATAATCCCAGGCAAACAGATCTTTTCAAAGACTTTCGTTAAGGGAACATCTGTGAAAACTGGAGTAGTGCTACTTGAAACAGGCGTATCAATCATAGCGCTGCATGCTTTCAAATTTGTATATTTCCAAGATGTTGCAGGACTAGTTCTATTAGAAGAGAAACATGCTGTCTGCTTCATGTTTGAGACCATAATTTAACTCACAGGAGAATTCCCTGAAGAGCTGGATGGATGCCAGACTTCTTACCTCTAGTAATTGGCTTACATTTTTATGATCTTCCCCTTTTTAACCTTACTCAATGCAATATGTTTAGCTGCCCTGATCTTCCCCACCTTTCCTATGTCAAGAAAGCCAAGATGAGCAGGGAGGAAAACATGAAGAGGGCCCAGCTCAGAGACTGAAGCAATTTTCTGCTGTTTTTCTGCCAGCATGAGATCAAGCTCCAAGGTCTTGCAAGCAAAGTTTGGACTCTGCTCATCTCAATGGCAAATGCTTTGGTTGCCATCATGCCTGTCTTTTCTCCAACAGCTTGGTAGCTACAGGACACATCTTCAAGATGTGGAAGACCTGAATTTTGGGTCTTTGTCAGTCCCGAAGGATTTGAGCTCATGGCTCTTGTGATGAGAGCTTCCTTGAAACCAGAGCCAAGGGTTTTTATTCAGAGATGTGTACAGTAAATCACAACAGAAAGCTTCACCTTTGGGACTCTTGGGTTTTGGAAGAGCCAAAACCCAGCTCTCCTGACTCTTGGCCCAAGATCTGACTCAGTACCTGAGGTCCTCCAGAAACAGCCACAACCACAAAATCCTTACAGCTTTCAGGGAAACATCTTCCTGTCTGTTATCAAAACACCTGGTATTCATCATCTTCTAAATACTCTGTTATTGCTGGTTAGAGTTTGAGGGGAGAAGAGAACCGGTGATTTTCGTTTGCTTCAATCAGCTGAAATAAACAAACTTAACTGTGTAGTAGCTACTTCTGCAGCCTTGAAAGAAGGGGGTCCTAGTGGGTCCTATTGCATTTTAAACCCAGACACAAGGAAAACAGAGCTCCTCAACTGCACCTGGGGACTACCTCCTTTTTAGAGATGTTTGGTTTTGCTTGCTTCTCTTTGAATTTATGGCATCACATGTCAAACACTATGCTCAGATCAAGAAACCACGGTGCCCCAGCTGCTTTTAAACCCTGCGCCCTTGCAGCGCGGACGCTGTTGAGAGTCTACATACCACGTGGAAGACGCCGGCGGCCTTGACGGGTCTGAAGCCGGCGACGGGCACGCAGTGGTCCGCGTGGCCGTTGCAGAAGCAGCTGCCCTTCACGATGAAGTCGTAGATGGCGAAGTGCAGCAGCTGCGGGGGCGGCGGCGGGCGGCCCTCGGCGCGGCAGGGGCAGGCCTGCCGCTTCAGCAGCCGCACGCGCAGGTTGGTGATCTTCAGCTGCTCCTGCGCCGCCGCGCTGTACGGGTCCTCGGCCGCGAAGGGCGGCGACAGGGCTCGGTATATCACCTGCATGGAGACACCCGCGGGATGAGACACACACAGAAAGCGTGGGCAAGGCTCGCGGCAGCACCTAGGGCTCCCTGAGGCGTGCAAAGCCCTGCAGTGCCCCCAGAATGTTGCCATTAGCTGATAGCAAAGGTTGTGGCCTGGCCGCCACCGTTGCGCCTCGCCGCTGCGAGAGCAGGCACGTGGCGCAGAGACGGGCCTTCCTCCGGGCAGTAACACAGAAGGTAAACGTTTCCTCCCCTCTCCCCCTTTCCCAAAGTGGGGCATTTCTTTAACAAATAAAGCCTGGGTTTCCAAATATTTGGCGCCTATCAGTCCCAGGCTGCTTCCCATGGAAAAGTGATTAGGTGAGGCGATTAGTGACGGCAAGTCGATAGCTGAGAGGACCCAGATAAGGGAGAAAGAAAAGTTGAGGGCTTCTTGAGTTTAAACAAATACTTATCAGCCACCCTTTATTTTAACTTCAGTTGGATGGAATAGGTAAATATTAGCTCAAATTGAAAATTGAGAGCACTAGACAAAAATAACTAATTTTCTTTAAGAGGTTTATTTAAAACTTGTTGGCCTAGGTGCCTATGGTGTGAAACCATGAACAGCATACATTTCATTTAGCTACCACTCACATAAAATGACATTTCTTTGACACAGGCATCTGTCACTGGCACATTTAATTTACGGTGCACACTTTAAAGATAGTTAGGTTGTTCTTCACTGACCGGTTTGAAGGCTGGATGAATCCATAATGTTATAAATAGGTGCCAAGGGGGTCAAGTTGTGCAGAGCAGCTGGGGTGCTCCAGAGTACCCAGAGGGATGGGAAGAAAACTTGATTTAGTGAATCTCGTAATCGCTGGTGCTCAGGCATGGGAGCTGCTCTGCTCTTACTGACGGATGTGGTTGATCCCTTTCAGCTAATGATGGCTTCCCTTTAGTTTGGCTGGGATTCACACACACTGGCGATAGGCGCTCTTGATGCGCCGGCATTGCCAGCCACCTCTCCCAGCCCATGGCTACGGGCAGAGCTCCTGGCCAGCACCTGGCTGCTTTCCACAGCTGCCAAGCCCCAGCCCGGGGAAGTTTTGTCAAGGCCTCGAAGGAGATTTAGAGCTTTTCCTGTGTCTGATCTGAGTGGTGGCAGGGGGCTTTTGTGCACCCTGCACGCCCACTGAGTGTGGTGGCGATCCATGGGCTGGCACCAGTGGGCCTGGACATGCTGCTGCCCGACGCGGCGCGTGGACACGCATGTCATGGCACAGCGGCACCTGGACACGCACGTCTCAGCACAGCAGTGCCTGGACACACACATCATGGCACAGCGCGCTCGGACACGCACGTCAGGGCACAGCAGCACCTGGACATGCACGTCCCGGCACAGCGGCACCTGGACACGCATGTCCTGGGACAGGAGCACGTGGACACGCACGTCAGGGCACAGCAGCACCTGGACATGCACGTCCCGGCACAGCGGCACCTGGACACGCATGTCCTGGGACAGGGACGCGTGGACACACATGTCACGGCGCAGTGGCATGCACGGACAAGCTGCCCGTGCCATGGCACCGCTGCCAGGTCAGCAGCAGCTCCCACAGAGCTGCTGCATCCCACAGGGATGTGAGCGTCTGGCTGCTTTTCCCTAAAGGCTGCCCAAGGGGGAGGAGGTAGCTGGGAAGATTGAGGAGGACAGGGTTGATGCTGTGGTCCTTGTGTAGACGTGCTGAGTCTGATGAGGGGTACGGATAAGTAGTAACGCATTTCGAAAGGTCTTTTTTTACTTATACACAGTCTTTTTGGCTTCTCTAAAATTAAGAATATCAAGCTGATCTGAATACAGCCCCTAAAGGATACACACGCCAGGCCCTCCACATCTTCCCAGAGCTGGCTATTTACCCAAGCTTAAATTAATGCAACGCAGATCACATTGACTCCTTGGCAGCTCTGTGAACACAAGATGCTTTCAGATACGGAAGGAAAATTCCCTGGAAAACATCCAGATTTGAGACATTAATTTCCTTTTAGTGGGGATGATGGAAAATGCCAGGCTGAGAAATTTTAGTAAAAAATTAGCACTTTGGATTCCTTGTGATTGCATAAATGGCCTCTCTGAGAAGCCCTTTGTTCTTCCTGATTCAGATCAGAGCGGTGAAGGAAACACATACATGGGAACCAGATACAGTCAGAGATTTTCTTCTCATCATTTGCAGTTGCTCTTATTTATCCGGACACATGCACCCCATGCACATCTCTGATGTTTATAACTCTAGCAAAGGCCGTTGGGGTGAGCAGATCAGCAATTTTGAGTGCCTTTGCAATTGGAGAGTTAAATCTCGGATGGATGGAATTGAGGGGGAGTTATGCTACTGGTTTCAATGGAGACAGTATTCCAGCTCAATTCCTAAAATGTTGCAAACATTTCTTTTTATGGCTACTTGGAAACAGTTGATGCTAAACATGTTCCCTGCCTGTAATTCCCGGTGGGTTACAAGGAGCAGCTTCTCAGCAGCTCGTCATGGCAGCTCCATATCGCTCCAGTGACACGCAGCTGTCCTGAACTCAACTTGGTGGCTTGGCAGCCCCAGCTCCAGAGCCCCTTTGCAACCTAAAGTAGTGCAGAGTAACAGACGGAGTCTGATCCCAGCACTAATAACAGAGTCAACATCCCTCAGCTACTGCTAGATATATTTTCATAAAATACAAAACAGTTATTATGACACACAAAACACGAACAGCAAATCTCTGCCCTGTCCCAGTCAATTGGACTGAAGCCCCCAGAGGCCGTGTAGCAAGATCAAGAACATGTTTCTCAGCAGGATTTCCTGGCTAACCGCTATGATTTATCCCATCCCATCTTAGGAATAATTCTAGCACAACAGTCAGGTCACACTGTCTTCATACATGAAGCAGCTGTTACAGAGCTGCACCTCTACCCTACCCAGAACCCCACGTGCAGAGATGTTCAAAAGTCAGCGCTTGCACTTTTACCTCTGCTCTCGGCAGCTCTTCCACAGGTGGGATGGCCCATGGGCTACAGCATCCTGTCCACAAAGGCACTGTGGTTTTGCAGAGCAAAGCTGGTTCTGTTTTTATACCTACAGTCCTTCTGCTGGCAGCCCCTGAGCACAGTAATCAGCCAGGCTTCTGAACCAAAATATTGTTTAATTTTAACCGCACAGAAGAAGCATTCAAGCAGGATTTGAGGAGAACTTACAGCCTATATAGACATTAATCTTGCCTACGCTGTGTGCCTCACCATGGCTTTTGTAACCTTGCTCCTGGTTTCTGCATCTCTGTCCCCACTGCAGGCAGGTGCCCGAAGAGCCAGATGGGCTCCCCGTGGCAGGGCTGTACTCGAGGGAGCCCAGCAAGCTCCTGTGTCAGCACTGCGTCCCCATCCCTTTTCCCCAGGCTGGCTCCACGGGAGGCTGCACAGACACCTCGAAGCCAGCACTTGTCAGCAGCCTTGGAAGAGTCGTCAAAACAACCGCTTAAAGCGAAGTGACTAACCCTGAGCCACTGCTTCCTCTTCCCGACAGCTCTGCAAAGACCTCCCGGTTTAGCTCGCCAAAACAACACTCAAAACACGTGTCCATGGCCCAAGTGGCCGGGACAGGAACCCTTGGCAGCAGCTGCACAGCTGCGGCTGGAGTGCTGGCTCACTAGGGTACATCTCAATTTTTCGGATATTTGAGGCAACTGCTCTGGCAGCTGAGAAGGGGCAAACACAGATTCCCTCACACCTCTCCAAAAAGTCTGTGCCTGAAGACTGAAGAGAAAGAAAGTCAATTGCTCTCCATAGTGAAAAAGCCCTGGGAAAGGTCCTGCCACAGAGTGCTACCAAAGTTACTGTACTGTAACTAAGCAAGGAAGATGTTGAGTTCAATGGATAGAAGAGAACGTCCTTCCTGACCGTCCTTAAAACCTGTATTCAGCGAGCCTCACTGGATGGCTCTTAAAGCCTCTGCCAATATGATACTAGGCCAAAATTAAGCATTATAACATTTGGAAGGTGATGTGGCTTCCCCTGGTAGCAAGTGGGCAGGACAAGTTGGGAGGACAGCATCTTTATACTAGCAACTGCCTAGTGAATGCATTAATGCATGTTCTTGTTTTTTAGAGCTAGAAAAACTGTAAATGCACAACTGTCCTGTGCTAGACATGCCAAAATGCTTCCTATCAAAAACACATCTTCATTCCCAGCATTGCCACCTCTGTTCTGGCCTCCCTCCTCTGCTGCACCTGCAACATTTCTCGGGGTCATCCTGCATGCTGTTCCACATTGGTGTTTCCTTTTACCGTGCAAGAGTCACATTCCTTCCACACTATCTGGAATTTTACTCTGTTGGTTCTTGTCTCCTATAAATGTGATGTTTGTATGGATCAATGTCAATACTGAAGTGATTTAAAGCTTCCACAAGGATTTTCTTCTTGGGAAAAGACTATCTACGTAGCCAAATACCCTGGACACCACTTGCTGTGGCGCTCCTTCCTCGCGGTGCTGAGCAGGAGAAGACCAAGCGCTGCCTCCCCTAGAGCACCCTGCACACACTCCAGAGTAAAAATACCCTGGTTTCCAGCCAGGCCGCTCCATCTGTCTGTGCTTTGGGCACATCACAACATAGACACCCTCATAAATTTTCACAGTATTTCCATTTCCTTGTGTGCAGTCACAAGCAGCTTTCGATCTGTTGATTACTTCACTTTTTCTTTTCTTTTCTCTTAGTGGCGCAAGAAGCCTTAGCTGTTCACCCTTCCCCAGACACAGAAATGTAGCCCAGAATATAAATAAAACAACGTCCATGAATGTGGTACACTCAAGTAACCGCTTGTACCACAATGACCTCGATTTATAAATACATAAAAGTCCCTTTGCAAGAAGCACCCTAGTATGTTTACGCTCAAAAAGCAATGAAAGGGCAGCTTTATATATATATATCCACAGTGGGAAGGAAAATGCTAATGAACGATGCTGAGAACACAACAAAATAGGCTCCAAGGTCAACGCTGCCTGAGGAAGTCAACAAACCCAATGAAAGATTTCCCACTAGCAGAGTTTTCTACATAGGTGCGTCTTGGACTGCTGAGCTCCTGCCAGCTGGAGTTGTGGGGGACCAAACCTCTTGCCATGAAACAAGGGACTGCAGTGATGAACGGGGTCCCTTGGTTTGCAGGTAGCCACAACGGTCATCCTTACTTGGGTTCGTAAAATGACAGCAGAAATTAATGCATGGAAGAGTGAATAAATGAACAGGTAAGTGAATAAGGAGACCCACATGGAAACAAGCCAACAAGTGAGCAAAATGACAGAAGTAAAAGTAATAACTAACTGTGTAAGGCATAGCCACACTTTGTTTGCTTGCAAATGAAAACCCAAATGATACCATGACATGAAATGGTCCATGGTTTCTTTCAGAAGGAGCAAGAACACCAAAGAGAAGCACAGACTCTGCCCTGTATCGTCTAACCACATCCATGAAAATGCATCTAAAATCCCTCAATTAATGTGATCTATTTATAATAGGGACTCAGTTATTTGGCTTCTAGGCATTTACTAAATTCAGTACTGTTTCATTTGACTTTTGCAAGTAGTTTTATTCACTTTCATGCATTTTACAGAGAAAAGGAAAAAACTCCTGTAAGAAAAAAGGATGCATGGTTTGCTGTTTTCTCCAAATACAGTCAGCTAAAAAAATGCAAGGCCTGCGTCAGTTTATAAGAGGAAATATGATGTCTAGGTAAGTGTTCAACAGAGATGTTAAGGTTTGCATTAGGAGCCTGCAGTGTTTGTTGGTATGTGGACACTAAATAAATATAGCTTAAATGGCCTGTATTATTAGGCTCTGTTGAATCTCCGTGTCACTGGAATCTATCTGGTTTATTTAGCACTTGTACAGTGCTTTCAAAATGCGGGCAGTAAAGCCCGTGGTGGAGCTCTGCCAGCACCCTGGTCTCCTGAGAAATCTCCCTCCAGTCCTCAGGCCCTGCCCCCAGTTGAGGCAACGTTGCTCACATCCTGCTTGGGTGAGATAGATACCCACATGGGGCAAAACTGAGCGCTAAAGCCCCCCGGTGGGCTGAGCTCCCTGCGTATCCGATGCCCAGCGCCCGTGAACGCGTTTCCACCCGGAGACTCCAGCAGGATACAGCAGTGCTAGTGCTGGGGTCGCCTTTCTTGGTTCCTGCACTTCCCCCAGGACTTAGTCCGGGCTCTGCAGCTTTGCTGCTGTCCTTGAGCCAATTAAGCTTCCCTCCTAATAGATGTTAAAGTTAAAAGTAATCACTTGCCTTGCTGAGAGTTACTGAAAGCTCACAGGGGGCAATTAGGCTGATTTGTAGATATGAGTAATTTAAAAATAATAGTAATGACACAACATGTGTGTGCCCACTGGGGCTTTCTATAATGTTAATCTGCCACAATGTCTGCTTTCAACTTCCATCCAAGAAACTGCATTAGGAGCAATAAAATAATCATCACCGTGAAAGCCTAATTAGGCTTTTATTTTTTATTTTGTTTTATTTTTTTATTTTTCACTTGCAGAGGGAGTCAAATCTAAACGTGGCTGTGGGAACTGAGCGCCAGACAGGTACTCCCACTTAGAGGACTTTCACACCCACCTGTCCCTCTCGCACCCTCTTTCAGCAGGGCTTGAGTGCTGGGTCCCACCTGCCCCTCTGCTAGTCCCCAGCTCTCCAGAAGAGCCTTGGAGCTGAGACCGCTCCCTGCTCATCTCCCTGCACCTTTCCTAAAGAGCGGTTCCCAACAGCAGCTGAAGGAAAGTCTTGTTGTACACAGGAGGATGGCAAACCTTAGTAGCTAACAGCCACTTCGGCTTAGTGCCGTAGCAGACCTATCTTAAGAACCACAAAAGTGAAATTTGGACCATGATAGCTGGGATAAAGCACATGGGTGGGATTACACACATGGCATTATCAGCTGTGCTTCCTACCAGCATCTCACCAACATTGTACACATCAACTGGTCACTGCCATTATTTCAAGCCAAGCACAGCAGATCTTAGTTGATACATGCAGGGAGCATGGACAGTCCTATTTGCACTGTCATCTGTGGCGACCCTTTTTTACAGCAGGTAAAATCCTCAGGCACAGAATTCATATGATTTAACTGGAATTACAAGGCACTGCCAGGAGCAGAGCTCCCCATTAGCCATACTCAAGTTCTAACCACTAGCCCCGGTGCTGATAATAACCAACCTATTTCCTCTCAACATATGCCCCTGGAAGACAGAGATATTCTATAGAGAGATTTTTATTGTCTTTCAGATTTATTACTGAAGTCTCACATCTACCTCAGTATTTACTTCCCTGGTTAGGATGTTTGACACTGAATTTCCAGGGATTCTCTGTGCCAGTGTGGTCAATCTCTGTCCCATTCTCTCTTTAGCTCCTCTGAGAGAGGAGAACAGTGTCTGCAGAGGAGTGTTTCATTTTGTTAAGGTTAGTGTCATGTTGAAATATGACTTATGCACTTACACTGTGTGTGTATCTGTGTGTCTGTCTGTTGATCCCTCCTAAAATCTTTCAAACTGGCTAACCACATTTAATCAATATATCTTTAAGAGATTAAGCTCTTATAATCTTAATAAAAAGTTTTGTTCCTTACCAAAACCAAACCCAGTGAACTTCTCCCTCTGTGCTGAAGGCTTCTAGAACCACAGTGCCGCTACCCTCTACTGATAAATGGCTGCTTGACTCACTTGATGCACTATCGCACATGCAGAGCAGAAGAGCTATTGAGAGAAAAACCCATCAGTAGCAAGACGCAAGGTTAGTTGCAATGATCCTTGGCTAAAACAAGACTTTGGCAGATGCTTTTTATAATTGACATGATGTGGGAAGTTTGTAAGCTGAAATTGGTATCTCCCACAAGCTCCTCTAAATGTATTTCTTTATTTGTCTGCTTTATTTGTTGAAATAGACTCTAGGGAAGGGTCCCACTTTTCCTCAGGGAAGGGCCTGTGTATACACAGTCACAGTGTGCACTTTAGTATCATGGATGAGATGAAGCAGCAAGAGGAATTGGAAAACATGACCTGCTACTGCAGAGAAACTTAGACTTGATGACTTAGGCATAAAGAAAGCTCTAAGGGCACCATGAGCAAATGCAGCTTGGCTTTCAAGATGCAATATGAAACAATCCTCTATATCCGAACGCTCAAGCAATGGCCATAGAAACCTGCTACATACGACCAGCAGCCATCCAATGAGCTCACCAAGTTGCTGCAGAAATGACACTCTTGTGGCTGTTATGGCTATTTAATGTGATTTGATAAAGGACAACATTTGGGCACATTTGGCTTGTGCCTATAGCTCTACTGCTATTTTTTACAGCACATAAAACTAGAGAAACAATGTCACATCTCACCATCCAAGAGTTACACAGTCTTACAAAGTTTTAGGAAAGGAAATCCAGCTGTTTCAACAAAGCTCTTTCAAATAACTGGTTTTAGTGGATGCCTTGACAGATTAATTTATAGCAATACAACTAATATAATTTCAGAAACTTAAGGCAATGTTCTGCCCTTTTCCAAGTAACTGACCATGCGAGAAAAATTGTCACTAACATACGGAAGCCAACAGGTGAGTGGCTGAAAGAGGCATGAGGAAAACCTGGGCAAGCCTTGGGATCTCCCCAGAATCCCTGGCATTTCTGTCCAGCAGCTCTCAGACGTGAGCCAACTTCCCAAGCGCCTTTTCATAGAATCATAGAATCACAGAATGCTTAAGGTTGGAAGGGACCTCTAGAGATCATCTAGTCCAATCCCCCTGCACACACAGGGTCACCTAGAGCACGTGGCACAGGACTGCGTCCAAGCGGGTTTGAAGATCTCCAGAGAAGGAGACTCCACAACCTCTCTGGGCAGCCTGTTCCAGTGCTCTGTCACCCTCAAAATGATCTTTTGAGATCATGCTACACAATCTCATTAGATGAAAATGAAACACTGCTAGGTCATGCCTGCTTTCATTCAGACAATGATCACAGAAGTAATATTCTTATCACAGAAATACCTCTCCACTGAAAATAGCTCGAAGCATTTGGGTTTCTTCCCCTCCAATTAGCAATGCTGCTCCAAGGACAGGTAGCTTATTCCCACAGTGGCTTTATTTTACCTGATCGCTATTTTCTCTCATCAAACCCAGACAGAACATTCAATTCATTTGTTCATGAATCCTGTTGGATGAATGTTGCCATTGGATATTCACTGTGATGGAAAAATAATGATTAAGATGTTCTTATCTTTGAAATTTCTTTTTCAAAGCCACTGTTTTCAGAGCTGCACTATCCTGCCTGGGAAAATGAACCAGCACATTTCAGGTGACAACGTGAAGAAGTCCTGTGGCCTATCAGTAAGAAAGACAATATTTAAATGCTTTTCCTTGTAGCTGCCCTCTTTTTTCTATCCCCACAGAGATTGATGGGCTCAGCCATGGTCTGCCAGCAGTACCTGCTTTGTACAGGGACGCCGAGGAAAACCTGGAGCTACATCTGAAGAGCCAGAGAGAGAAGTGGCCTTGCTTGTTCACAGGCAGTGCCCCGAGGAAGGCTGGCTCGCTGCCTGGGGCAGCAGCACAACCCCCTGGGCAGCTGGGGAGCGGGGCACACGGCCGTGCAGGAGCGCCGCAGCATCGCCCGCGCTTCCTTCAGCCCGAGGGTAGCTCACTTGGAAGGACCTTTTGCGACTGCTCTTGTCTGGGATGAAAAGACTTTGTGTGCATGCGTCTGGCTGCTTGCTGACGCCCCGCAAAGCATTCGCTTGCCTGGCACTGCACTTAATTTTGGGAGAACGATACCTGTCTGATTTACATGCAAATAGGCAGAGTCAAAGAGGCCCTGAGAAACGGCACTCCTCCCCTCTCAGCCTGCTGCTGGAGAGCTCAAGCCATGGCGCGCAGCTACGGCGATGCTGTTTGGGACACTAACACCTTTTCTTCTGGGAAATGTGGCCCAGGCGGAATTTGAGGATTTCCCATTTGTCTAGCATTTTGGATGTCAATAGACTGGAAATCTCATGCAAATATCCATTGTGTATGCACAGATTAAGTCCACAGAGCACGAAGTTCTGAGTCAGAACTTCTGAGATGCATCAAGATTCACTGTGCTTCCCAAGAATACATTTGTAACCAGAGGAATATGGCAGCCCTGCTTTACAGCCAGCAAACGGGGAGCTGAATAAGTGTGCCAGTCTTCCCTTTGTGCCAACAGGGAACAGTGGAACGAAGCAGTGGGGTGCAGTGCTGGAAGAGAGCTCTGGCTTCGCACAGCACTTTTCTCAGGGGAAGCAATAGTCCTGCTAACAAGGCCAGGTGCCAATTTAGAGAATTAAATTCTGCCTACCCAAATTCCTCTTGTTTCATCTGGGTACAGTGCTCTTCACTGCCTACATAAGGACATAAGTTTGAAAAGGACCTCTTGGAGTCATGGCACCCATTCCCTCCCATTGTAGCTGGCCTACAATATATCCCCTTTCATAGACTGGCCAAGCTCCCTCTTAGGAATAATTTGTCTTAGCTGATCCAGCAGCTCCAATCTGCAGTAGTTGGAAACTCTCTGTTCTAAGCAGGGGACTGTGGATCCGCGTTATTAAGCGTTGGCCATGCTCCATCCCAGAGATGGCTGCACTTCAGTAGCTGGCCAAGCAGAAGGCCAAATCCCAAGTGCCATAAGCAGTAGGAAAGGAAGAGAGAAAAGGAGATGATGAGACCTTTTTGTCAGCTAGTTGCAAAAGGATAATTGTGTGGAGGATCATTTTACTCTGGGGAGAGTAACAAATCATCTCGTGCATGCCCTGGTCCTTCTGAGACGCTGGGTGCCTGGGAAGCCCAGCAAAGGGACTCATCGAGGCTCTGGGACTGCTAGGGGCTTGTCACAACCTGGCCCAGAGGCTTGCTGAGAGCATCACCTTTGCTACTCCACGCACAGTAGACCTAGGAGAAGACTGCCCCACTGTGGGTGCAGGCTCTGAGCGCCGTCCAGTGCTGTGCTGGCCGGCGGGCACCATCCCGCTCTGCTCTCGTGACCCGACGCCAGGGGGAATGTGCTTGCTCAGCAGCTGGCACAGCCCTTGATTTTTAGATACCTTCATCATTTCATCAACTCCAGCCTTAGTCTGCTTATGTCATCCCATTAGAAATCCTCATTCTTCTTCTTTAGGCTAAGGAAATAGGGGACCCCTCATGTAGGTTAATTCAGTGAGATAACGCAGAGTGATTCTCTGCCTGGCCATAAACCGATCACCACCGGCGCCCATCTGAGTAAGTAGCTCCTTCGCATGCAATGCTTTTGTGTAACACCCAACAGGGAGCATTTTCACAAAGACAGAATCATCAGGATGCTCTCCAAAAGTTTTCCTCTACAAAAGGCACTTTTACAACATATGGAGATGGCATTTGAAAACATGGGGCCTTGGCTGCATCCTTACCTGCCCTATGCTCCGCTAAGACCAGAGAGCAGCAGGAACCTCACTTTCCTTGCAGCCAGTTTGGGCTTTTATTTCCTCTTTGTCCAGATACCAGTGACAGAGAACCATTAACAAAACAGTTCATATCCCTCTCATAGTCTGAAGTCTAAGTCTCTTTTGAGGCTGCTCTTTGCTATTTGCAGTTTCCTTGTGGAGTCCCAAATTCTGCAAGTGACTGAGCTCAAATCTCCCATGCCCAACAGATCCTTGGAGCTCAGATCAGTGGAGGTTCAGGCCCAGTTAAGGATACTAAAAAGGTGGTAGATATGTTTAAAGCCAAAATTAAGACAGGAAGACTTTCTACGCTGCAGCACAGTGTGTCTATAATCCAAAAGTAGGGCTTCCAAAATAGAAACCCTGAGTACCTTTAACTGCTGTTTGTGTCAGCCAGTGCTAAAATTGCTCCGTGTCTATTAGGGCCAAACTCCTAATTAGCAGGATGCAATTTACTTTTACTCTACAGAGTTATTTTCAGGTAAAACCTGTATGGCTGGTGTGCAAATCCCTAATGAACAGAGGCAGCCTGCATGCAGTAACAACACACCACAGAACATTGGAAGGTTTTCTGCTACAGGAGACACATGAGATCAATAAAGTGCTCAGTAAAACACACACACACTGCAGTAAAACAGAAGCATGTGATGCTTCAAAAGTTGGAAGCATGTTAGCATTTGTTGCTGGAATATTTTCAAGCTGCAAATACACTTCTCCTATTAACAGAAAATAGCAACAATGGTTGACGTCTCAAAGTGATTTATTAGCAGTATTCTGAATAGATGAACACTCAAACAAGTTACTAATTTACTAAAATCTTGTCAAGGAGACTCTGCTTCAGTAAGTTCTTTTATTGTGGAGTTTGCCTAAATGGGGACACTCAGGCGAGCTAATCTGAATTGACCACAGATGGGAATTTAAAGTGAATGAGATAATTGCATTGCAGAGTGGACAGTCACTCTCACTCATAGTTAAAGAATTAACATCTGCTCAGGGCCCCATGTAGACGAGCCCTTAACAGTGACATCTAGTCAAAGATAATTTTAAGATTAGCCTGTAAAGGAAGAAATATTAACACGATCCAAAATATGGGAGGGAAGATAGACCTTTTTGTATACTAATATAAATGGCGTTCTTATCTGAGCCTGAGGGGAAGATAGACCTTTTTGTATACTAATAAAAATGGTGTTCTTATCTGAGCCTGAGGCTGCAAGATTTTATTTCTGCATCTTGTTTACTTAGATTGGATTATATTTGGCTGGTGAATCCAGTTCTGATTTTCCTCGCAGTAATATGGCTCAGGGGTAACACCCTGAAAAACTAGAATTATTCTGGATCTGTACCATACTCATATGACACAGGCTAAAACTTGGCCTTATCCCTGATAATATAAGGCCAGCATTTAGAGGCTTCTGCCTGGGCTAAACAAACTTTTGTCGTGAAACAATTAATTCACTAAATTAAGCATAAGGGAAGTCTTCAGTGACCCCTTTGCACACAGCTGATCCTAAACCGTTCCCTGACAGGGAAGAAGTGTGTTCTCCCCTTTACAGTTTTGCAAGCTTGTTCCCTCCCACTAGCAGACCTTTAAAGTTTGCTGGAAACCCAAGTGGTTGCACTGGCATTTACTTTTCCTTCATCTTCTCCTTTTCCCACTGCTCCTGCATGGAGTTCCAGTCAGCAAAGTCCCTAGGTACATGCCTATAAGTATGTGCTTAATTCCTTCAGCAAAGCCTTTAAGACTAAAACTAGAGCATTAGTGTATTATTCTCAAAAACCAGTGCATGGCTGTGACTAGATTCTTCTTTTGACCCTTTACATCAAATTCCATGGTAATGTTATGGAAAAAAAAGTATTCCTAAATTATTCCTTGCAATGGTCATACTGCCTGTTTCTGTCGTATCCCTTGTGACGTATGCTTTCCCACATTTTGAGCACTATCCATACATTGGTTAATCAGGCACGTGTTGCTGCCCATCACTAAAAAAAAAAAATCCCTGCTTCCCGTTGTTACTGGATGAACATGAACACTGGACGAACACTGTGTTAAGCACCAGGCATTCCTCTCCTCCTACATTGTACTTGTAGGATTTGATCTTCCCCCAGGCTATTTTGATGCAAAACAGGAATAACTTCAGCATAAAGCAAGAGGAGGAGAAGATACCTATTTTGTGCTGCGTGGATTCAGCCTCCTTGCTTTGCATGGTGAACAGCTGCTGAAGAAATTCCCTCTGGATTTTCCCTTTCCTTCCCAGCCTCACCTTAGGCTGTTCACCTCCAGCTCACGCCTCCCTCAGGGTGGTCCACTCAGCTGCATCCAAAGAGGATAACTAGGCCCAGAGGTACGTTTCCCATTTGGGAAAGGCATCGAGGATGGGTAGAGACCCATCAAGTCACTGCAGAGACCTTGTGTCACTGAGATCAGGAAAAATGAATGCTAGGCAAGACGTAGCCCCCTTTTCTGGTGGTAGGTCCCATGCAGATCACTTTGTCAGCATCCCCTAGCTCAGCTGCCAGCGCCAGCCTCAGAAAGGAAAACATGGAGCTGGCGTATCAGAGGAAGAAAGACGAAAAGAAGCTCCTGGAGCTAATTCAGCATCTCTTGTTTTTCCATGAGCACTGAGCTCTGGGTCTTTAAAAAGAATCTAGAGGCTTGGCATCGTGCTTTTTGCAGTGTCATAAATCTCTTCAAAATCAACATCATGCCCAAGTCGCAACGAGGGAGGGTTTCTGTCATAAGAATTAGACCAGACATCTGAGGAATGACTCATAATCATATGGGGCTAGAGAAATGCAAAGAGACTGCTTCTTCTTTTCTTAAAAAAACAAACAATAAGAAGTGAAGTGGATGCTCGTTTGATTCAAATTAAGACACAAACTGTTAAAGATAAGCCTCAGGTCCCTGTGCACCAAGAGCTGTTGAGGGTGAGGAGCTGCCTCCCAAGGCCTCCTGTGAGTTTTTCCATTGGCTCCCCCATGACCTCGGGTGCCCATGGCCGGGCGGTGCCAGCAACATGCACGGACCCGCTGTTCAGAATCCCGTGAGCATGACTCTGGGCCTGGAAATGCCCATGTGGTGTTGAAATGTTTAAAAATGGGAGAAAATGATATATGGGTGGTGTGATACACAGTTTGGAGCACAGGTTATACTTACATCATAGAAAAAAAAAAAAAAGAATTCCAGTAGCACTTGCAGAATTTATGTTAGCCTTAAAAAAAACTGGGGCAAATGAACTGCAATTAAATAATAGCTTTCAGAATTGGATGTTTTGAGATGACTGCATATTTGAAACCACTGTTTCAAGTGAAATTACTGTTTCCATATGTCTGAAATGAGGTGCTTGCAGAAGTGGGAGTAAAGCACTGCATAACTCCAAACAGAACACAAAACTCTGATGTTTCTTTAGGTGAGATGTGTGTTGCTATTGGCAGTTAGAAGTAATTGCTGGAATGCAGCACACTGTAATAAATTACATGTGATATTTGCTAAGCATGCATGCTTGCCATCTGGTCACCAGAAAGTTGCTGTTATTACTTTGCAGGTAAATACAAGTGGTGTTTAAGTATAACAAACTGAAGTGTGCCATATACATAAAATCTTATAAGCTCCAGCCCCTTGTACTCGACATTTGTTTAAAGCCTGGAATAATTAAATGATCCTGACTTTTATGGCTTCTTTGTAATAGCACAAACCAAAGTGAAGCCAGAAGAAGGGATCCTGCTGGAAGGGATCCTGGAGGTAGCTCCATGTACCTCCTGCAGGAGGTAGCCTATTTTGCAGCGAACTGCTGTAGATGTAAAACCAAACTTTCTTCCTTCTTGAAATAAACACTGGTTTCTACGTAAGAGTCTCAAACCCACTGTCCCCACACATAGCAGCAACCCCTATATGAGTTGGCCCAAGGATGTTTCCACAGGTTCTCGCCAGACACACCCCTCATCCTGGTCTGCACCTACTTTGCAGGGGTGATTTAAATGAAAACTGCATCAGGGTGTTAATTCTATGGGACCTAACAGGAAAAAGAGAGATAACTGCCCTGCTTTATACTCTGGATTCTGGTCTATAAGAAAGATCCCTGGGAAAGCTGAAAAGGGACAGCGCAAGTCAGAGCCCCCCAAACATGCCCTGGTAGTTGGCCAGCAGGTCCAAAGAGCAAGTGGGACAGAGCAATTCTCCGATGCTGATTGCTACAAATTCCCTGCAGCCTGCAAAGTCCTGCACTGAATCGCAGATCGGTAGAGCCAGTGAGACACAGGGGCTGGTGGAAATGCTGAGGGTCTCGGAAAATCCCCGTGAGCCACGTCCTTTAGAACCAACTTTTTAGCGGGACCCGATTTCCCTGTGAAGGAAAGTTTAGTCTGCTCTTCTGGGTCATGAGAGGACAGAGAGCAAAGAGGAGAACAACCTTACTTAAACCCTTATGAAATAGCAGTCCTGGACCTGTCTGACAGCTCTGGAGAGCTCTGCTGGAGCCTGCTGGGGCACAGGTTGGCTTCCCCCAGAGCACGACGTTGGCTGCCTCCCCGGGGCTCTTCCCCAAGAGACGCAATGGGGTAGCCAGGCATTTCTGTGGCGAGTGGTTTGCTAACCAAATCAAGGATAAGGGTGACTCCAACCGACAGGCTGAGGGCGGGAAGCCACACAGATGCTTCAACAGGTGATTTTCCTGGGACGTGACCACCAATCTCCAACAACAGGACCTTCACCTCAAAGCAAGTAATCAGCAAGGACTAAACACAAAGAACCAACCTAATTCACCATTTAAACATGCCCATTTTTCTAAATTTTACCGGGGGCAATTTTAAGTTTCATTGAACTTTCAGCTAAAGTTCATTAAACTAAGCCACTAGAGGGAGCAGCCTTTAAGATCCAGAGGCAGTCCCTGGAGATGCCTCACCACGAGTGGGAGTCTGGAGAGCAGCCCTAGCGCCACGGGCTCCTGGGAGAGGGTCCCAACACAGAGTTTAGGAGAAAAAAGGAACGGGCATTACCTGCAAAGGCTCCAAGCATGGAACTTATTTCCTGCAGTCTCTGATATTGAAAATAAGCTGATTTTTCACAAAAAACTTCTGCTTTCCTTCTCAGCAACTGTGATTTTGTGCCATTCTGCATGTGGATTTCATGCAAGAATAAGTGTAAACATAATAAATAAATAAATAAATAAATGAAGTATAAGGTTCCTTAACTATCTGGTTAATCTGGTTTATGCAGAACTACCTATCAGGGTAGCCAGAAGTGTTTTTGGCTGGTTGTATGCTTACCTCTTGGCAATGGCCAACCCTATTTAAAGGGAATGTGGGGACCCCAGGCTTTTAAATTTTAAATTTCTAAAAATGCTAAATTTAATTTTTTTTTAAGTTTTGTAGAAAGCTCCCGGGATGATCGCGAAGCTCAGAGGAGGCACCTTACCTCTCCTCCCGTGCAGGGGAAGGGGCTGGAGTATCTGGAGGTGCAGGCGGCCCCCCGGCGCGCCACGTCGTCCTCCAGCCCGAAGGTGGCCGAGCAGTTAGCGGCGAAGTACTTGTAGGGCCGCCAGGTCCTGCCGAAGTCCTGCGAGCGCTCCAGCACCATGGCGGCCGGCCGCGGCGACTTGAACACCACGATCAGCGCCTCGGCATAGGCGCAGAAGGGCTCGGGGGCGCCGGTGCCGCAGGCCGTGTCCGTGCGCAGCGCCCGCCCGTGCGCCAGGTTGCCCAGCCGCGGGTTGCAGGCCTTCTCGCAGCGGGCGCCCGCGCCGCTCGCACCTGCAGGCAAGAGGCCAGGAAAGAGGTCGGCGTGGTTCTTGGGGGTGGCCCGTGCCCATGCCGACATGTCGGGACACAAGGCGCCTCTTCTCCCCACCCTCCCTTCCCACCCCACAGCCCCACGCTGCAGCGGAGCTCAGGATGGCATCAAAATCCCGCCGCATCTTTTGGGAACGCATTGCCGGTGGGCACAAGGGAGGAAAAAAAACAAAGGGAAACACAGCGAAACAAAAAAAGATCCTCGGTTGGAACAGCACTGGCAAACCGCCTGCAACCAAGTCTCTGACGGCTGAAAAAAAATGCATTAGCAGGGTCAAAAATGGCCATGGGGCTCAGGGTGAAACTGAGCACGGTGACTACCCCTGGCGAGCTGGGGTGACGAGGAGGGCTCCTCACCTCTTCTCTAACAAGTGGAGCTGCCGTGCAAGGCCGTTCTGACGAAACATAACTGTTCTACGTGGGAAAGAGGAAAAAAAGGGTGGTGATGACTTGGATGCGGGCAGAGCGAGACCTCTGAGGTGCATAATGCTGTCTTTATCACAGGGCCAGGCCAACATAGCCCGCTTTGTGCACCAATTATTACGGCTTCTTCTGAGCATTTTTTTCATACATCCAAAGGTCATTTGAGTTTAGCATCCAATAAATCCTTTCTGGGGGCTTTATTCGTTTTTTGTCTACAGTGTCATAGTTGCAATTAAGCGATATTATGCACGAGCAGAGGCTAAGCCTTTGGCATGTGACAGATTTCCCTGCGCCTTCTGCTTCTGAAGGGAACACGCACTGGAGACAAAACGTTTCTACCACCAGCAATTCAGACAGGTTTTCTACACGGATTATTCAGAACAGATGTGGACCACTACTATTTATGCCCTCATTAGAAAGCATTACTAAGGCCAGGCTCTGGATTTCATTGGGTAAACAACCCAGGGAAGTCTTTAGGGAGCAAAAATACTTGGTGAAATTAGTTTCCTATGCCGATAAAAATATGAGGGGTAGAAGTGTGTCTGAGATGATGTGTATCAACTGTGCTGAATACTTCTAGAAAAGTAAACAAATATAACTGGAAAGTTTATATAATATTGCTTTTATCTCCTGAAGATCCTTTCCAGAGAATTGCGTAAACATTAACTAACCTACACCACGCTCCTGAGGGGTAGGTAAGTAAGGACTATTATCATATTATCAGCCAGGCTTGCCACAAGCTGGCTTAATTTATGTGTTTGGCTGCTTTCCTGGATTCTTTGGCTACATGTAGCACAGCGCAGTTAGCTGCTAAGCAAATAGGTGAACATTTGCTGCGCTTCCCTCACTCACTGCATCGCAGAGCGTGTTTGGGAAGGGGCAAGTAAAGACTGCAGCGCTCAGCCGGGTCCCTGAGACAGCTCAGGATTATTGTGCACATTTGCTGCACCCTTTGCTTTTTCACCCACCGCAGGGTATTGCCTGCAGGGAGGCAGTGCTTAGGCCCAAGGTCTGCAAGGGTTTTCCTTGGCACGGCAGCAGTGCCAGGTTCATGGCTGGTGTCCCCAGCATCCGTCCCCTCAGGGGCTCTGCCTCAAGGAGCACAACCCTGCCTGGAGGCGGCCGAAGCGCCCTCCTTGTCCCTGGGAGCTGAGTGTTCAACCACCCCCACAGCGCCCAGCTCCTGCTACCATCCAGCTGAGCTGATGGCACTGATCTGTCTCTGGACAGATTTGTAGGAGTTGCAGAATGCTGGGGACACCAGACCCCCAGTCCCATCCCAGCGCTGGGATGAGGATGGAGGAAACCCTCCCCGTTTCCGCTTGAATTAGACCAGGCAGCCTGACAGATGCAGAGGGATGCAGCTTACAGGAGGTGACAGCTCTCTTGTGCGCTGCCGCCTGCCACAGGAATTCAGCGGAAGGGCAGATCAGGGCACAGGGATTCCCACAAGCTCCCGACTGCTCTCCCACAGCCACTGAAACGGCACTTTTCCCTCCTCGTAAACCCAGCGATTACACCCCAGTAAGTACTTGCTCCCATTCCATATACTGTACATGCCACTGGACAGACCTTTAGCAGTGAGCGAGAGCATGCAGCAAATACCATGACTCACCTGTAAAACATCCATGGAAAATCATATGCTTCTTGCTTAAGCATTTTTGTAACACTTGCCTGGTGATGTTTCATTTACATCTTGTGCCTGATTACGTGTTCGTTTCCCATATTTTTTTTTCCCCCTTCTCTTTTAAGGCAGAAAGCTGGCACTCGCTGCGCGGGCGGCGCGTTATGCAAACTGTTTACGCGCAGCGTGCGCCGGTGCTGCAGGACCCCGCTGCGGGGAAACCCTCTCCCACTCCTCCCGTGCTGCCTTCCCAAGACAGCAGCATTCGCAGAGCCCCCCGGCCGCGGTGCCGCTGCCACCCGCGGGGGACCTGCCTGGGAGCCGCGAAAGACCCTGGCCCTTGCAGCAGCACAGCATGCAAGCACGTGCATATGCATATATATATACACACACACATATGAGCCCATATGTATATATTTTATATATATATATATACACACACCTATACATACATATGGCTAGGGGCACCCCCATGTGCGCACATCTGCCACACGCATCTATCCGCACACGTGCGCACATACATCTATCTATCCATCCATCTATCTATCTACGTATCTACCTATATCGCGATATAGAGAGAGGTCCAGTCACGCGGCTGCCGTGGCCGGAGAACGCGCCGCTCGCGACCCACCTGC
>NW_010584085.1:18843-36299 GCF_000705375.1 Tinamus guttatus | reverse complement strand
CGCCCCGCGCAGCCCCGGCGCTGCCCCTCGCCGCATCAGCGCCCCGCGCAGCCCCGCGCACCGCTCTGCCGCTCAGCCGCCCCTGCTGTGCTCCCCTCCGCGCTGCTCGTTTCCTGGTCGACCTCACTGCGGGCATCGCCGTGAGGAAAATAGAAGCCTTTTTAAGTGCTTCTTGACTGTGAGGGTGGCAGAGCCCTGGAACAGGCTGCCCAGAGAGGTTGTGGAGTCTCCTTCTCTGGAGATCTTCCAAACCCACCTGGATTCCACCCTGTGTCCTGTGCTCTGGGTGTCCCTGCTGGAGCAGGGGGATTGGACTAGGTGATCGCTAGAGGTGCCTTTCAATCTCAGCCCTTCCGTGACGCTGTGACACGTGCAGATCTGCCTGGCCTGGGTCTGGCTCCTGCACCACCTCCTGTACCTCGTGGTGCTCTGGTGCGCAAGCAGAACAGGAGTTCCCCTCTGAAATTTGCCCTTTCCCCCCATCTATCTCCATTTTAAAAGAGGAGCTTACCTAGTGGTGAATTAAAGCAGTTCTTTACACTTTGAGGATGTTTCTTGTTTCCTCAGCTGCTTTCTAGTAACTGCTTCCTTGGTGAGCAAGAGCCAGGTGGGCATCCAGGCTTCTGCCTTCATTCCCCAGGCGAGTCAGGGGGCGGTTTAGCTCACACATTTCGGGATCAAGATGTCCTGTAGTGGCTGAGGTGCTGAATAGCACCGGTCTCCACCAGTGGACCCTGCAGCTTTGGAGAGGGAAGGGCAGAGCCAGGGCCGGTTCTCACCCCAAACCTCCACCTTTTTAGGTCTCAACAGCACAGGAGTGTCAGGGGAAGAAGGAAGGGGGAGAAGTGACTCCTGCACAGTCACTTCTCTGAATCGAACCTGGGAGGTGAGCATGGTACAGATGACAGGAAAATTTTCAGGCTTCTATCCTTGCACTTTGAACTTAAGGACAGCTTTGGTTTAGAAGCAGCACGATCCTGTCTTAAGACCATCGTGCTGCATTCTGCAATGCACTTCAAAAATGCTTCACAGACAGGGCTGCTTGGGGTTATATAATCACAAAACAGCACGCTGAGAGGTATTTAGTATATAATCTACTGATAGCGAGAAAATATGTATCTCACAGGGCTAGGTTATCTCCGTGTCTGAAACTTAAAAGGTACAAGGAGGCTAATTCTTGTCAACTTTCTAGTTTTTCAGCACTAGTTTACAGTTGACGGAGAAGCATTTTGTTCGCGCAGCCAGTCCCGTTTTCCCTCCTTTCCAGGTGAACGCAGAGGGCCACGAGTCTCGACAGGGCTGGAGCCCCTGCAGGCTGACCCGAGCCCGCTCCTGCACCCAGGCTCCTGGTGCTCCTCACACCGGTGGCTGCGGAGGAAAAGGTTGTCCCTGAGGGTCTCTGCATCGCGCCTCGTGGGAGGGAAATCGTCGCAGGAGCGTGGCCTGTGAGCAGTTTGAGGAGTGCTGGCTTAGGTTGCTACAGCCGGATTGCAGCCGACACATCCCGCAGGGCTGGGGGAGAGAAAATGGAAATGCAGTATCTTACGGACTGTACTAGTTTCTAAGGTAGAATTGCTTGAGTATTTAGGATGGAAACTCTGGGGGAAACCTGAGCGAGAGCCCAGCTGACATCAGGAGCATAAGGCTAGTCTGCAAACGGGGACACTAACGGTCTGGAAGAGAAAAACAGGAGGGATTGAGAAAGGATGGTTGGGATAGAAGTTGACTGGTCTGCAGAAATCACCAGGGGAGGAGAGAAGATGATCTGGACTGAAAAACTGCAGAGAAATTCCTTAGACAGGAGATGGATGGTGGTGTGAGTGTCTGAGGAGGAAGAGTACATGCAGACTTGGGTATGAGCTAGAAATGAGTTGGAAGAGCAGTGGCAAAGGAGAGAAAATAGGAGGAGAAATACATGGTGGGAAAAGGAGGATTGCCAGGATAGGAAAGAGAAATAAAGGTATGTGGTTAGGACATACAGTGGTGGTAGAAGGAGGAAATCTGGTGTTGCTAAAATGGGAACATTTCATAGAAAAGGTGGGAAAAAAAAAGAAAAAGTGTCAGACACCCCAGGAAGGGCACCCGAAGGTCAGCCTGGGCATACGGAGATGGAGAGAGCTGCTGAACTGCCCCCACCTTGCCAGGATAAGGCGGCTCCTTTGCGATGCCACTGGCACACGTGCCTTGGTGCCCACAAGCCAAATAACTGAGCTGCACATTCTTTCCTGCCTAGCAACTGGGCAACCTGATAAAACCCCTTTACTCTTTCTATTTCTTTCTGTGTGACTTGTGCAGTCTGCAGCCGAGGCCATGGGCAGCTCCGATCATCCTGGCAAAGCCTCCCGGGTCTTTGTGGCAAGAAGTCCCGTGTGATCTGTACAAAAGCACAGCAACAAGCTCACCAAAGCTGCAAGTTCAGGAGTAGCTGGTGCTGGGCTGCGTGAGGCCACAAGCTGTGGACATCTTCCCGGGGCAGCCAAGGCTGGCCCCTGTTTTGCAGTGCCTGTGGATGTTGGGTAGAGGGTAGGGAGAGGAGCGCACACCAAAGATGTTGTTACATTTCTTTATCCATCAGTGATGTCTCTTGAGCTGCTGGAGTAAGAAGTCACATAGTTATGTTGAAGAGAGAGATGATCTCTTCCCCGACTTCCTTCATTTCTTAGGAACATAGGTATTACTGGTGAGTAAAACCAAGCGATTTTTCCAGTCATCATTCCTGCAGTGGGGTTGGAGGTAGACAGAGGGGCAAACCACCTAGAAACCCTAAGATGACCTGTCTTTGTCTGAGATTCCCGTCCAGAGGGATGAGTACAGCTGAGAGGCTCTGTGGTGCTGCGTCTTACACGGAGCAAAACGCAAAACCACTCAGGGATGGGATTTAGGTGCCTTGGAGCTTGTAGGGGTTCCCTTAGAGATCCTTTAGGGTCCTCCACATCTCAAGCAAGTCCTTCAGCCTTTTCCATCAGCATGCAATGTTGACCTCCTAAAGCAGGGGATGTGAGAGGATTCATTGCAACTTTCTTCACCACAGCTCCCTGGCAAGGGTTGGGGTGAGCTGGGATTAACATTTTAAAGCAAGCAGGTGAACCTAATTTTAGAAGCAAAACGGCAGTGGAGGACTTCACCCACTGCCCAGCTGGATCAGTCTGGCCTAGATTTTTGTCATAAAAATCTCAAAAATTCAAAAGATCAGATTTACTTTTTAACTAGTGGCCTGTTCAAAGATCACCATTTTCTATATTGGCATCTGTGTAAACTTGCTGGATCCTTGTTACAGTTTAACAGGAGGCCCTTGGAGCAGATGGAGTCCTTCAGATACGTCTGTCTGTTCTCAGCACTGTCACAAGCGCCATCTTGCCAGTGCCTTCAAAGCTCCCTCAAGGATCGGGAAAGGCAAGTTCACCTCGGGGCAGGGAGCAGAAGTCTTACCCAGCTGGAGTGTCACCCTTCAGTATGTGAGATGAGGGCCCAGGCTGGAGCATTTTCTGCTAACAAACGTAACTATAAGAGAGCAATTCTAGATTAAACAATTAATTACATGCTTTAGCTCTAGAGGTGCTTATTTTTGTCTGTTGTTGTTGTTTTATTGAGGGGCCTTTCATTTCATTTTCCATTGTCCTCTGTACATATATTTTTGATTCATCTGTTTTGCCTATTTGCCAGTATTTTTGGTGACTAACCGAAAACATCAGCGAAATGTCTCACAAGTGGTTGAGGACAGAGTCGGCACAAGGCATCTACTGGATGAGCAGAAAGTGCCCTTTCTGCTTCAGGGAAAATTTGGCTGATTCAGATCTGGTGGCCATTACTGTTTTGAGGAGAGATCTGCTCCTCCAGCCATGAACGGAAGTTAATGTACCAGACACGTAATTTAGAAATGTTATAAAAACTTGGTTAGCAGCAGTAGAAATTTGTTTGTTTTGAGAAAAAAATACATTTCTGATTCAAAGTCCACTAAAGTCAATGGAAGTTGATGTCTGATGACAATCGGTGGGTTTTGGATGAGGTCTGATGTCATCCTCCTCTCGTCTGTTTTGATACCATATCTTTAATCTTTTTTGTTAAAACCCTTTGTTAAGTCTTGTGCTTTTCTACTTTCTGTAAACCACAGAAAATCTTCCAACCATCATCAAATGAGTAATGAAAACATTTCACTGAGTCATCGCATTCTGAAATAGCTTGGTTCCTAAGTTTTCTATAGGAAAATAAAGGAAAGGATAATTCACCTCTGTAATTACTGATTAAAGCTTCACGTTTCTGTGTTTAAGTTACTTTTAAAGCTTGAGTCCTGACGTAAGGCAGCACCCTATGGACAAATGAAGGAAACGAGGCAACCGAAGTGCCCTTACATTTCACTGTACTCAGTGATGAACTTTTTTGAGCCAAGTATTTTGCATGCTGGACCCGTGTGCATGCACGAATGAAAGCACATTCATGGGGTGTAGTGTAATTGCAAGTCAAGTCACAGAGGCATTGTGGCAATGATAGCGCTATTCTTCAGAAGACGGTAATGAGCAGGGAACGCACCCTATTTCTGCCTGCCACGGGGGAGAATGCAAAGGCTCAATGGGCACCCTGAAAAAGACAGGAAAAAGAAAACCTGGAGTTATTCACTGAAATTGTAGTACATTATATGGAGAACTAAAGCTGAGACAGTCTCCGTCACAGAGGCATTGTGGCAATGATAGCGCTATTCTTCAGAAGACGGTAATGAGCAGGGAACGCACCCTATTTCTGCCTGCCACGGGGGAGAATGCAAAGGCTCAATGGGCACCCTGAAAAAGACAGGAAAAAGAAAACCTGGAGTTATTCACTGAAATTGTAGTACATTATATGGAGAACTAAAGCTGAGACAGCCTCAGTCTCTTAGGTATACACTTCTGCACACTGCATGTACCAATAAATCCCTTTATTGAGCACAAACCCATTTACCACATAGACTGTCAAAGAGCTGACCCTGTTTTTCCCCGCTGGTTATAGCATCAGTCCTCTTAATGCTGGAAAAGGTCTCCCTGCACTAGCCAAAGGGCATCTGCATCCAGCAGAGATTCATCACCTGGTCATGGGAGCAGGTGGCTTTTCCCTTTGCTGCCTGCTCTCCAGGTTCATGGTGGGATTTTGGTTTATTCCTGGTGTCTAGAAGAACTGATAGCTGCTACACTCCTCTGACTAACAGCACCAAAACGTCCTCTCACAGGCACTTTTTATGGGAAGGCAGTTACAGCCCTGGACTACAGTACAGAAAGGGATTGCATGAGAAGCTGTATCCAGGTGCATTAGATTCTGTACATCTATCACTAAAATAACATTAATAATCATTTTAAACAATACTTTTTTGGAGCTCTGTCTCCTTTCTGAAAGTAAGGGTTGAGTCAGCATTTTATTCTCTAAGCCGTAATAGCTTGAAAACCACATCAGCTATGTTTCATGTGCAGCTGTTTTTTGTCCACAGGCTGTGGCTCCAGGCATTTTAAGAGGTTTTCCTCCTTCTCTCCTTTTTTTTTTTTTTTTTTTTTTTTTTTCGCCATGTCATCAGGCATACCTTTAAAATACAACCAGGAATGAAGGGGAACCAGCTAACCTGCACATGTTCCATCTACACGGAACCAGGAGAGAAAAAAAATGCACAGAAAAAAGCAAGGAGGTGAGGAGGACTCGTTAAAGAGACAAAACAGTTGGTAGGCAGTGGGCGTAATTTCCGCACTAGGACCTGCACTCGCTGGATTCCTGCGTCAGTGTTTTCCTAGCTCCTGCATAACCCCTGCCCTGTGTCGCTCCCTACATTTCTGCGTTATTGATATGCAGATATCAAGACAATGATGAAATTAAGGGGCCATAGAAACCCTCAGCCCTGATGCTTTTTGACGTCAGTCCTCGGCTCTCTCCTACCTACCACGCATTACTACGGGGATTAACCTGCTGGCTACTTTCCGAGCGCTGCGGCTGCCGGCTCCAGCAGCTAGCCCGGAGGCAGCCTGAAAAACACTCCCCGCGGCAACAGAAAATCAGGTGTCTTATCATCGTTTCCATAGTGCTGCCTTCACGCAGGACTGCAGCTGATTTTCCCTGGTGTTTTCCTTGCTGACAGATCCCTCCTTTTGGCTCAGAGAGGCCCTGTGCAGAGCAGAGCCCTGCTTAGTGCTGCAGGGAGGCAGCACCGGTGAGAGCGGGCAGGCTGGCCCGGGCACCGCTGCCTCATCCTCAGCATCTGGGAGAATGTGAATGACACTCAGCATTGCTCCGGGATGCCAGCAATGGAAAACGAGCTAAATCCCACTGAGATCAAAGGAAGTGCCCTCTGCTAGCTGCCATTGCTCTGTAGATGGAGAAAGAAGCTGCAGGATCGTGCCATTCTCTCTGCAGCTTCTCCAGCAAGATGGGAGGACGTTCACTGCTGCCTCCAGCCCAAGGCATCTGCTGGCAGTACCTACCCGCAGGAACCAGCATGAACAAGAGGGCAGGATCACCAGGACCGTGCCATCCCCTGCGGCCTCTTTGCTTTGCCGTTCGGTGCTGTTCCTCAGTGTCCCTCTTCTGTAACGCCCAGAACACTGGGATCCCAGGGAGCACGGCTGCTCCACCAAGCAGCCACATGTTCCCCAGAGACCCATTGGTTGTGGATTCGGTACCAAAGTGGACACACGAGCATGCTGCACTATCCTGTACAGAAAGATAATCACGCAGAGTCAGGCACAGGGACCCCGAGATGTGCATGCAGAATGCCAAGCATTTAGAAAATGGGCTTAAAATGTAACTTAGCAGGTCAGCTGTAGGCACTGGACAGTCAGGGCTTTCTCCAAGAAAGTGAATCACTGACAAATCTACCTCCCAAGTTAGGACTGCTTGAGGACCACATTACCATCTGAATTAAGTGAAGTTTGTTAACTTTCAGTTATAATCACTACCCATTCCAAGGTAGGAGCAGCGATCAAGACTGAAAAAATGTGTCTCCATCTGCAAGGTCAACAGGATGAGTGAGGGAAATCTGACAAACTGCATTTAGAATTGTTCAGAGAAGCACTTGGCAAATGCACTTTAACTGAAAGAGCTGTTGGAATAGAAGATCTTCCCCGGTCTGTGTGATGCAGAGAAGTTGGCTCCCCTCTTCTTTGGAAGCCCCATTGAACCTTGCAGCACAAGGTGCCTGTCCCACATGCCCAGCAGCCTGGCTCCTGGGTGCACAGTGCAGCTGCAATGAAGTTTGTGCCAATGAATGGAAAGAGCCGTGGCTCTGGGGGCGACTGTGTGAGACACGGATCAGCACCATCTGGCAGAAAGAACCCGAAAAAGTCAGTGACTTTGGAGACTCAGACTACTCTACAGCCTGGCAGTTAGAGCAGTTATTGCACTCAGAGGGCTGATTTTGTCATACTAGAAACAGCAGAAAGTTTCGCCAGTGGTTGCTTGCACCTTGCCACCAAGGCTTTCCAACACATCACACTGCCTGCATTTTCAGGCACCCCAAATGAGTGCAGTACCCACAATGTGCATACCCACTTGCCTGGTGTCTCCAGTGGGACATTCGAAACCCAGGCATTTAAATCACTTGCTGAGCTGGAAAATGATGGCTTGGGTCCTTCCCACTCCTTGCATGTTGTGTTTTATAGCTTTGTGATGATTTCTTTAGATTTGCATCTCTTGCAGTCATCAGTTTGGTCATGCAGCCACTTTAGCCAGTCCCAGTCTTGCTAACCATGCTGTCTGGTAAGTCCAATACAAGGCAACATGCCTATTGCTAGCAAGGTTTTCTGCTTCTTCCCAGGAGACTTGAGGAAAAGCCCTGTAATCTACACTTACGCATCAAGTCTTGGTTCAGTGTGTGTGGTTTGATCATTTAACCCGTGCAGCAGCAACAGTGTCTTGTGATATTGGCCAAGAGAGAGGGCCCATGGCAGCAGAATTGTGGTGGAGCAAGAGGCACTGCAAGGTAATTTGTCATATTTGCAGCATAATTTGTCTTACTGGTCCAACACCATCTTATATTCTACTCCCTCAGGACCTAAAATATTGCTTTTACAGCATCGTTTATGGATTTGCCATGCACAGTGGCATACTGGGAACCAGAAAATTACCCTCTGGAGACATGCTGGAACCCCTCGGTTAAAAAGTAGGATATCCATGCTGACATGAAGATGCTACAGAGAAAACAGATATCCTGGTCATGCCTTTTTATGGGCTCAGGTAAGCCATTTCATGTATCTGAAGAGCTAAAGTTCTTATGAAATATACTGGGCTTGAATTTGATTATGCAACTATTTTTCCCTTTGCAAAATTGCTACCATTTGTACAGTTATTGCAAAAAGTAATGCATGTGGTATAATAGTATCACTAGTGCTTCTTATTTTCTTTATACCAGAGAGGACTGAAATATCGCACCGGGAGTGGTGTTGTGCATATTCTAAGGAGAATGTGGATAATGTGCAGGGTGAAGAGATGCCATTCTTGACTCATTCACAAAGCTGTCTTTAAAATCTTGAACTCCCACATGTTGAACGAGCCAGTCCATCCCCATTTCCTTAGCATCAAAACCTCAGTTTAGCTGCAACCTCAGTTCAGCTGCTTCTTTTACTATGGGTCTTGGCAGCTCTTCCACTGCATTCGAGACTTGTTTTGCTTTCTGTTGGGCGTACAAGCAGCATGACATCATGGCTATTTCTGGTCTGTGACAATAATCTCCTTTCTTTTGATAGGGAGAGGACAAAGCCAATTTGTATTTAAGATCCTTTGGCCTTATGAGAATTATTTACAGGAAAATGGGTACAGTAAAACCCATGACATTGGGATGCAATAGGACATCTTGCTGCCAGAAAGGGCTCATGCTAGCCTAAGTGCACTGACTGTAGTCAGACTTCATGGTACAGATTGCTGGGTGCATCACCATGCGTTGGCATAGTTCATAGTGGAAAATACACCTAAAAAGGAATTTTCTTCTTCTATACACTCAACACATTTCTTAACAAATATCTGAAGTGCCCCATGTAGTCAAATGAATTACCTTCTCGTGAGTGGAAATGTAAGTTTTTTCAGTTCTTTATGCTAAATGCTGAATTATTCCATAAATGTTGAATGTGCTGTGTCTTTATTGTGACGGCAGCATATGTAGCAGAGCTATTTCTGTGAGTGACTTGTGCATATGAGTCTGCGTTTAACCTAGTCACCCTTTGGCGTTTTGCAAGCTTGCATTGTTAGGGAGATTTAAAACATCGTGTTTCATAGACTTTTAAATATAACAACCTTGGTTATTCAGCATGTGCCTGGATATCGGACACATGCGGAGCAGGAAGTTGGCCATGGAGCCAGACAGGATTATTACTGCTCCCAGCTGCCTTGCTCCAGCATATGTGAAAGATGTTGGGGGCCACATGACTCCTGCTCTGGTTGAAAATGGTGCAATTAAGTTAAATGAGCCTGTATTGAGCTCTTGCTTATATGTATGTCTGATATCTCTAAACCATGCTGCAGGCAGCAGTGCAGACATGCCTTTCAGACACGCTCCCTGCACCGGAGCAAGCCTGATCTCCTTCAAGGGAATTTTCCAGAGGGGATCTCCATCTCCTTCAAAGCAGCTCAGGCTTTCAGGAATTAATGCATGTGTCTCAAATTCCACATTGTCCCGCAGGATCATTGAGGATGACAGGTGACACTTTGGTGTGACCTTTGCAGGTGACACTTTGCAGTTACTGTCCAGTAAAACGGCAGACTGTTACCAGAGGGCACACTAGCCACATGCCCTTACCCAGGAGGGAGATCCTAGAAGCTCCTGAAGGGAAAGGAGATGCCTGCTCTGAAGGATGCACAGTTCATGCAGAGGTGACACCAGTAGCAGCTGAGATGCTGTTAGTGTTTGAACCTAAACTTTTGCCTTTGTTACAAATGACTGATACAAGTTGCTATATGAAAGAGTTTATATCAGCATTCTGAGATCATTATTCTTTATCTTAGTGAAATCTATATGGTTGATCCACAAATAGTTTCACCAACACCAGACTGTATTTCTTTTAGTGGATAAAAGCTTTGACAGGGATTTTTTCTCTCTGTCCTGAAATGATCATGAAAAACATTATATCTCTTCATCAGTAACAGTCAGGAGAATACATTTGGTCTATTTCAGCTGAAAAATAAACATAAATGACCTTTCATTTCTATTGTATCTTTTCTTGATTTGCCCTTGTTTTTTCCACACTATCAGTTCTTCTTTTTCAAGACTCTCAAACTTCCAGCTCGATTCATGTTGCATACTAAATCCATCCTTCATTTCCAGTCTTTAATTTTGTTTAATAGTATTTCATTGTCTTTAATACTCTCTTATTCATAAAACCATTCCTACTTCACACCTGATTTCTGCATTCTCATGTTCTCAGTCCCTCACCTTTCAGCTCTTGTCTTGCTCTTCTCTGATTCACTCTCTACTATCTTCTTTTTTTTTGCTAAATTAGTATAAGATTTTGCATGAGAATTTTCTTCAGAAGCATACAAGACTATTAAGTAATAAAGGAAATGTTAAAACACGACAGACTGTACTTTTCTAGGTCATTATAACATCCCTCGTTTTGTGCTATAAGGTCTGAGTCCAAAAGCCAAATTATTTGTGGAACTCAAAAATGTGGAACAATCACTCGTTGTGATTTCTGTCTTTATGAAAATGAGTCTGTTGGAAAGTGTCTCATTCATAGCACTGAAATCCTTCCTTTGCGGGACAAGGGCAGTATTGCAGGAAGAAGCCATGTTCTCAAACTGCCTGTGGTAGGTCCTACCTCTTCAAACCTTACCTCCCATACTTGAACCGCTGGGCACAGTCTCACTGAAGCTGGTGGAACCTTGTGCCTAGCAGTTTTGCTGTGAAGAGGTGCTGGAGAGACCACTACCTTTGCCTTCCTGTCCAGATTTGGGCTTAGCATCTGAAAATTATGAAATCATGCAGTACAGTGGACTTTCTCCACCATTATTCACATCAGATCTCTGAAAGATGAAGCTGGGGGTAGTCTTAGCACTGCAAGAACAGCAGTGTATTTTTAAAGGAAATTCCTCGATCATTTCTACTTTTTGCAGATTGTTTTGTTTGCCATAGCAGGTTTGGCACATGAGAATTAGATTCAGTGCTTTAAAGAGCACTAAACTGAAAGCTGTGCTCCAGAAGAACATCAGTTGCACCTCAGCAGCCAGCGACACCCATGGCTTCACACTAATGACCAGTAACTTAGGCAACTTTAAATCACATCCATGACAGGCGTGTTACAGTCTGAAGCAGAGTCCTTGGACACATGTAGGGCAGACGCTGCTTGATCTACTGATCTGTCTTATTATGATGAATTAGCTGCTCATGTAGACAACCCTCTAGTGCCCTAAGCCCTGTGCTCCTGCTCCTGGGCACCGAGCACTCTCCACCCCCGTTACGGGGAGCACAGACGGCCAACTCAGGGCTACACAGACCAGACCGTGACAAGATGCCTGAGAAGCAGGTGACACAACACTCAGATGTGCAATACTTCAGGTCCATTTGTGGCCCTAGGCCCAGTGGAATTTGAATTCCTGCTCTCTGAAGCACAGCTAAGCCTTTCAACCCTAGTCCTTTAGCTTAAGCTTTATGATGCCAAGGAGACTGGGCTCACTGCTCGCTGACAACACAGACGGTGAATTAATCTTCCTTATCCCTATCTATTTAAACCCCCTCTATACTAAAAAAAGCTTGCTAGACAGTAGCTAAAGGAGTGAGCCCTGTCTTGGGAACAACCAAAGAGAAATCCTCTGCATAGAAATGCTGTTAAACAAGTCATGGCACTACAGTGCACAGTGCAACTGTGCAAAATATATATTTGAATGTTAATCAAAAGTCCTAAGAGAAACAAGAGAAGTCACACGGTGTAGGGGATTTCCAGCTCCACTAAAAGACATAATAATGGATAATGTAGCTCTATCACATCACCAAAAGAGAAACAGATGAAAGACTTCTTTTTTTTTCATTTCCAATTTCTATATTTTAATGTACCACAAGAGAATATGCTGACCTGCAAAATGAGATCTTTAATCAAAGCAAACGAATCCACAGTAGCATATGAATGAACTGCAAATAGGAAAAAGCAGTTTCAAAAGCATTTTTAAGACACAGATCAGCCACTAAGCTCTGGGGAATCTCTCTCTAACTATGGGCAAATAATTCCATAGTTTTCTACCACGTCCAAACAATTCTCAGAGGTGGGACATTCAGTGAGACTGAGATAATGTTCTTCATTGGTTAAAAAAAAAAAAAAAAAGAAAATCATGAAGAGCTTAAGCAACATGTAAAAGGAACATTCAGAAAGATGCAGGAATTAAAAAGTCTGGGAATTTTTTTTTACAGCTTTGCAATCTTGGCATGGGAAAAAAATCTGAATACATTTCTGACAGATGAGATCACCAAACATCTGCAAGAGGTAGGAACCGATAAGAAACCACTTATTAGCATTTCATAAAGGACAAATTAAGACTTTTCTAACAGTTGGACTAACTGAAAGACCTGGACTGAGTTGCGGGTGTAAGTTGTCAGCATTTCAGAAAGGAAACAGTCAGACTGGAGACCAGGGGTTTACTGTGAGAGCCACCTTGTAACCAAAGGGAAGGATTTGACTATGTGCAGCCGGTTCAGGCTGTGTGAGGAGGTAATGAACTTCCCCTCGTGTCCTGTACCGACCATTGTGGACTGTGTCTAAGGAGTGAGTGCCTGCAGGCCAATGATATCATAAAATCTCTACTGAATAATTTTCCATAAACCTCATCTCTCTACTTCTCCCAGTGGAGGTTAGCTTTAGGAAGAACGACCCACGTGTATTTGACATGGAGATGTCTACAGATAGCTTGAAACCAGCTCTGAAATGAATCTGTGCTGCCTGGAGAAACTTACATCCTGGCAGAGTTGATTTCGGATAGGACTCGCAGGGAAATGGGGTGCCCGAGGTCTTCCTCACGGGCTGACCACCTGGTTTCTTTGCTCATGCTGGGCTCGGCCAACCACAAGTGCAGGCCAACTTCATGCCACCAGCTCAAAGGGACTTTAGCAGCCGCTGTCATTGCTAAAGCACATCCATGCTTTTGGAAACCAAGCAGGCATGGGGACAGCACAGGACACATGCCTTTGATTTTTAATGGATTTAAAATAGGATTGAAGTTAAAGAGGGTGAGGTCCAATGATCCAGCATTGATTGACGCTTCTGAGAGCCAGCCAAGAAAAACAAGCTGCTGTTCACAAACCCTCTGCAGAACACAGATGAGAAGGAGGAGATAAAAGTGAGAATGGAAACAAGCACGAAGCCACCAGGTCAATACATAGATCTGAGCAGAGGGTTGCGAGGTCAGCACCAGAGCGTCTAATAAAATCAGCTGAAAAAATGGTTTTATGATTGAAGCAAATATGTCCAGGTGCTTGAATTTTCTCTGGTTTTAGTAAGAAAATAACTTGAAATGAAAAATTGATATTCAATTTTCACATTTCATGAGCGCATGTCTAAACACATTTTGAACCCATAATATCCTTTCCAAATTGGATGGAAGCAGAACCAGTTGTGTGGTTTGATAAGGTTTAAAGGGAAATAAAGTGCCATTTCTTTCTCCTCCCAGCTTTCAAATTACAGAGTAATATTTCCTTCCCATTTGGCCATCTAAACTGAGACATATCCCCTATGCTGCATTCTTTATTTCTTCTTTTTAGTATAAAAAAGTTGGAGAAAAGGAAGAAGCAAAAAATAAAAGTCACTTGTTTTTATGTCATTCTGTAGGGGCTGAAATAAGGAAGGCTTTTTATTTGTCTGAAACCACGCTTTTCAGTTTGAGCTATTTCACTAGAAATTCTATTCTGAAATATTTTAACATGAAATGTTACATGTTTTGATCGACCATTTTCATTAACACACAACTCTGCACCCAGTTGCTGTAGCAAAACTCTACTAAATATTAGCAGGTAGATATGGAATATATTCTTTTTATATCTTAAAAAAAAAGGAACACGGAGACAAAATAACGTAATCAAATGATCCCAGCCTAGGCAGGGAGGCAGAAGTAAGAGCACAGGTTCAAAGAGAGCGCGGAGAAAACCTAAACTTCGTGAGGTCTGTTAGACTGCGACATGAGAGAGGTCAATTCCCAGCCTTTAGCTCAGCCTTTATAAGTTGCCTTTTCACTTGGGATAAAAACATTAGTTTGTTTTTTTTTATGACTAATTCTTGAGTATTATGGCCTGAAGAAGATTGTGGGTTTGAGTCTGGCCTCCTATGCTCAAAAGCTCAGAATTTTGTGAAAAGCAATGCCTGTTATGATCTGACATTGAACTATATGACAGCAGATTTTACAGTGTTCAGTGGGCAGCAGTGGTTGCTTTTATTTTTTGAAAGCAAGAACAGATAAGAAACTCTTTTTTTGTTCTTCCTAAATCACTTTCAAAATGATTTTACAAAAGAAGACTAGAGCCAATAAAAACAGTCCCCCAAACCCAGCAACAGTTTTAAGTATTTCCATAACAACAATGAAATTCATGATGTTGCGGGGACATGTGGCATCCTTACATGGAGTCTTGGTCTAAAAATTTTAATTTATCTTAAGTTAAAAGTTTAAAGCTTGTGCTAGCTTGTTTCAAAGACCTTTTGTAATATTAACTGAATTATGTCAAGCATTTTCTGTCAGCTATGAGATTTGTCATAAATCACACAAAATCTTGTAATAATGTAGTCCTGAGCATCATGTCTCCAAAAAGCCTCTTTCATAATGGGAAATACTGCCTCATGTTTTTTTAATGTCTTTCTTTCCTCCCTTCCCTTGGGCTGTGCTCTTTTTTTCTTTTGGTCCTTTTTAGGGAAATTAAAGCTTTCTTTTTGAATGACTGGAGAAAATCAGACATTTAGTTAAATCTTATGTTTGTACCATCTTTATCTCCCTGTAATAGAGGCAATTTCTTTTCATCTGCATAAATATTTAGTGGTCTGGAATCCATTTGTGCAATTTAGCTTCTTCCCAGTAATTTTCCATTTGAGATCTTTCAGAAGTGAAAGATGGGCATGAATGATAGATATGGAATGGAATTCTAGGCACTGGGAACATGTAGTCCAGAATCAAAATCAGATTTTGTGAATGAGAATGTTCACTGGTCCGGATTAAAATACTAGAAGCTGATAACATTGTCTTATAGAGTTTTCTCAGGTGTCACCACCTTATTTATGTATTCTCAGGAGTTTCAGGACAGAGGGTGCCATCCTGTTGGCACAAGGGTGCTCAGAGGAAAAAGGAAGGGAGCTAAATAGGGCAACTGGCTCATTTGTGAAATTGATTCCCCTCAGCAGCGCTCAGCAGTAGGTCAGAGCTGGCAGTGTAGCTGAGGAGCATGTGCAACCGGACGAGGAGATGTGGGTACTAAAGACAGGCAGGGAAGGACCGTCGTTCAGGAGCGACCAGGATCAGCAGACTGGAGAGGTCGTGTCCCAGCTGACCTTATCACTATGCAGTGACTCAAGGCAGATGGCAGCTTTGGCCAAGCTTCACATGCCAGAGTCAGTGGGAGATGTCCATTTACTGGTATCAAACCCAAGAAGACAAGGAGCAGCTGCTGCAGATTCCTCAGTTTCAAGAAAAGCCTCAGAGAAGCGTGTAAGCCTTTGAGGACCCTGTCTGCACAAGACTTGTATGTGTCCCATATTGGGGATCTTGACGTGCTTCTGTGTGAGCCTGAAAACCCTGTGCTGATTGTGGTGCTTCCTTTCTTCTCCTTTCCCTTTCCATGGAGCACTGGCCTTGAGCTGCCCCTGGCTCTTCCTGGCAAGCAGCTGCCTGAGGGTCACCTCAACCGAGAGATAACAGTCCTCAACAGGGACAGTTATCTGGGGAAATGATTCTAGTGTGTGTGTTTTTAGACATTAGCTGACTATCCAGGCAAATCATTTTCCAGCTATGGGTGCCTCATAAAACGTTCACTCCCGTCTCTTATTAATGGCTCTTTGTGACTGAGGATGCCTGGCTGGTCACCCGGTATTGCTGCTGATCCCCTAAGCAAAGGACGGTGTTTCCTAGCCTGCGCGAGTTGAATGGCGAGCGGTGACTAATGAACAGCTGGTATGAATTCTTGACGCTTTTGGAATCCAGAAATATTTTGATGAATTCTGGCGGCAGTCCAAATATTTGCAAAGTAATGACTAAGGTGGTAATGAACCGGAGCTGAATGGCTTATTCGTGTTCAGAAGTTCAGAAGCTTATTCCTATATGCAGCCAGCATCTCTGGCCCAGCACTGGGCCCCTCCTGGGGCCTAGGAGGCCACAGGTGCCTGGGCCTGCTGTAAATGCTGCCGTGGGATCCCCATAGGACTTTGCTCTATATCTCCTCTCAAGGCAGCCAAGGCTTTCAATAGATGTGGGGGCTCTGAGTCCCTTCCTAGCTGTAAGATAAGGCATTTAAGCAGCTTTAAAAAGTGAATCGCTGGAGCACAGAGACCTCCTGTGCTGGGTGGTACCTGCCTGTGGAAGGGCCAGTGCAGGGGAGACTCTCAGACTCTCCGTGAAGGAGATGGAGAAATCGTCAGGCCAACTGGGGCTAGAAGACTTGGTCTTAGGTAATTCAAACTGGAAAGAGGATTATTCCCTGGAAATACAACATATGGATAAAGAAGAGAGAAAGGAATGGAAAAATCTGTGGAAAGAGCCATGGTGAGTACAGTATCAAGTATTAAGCCACTGAGAATTTCAGGCCATCGGAGATATATCCTGGACCAATTCTTCAGCAGAAGTGGTAAGATAAAATCTTGTACAAGGTTAAGTGAAAACTTGAAAAATTTGATTTACAAATTCTTTTCCCTAATTTTTCTGGTGGATGTTCAAGGTCTGACCATTCCATCTCTCGTCCATGACTCACCGTATAATGTAACAGATCGACCCAAGCAGGGAGGTGTACAGGGGCTGTGTGGGGTGCCTGCATTAGCATTGTTTCAATTTGCTGTTCCCTCTCTAATTCATGCTGTAAGCTTTGACTTTCTGAATTCTGCTTTGATAATCTAATTTCAATTTCTCACTTATTTTATAGTCCTTCTGCGCCTGAGTTAAGCAACTGCCCAGAACAGCACAAATAACGCCCTTGCCTTTGTTGTCCTTATACTTAGCATGGCATTCCTCCATTCTTTGCAAAACCTTTTCAGGATCTGACCAATTATCTTTGGCCCAATCTTTCCCACCTTCTGAGGGGCCACATATCTGTCTCCGTAGGAATTCCTTTATTGGCCGACTACGCCAATTTTGTGAAAATGTTGCAGTTTGAAAGCCGTAGTAGTAGTGGTGGTGGGGCGGGGAAGGAGATATCAAATCATTATCGGATTCACAAACAGTGTGTGGACAGTGTGTTTCCTTGCGACAAGGAAAGCTAAGGCACGTCTGGAAGGCAAGCTGGCAAGGGACGTTAAAAATAACAAAAAAAATTTCTTCAAATACATTAACAGCAAAAGGAAGATCAGGGA
>NW_010584085.1:0-18468 GCF_000705375.1 Tinamus guttatus | reverse complement strand
TTTCCTCCTTAGTTCACCTTTTATACTTTTCTTTACATTCAGGTGGAGCTTGAGTGACTAGAGTCATACTTAATATTGTTATTGATTGGTGAAAAAGTTTCTCGCTTTCTTTTAAAGGTACAGTCAACCGAAAATCTAGAGCGCATGCTCAGTGAGGGGTGGTCGTACCTCGGAGGCGGGTAACTTTTGGGATGGAGGTGTGGTTTTCACATTATAATGAGCAAAGTTCAAGCAAAGTTCATCATTTGCCACCTTTGCTGGCTCAGCACCGGACATGTTATCGTATATCTCCCTTTAGACAGCCACCGTGCGGCTTCTCAGCAGCCCAGCACAGAGAGTGCAACAGAGTTTGGCCACGGTGTCTTCACTCCGCTCCATCCTCCGTTACTCCCCTTTGCAGCTGCGAGGAGGGCAGATTGTGCTGCCCAGGGAGCTGTGGAGGAGCAGAGTCCGTGCGCACCAGCCATCCTGGAAGTGGCAACTGGGTAGCACCCCAAGCAGGCCTCTGTAATGCCAAACCTTCTGTTAGGCCCTAGTTTTCCTCTCAGTTCCTGCTTTCAAACAAATCTTTCACAAACAATTCTTCCACAGCCTGGCATCTAATTTTATAAATGGTAGGCTGATATGTTTACAGATGCTGATAGACACTAAAAGATCTTGGCCTCTTCTACTGGGTTTTCAGAAAGTAGAGTCTCTCTTGATTTGCATAGACATAAATATACCTGATCAGCACATCCCTCACACCATCTTCCTGCATTGCTAGGTACGGATCTGCTTTGTCTTCCAGTCTTCCTGGAGAAGCAGAGTTTTTGTATTTCTAAAGACAGGTACATAACGAAGGATGGGCTAGGAATGCCTACTCACGCATTTTCTTGAGTAGATTCATGCAGGCATCTCAAATTAAACTAAGCTCGGCCCTGCAAATGGCCTCACTTTCCCTTTCCCTTCTTTGAAAGGGATTTATTGTAATGATAAATGAATTTAACTGACAGGCAAAACCACAGATGGACGAACATGAAAGATTGATGTAGCCAGATGGAATCGTGTTTGCTTTAATCCTCAATCAGTAGGCACAGCAGCGACAGCCTTTTCATGCTGCTTTACAGGAATCAGGCGCTCTGAAACTTGATTAGAATTATGTCATGAGAAATAAATAACCCAGACAGAGCCAGAGATAAGAGAGTGCGAGGCAATGGCAGTGAAACACTGCTTTGGCGGGGAGAATGCTCCTAGAAGTTGTTGAATACAGCAAAACCAAAAGCTGCGAGCAATAAATTGAATGGGGGAACTCGCTGGCTGCTCCTGACCCTGAGAGCCATCGAGGAAGCTCTGCAGCACACAGGGGTGCCGAGTCGGGCTGTGCGCACCGGCACACGCAGGTTTGCACCCACAACACCTGCACAGAAGGATCTTTACACCCCTCGGGGCACCCACAATGAGAGAAGGGAAAGGTGGAGGAGATTCAGGATTTTTCCCTGAAGGAGAAGCCTGGAGAAGTGAGTTCTGCCTTGGGCAGCAGTGTGCACGGTGCTTGCCTCGCAGCACCAGCTGGCCTGGCTGCCCTGCTGCGGGCGGGCTGCTCGTGCTGCAGAGTTGTCTGATGGAGAGAAACACAGGACTGAAACAGCAGAAGATATATCCATCAAATGTCTTTTTTTTTTCTTGCTGCTGCAACAGCTAGGCCCTCCTCGCCCCATGTGCAAAAGCCCCTAGCACAGAGTGTGCTGACTTTGGTGGGACACAGGCCTGGCAGTCCCCAGGACCTCTCCAAAGCAGGTGAGGAGAACCAGGGTTTCCGCTGCATTTAGAGACTTGACATCAGGCTACGGTTTACTTGTGTGAACCCTGTTTCTGTTTGCTCATCGTTAGATTTGCAAACAGAAATCTCGGCGGCTGATGAAGTCCTCTCTCCCCTCCGGAGCCCTTGACACTTTTGTCCCAAACAGACTATAGTTGTTAGCGCTTTCCAAGAGAAGCAGCAGTGTTTTGCTAAAAGTGCCGGCTGGCAACAGGTTGGCATTAGGTTTCTTTGTTAAAAGATGACAGAGCTTAGGTTTTTTGGGAGAAAGAAAAGTCCTATTGATATAATAACATCATGCCAGGCAGACAGCCCTGCTTGTGTAATCCCTTTGGAGCACAATGACGTGTTGCAGCTTTAGCATTGTGTCCAGCTGAAAAATGGCTGCGATTTGCCAGGTCAAGGAAGTTATCCTGACTGACACCTCTACAAAAGGAGGCAGTTGGAGCCGCCAGGCCTGGGAAGCCCAACTGAGGCCTGGAGTGTGAAATGAAGTTGGGGGGTTGCCTTTCCCTTGCATGGATGAGAGGACGCTGGGTGCATCCGCTGCATCTGGGCACCCTCATGCAGCGAGGGGAGCCTTCTGCTGCGGAGAAGACCAGCAGTGCGGCCTTGAGACTCGCTGAAGGATGTCAGGACAACCCAGGGCAGGTGCTTGGTGGATCTGAACAGAAACAGAGCTGCCTGCAGGCTCCGTTGGGAAGGCTGCGCTGCTCCCCTGTGGCTGTCATAGGTGCCCTATGGACCTAGTAACACCCATGGCCCTCCTGCGAATCTGCCCCACGTGCTGACTGCAAGTGTAATGGATGTAGGGGCAGCAACAAAGTATTGCTGTCCTGGTGCTGTTTACTTCTATCAAAAGAGTAAGGATACAGTAAGGATTCAGAGCAAGGCTCTTCGGATTACGGAGGTTTCGCTGAAGTCCTTCTCTAAGGAGGAGGAGGGATCCACAACAAACTGTCAGTCTGTTATGACAGTGAGAGAAAGGCTGGGCATTTTACAATACAATATGCAGACAATTGCCCAAGGCACACAAGTGTTTGACAAGTACTTTCATTCTGGGGAGAAGTAGGGATAATAAATAAATATTAGAGTAATAAATAAATATTAGAATACTTCTTATCAGTCATCTCTGTCATTACAATTTACTGTCATTATGCTAACACACTGCCCCGTTCAATCAGATATCATAGGAACTATAGCAAATGATGGAAAATGTGAGCAATGTTGTGCTAATTATGTACATTACCAACAAAGGAGAGAGAACTTTTCTATGTTCAAATGAAAACACATTGATAGTTTCTGCTTATCTAGTAGTAGCAATTAGCTGTAAGTGGATCACTGATATTACTAAATCTGACAGCATTATGCAAGCAGAATCAGATGTTTGCAAAAGCTTAATTTTCACTTGGTAGTTTTCAGCAAATGACTCCCACTATTAAAAAGCCAGGTAGGTTTACACTTAAAAGTGTGATGAATGTGACAATGTTTCTTTGCAAAGAGTTAAAAGATCTGTATGAGGCCCAATGACACAGGCTGCAATTTGCCTTGGGTATAGACTGGCCTCTTAGCACTCTTTTTCACTTCAGTATGAGCTTGAGTGAAATTCAGCAAAAACAAGGAGATGTCTGGAATTTCAAGACATTGACCATGTCTTGCTTTAGACTAGACACCAATTTTATGGCAAAGATCATGGTAGATATTTATGTCATCTGATGGTCTGAACTTCGTGTTCGCAACGTAACCAGGGAGTCTAGGAGTTGATAAACTTTGTAGCTGAAAATCTGCTGCAAAGTTTTACATGGATATGCACTAACCCTTCTCTAATTTTAAAGCATTACTTCTGGCAAAATACCAACTTCTGTGTAAAGTGGCTTATTACAACTTCTGTGTAACGACAAAACATCACTAAGGTGTTTGCAAAAACTACTTCAGGGCTAAACTCAGCTACCCTCTCTGTGCTGATAGATCCAGTTCATCCTGAAATCCTATTGAAGAACTTCACGAGTCTCATGCTGGCCCTTTTCAGAGAGTGCACTTCATCTAAACATGAGAAATGGACACCAATAGCATCAACGAGTGAAGGGGTCAGGTGGCAAAGCAGGATGAAGTTTACAGGTAGGAAGAGCATAGCTCTCCCCTTGGAAACCAACACCTCCAATCAACATCCTCCTCTGTGAAAAGAGGCTCAGCATTTTAATGATTATACATTTACAAAATGCACATTTCCCTTCTGATTAAAAGAGCGTCTGCAGCAGCCCAACCTGAACTACCAGCATTGGCATTATGCATGCAGGGGGTGCCATTAGGAATTCACACTGTGCAGAGAGCCAGCACAGATGTTTCGTAGCTTCAAAGTCCCTCTCAGTGTTCTTGAATAGGAATTTGGGGACCTAAATGCCGAGTAGTTCTGTGCTAGCCTTCAAAATCGGCATGGCATTCCCCTTCCACACTGAAGGTAAGTGCAAAGTACTGTGGAATAATTAAACCCACCACTGCTTCAGATGCTCAGAGATGCCAGGCTGAGCCTGGCTGAGGCAGTTGGTTATGAAGAGAAATGCATCACTTGCAGACTTAACATCACTCCTTCCTAAGACAGAGACATTTTTGACAGCTTTCCATCCAAGTGCTGACCAGGCCTGAACATGTTTAATTAGTGAGATCTGACGAGTGCAAACCCTGAGGTTGTATTAAACTTCCTTCTAAATTTGGACACACACTTTGAACTAGTAATACAGGAGTTAAAAGCACCATGTAAACAGGATTAGACTTGGCCTGCAAAACCTTGACTTCTTCCTTTTCTGAGAGGAGAGGAGACAGCAGGCAAATACACGATATAGCAGATGTTGCTTACAAAATGGCTAGTAGGGCTAAAAACACACCTTTCAACATACATCTCTGAGCGTGTAAAGACACAGTGTGCCTGGGGTCCTGCAACAGGCGTCAGTGCTCGCAGGTGGGACGATGCTCCTGGGTCTCAGCCGCAGCGGGGAGGGAGCCGCTGACAGCCCCTGCCAAGCACGGACCGAGGTCAGGAAACGCAGCACCCATAGAGGGAGCTGGCAAAATCCACCCAGGCAAAATATCTGTGTGGAAAAAAGGGAGAAATCCCTGTGATGCAGCTCATGGTACAGACATGCTGGTGGAGAAGCTCTGAAGGAGATTTGCTTCATGTCCATGAAGTTCAGTCTAGCGCACGGGAATCCAGATCCTGACCTGATCTCTTGACATTGTCTCTATATAAATATTAAATTATAATGATTTGTTGTGCATCTGAATATAATCATCGATACCCCCTCAGTTGTGCAATACGGTGACATGGTTGTGCTCAGAAATACGTGCTCACACCATCCCTCTCCACTCCCCAGCATCAATGTCCTCAGCACTAACCTCCCTGGGCTAGCCAGAATCCCTTCATCTCTATTTCTTTGAGTTTTAAAAATCCCTTATAGACTATTTTGTCCACTGCGGACTGGAGTAGGGTGGTGCTTAGAAGAAACCTTCCAGCTGATGAAAAAACACACAATATTTAACTTAATTACTTTCAAGCAATCCAGTAAAGCCATGCAGACTTCTGTTGTCAAACAGGATCTTTAAGGTGAAAGCTTGCATATACTACTCCCATTGTTCCCCTGAGTTATTTGCTATGCACTCAGAGCAGCCTGTAAAATGTTTTTCCCTATATATAAATAATGAGAAAGAATTTTACACATGTAAAGAATTCCCCATGCTGCAGTTTACAGATATGATTTAACAGTTCTTGCCTCAGAGAGCTTAACAGAGAAATATCTTAATCCTGAGAGGTATCTAAGGTATTATAAAAGGGGTTAGCAATGACAGTGAGAACTTAGGGCTGGCCCATTTTTAGGACTTATTCAGCCTGCTGCAATGAAAGAAGAGCTTTAACTTTGGGAATGAATGTTCAACAGTCTTAGAAAGAAGTGCACAAAAGTCAAAACATCTCCTGGAAAACCTGAAAATACATCCTCTTGTTCTCCTTATATATATTTTCCTCATTCAGAATAATTGCAGAGGAGCTTGTTGGAGTGGCTTCCTGTGAAGACTTTTCATATGTAATTTGAAAAGTGTTATAAGGACCCTCCACATCATCAAGTGGAAATGTCCATCATCTGAAAGTGTTTTCTCTTTGTTTTATATATACACATCCATATGAACGCAGACTTCTTTGTTCCTTTGCGATATTGGTCTGCTGCTTTTGACCCAGCCAAGTTCTGTATTTCCTTTTCATTGGTCTTTCTGAACCCATTTCAAATTCAGTACTGAAAATGAACAAGTCACTAGCAAACAGGCCAGCCTTATTCTGGTTACTAATGCGGTGTGAGAAGATGTAGCACCATCAGCTGCAGTCCGTCTGTGCACAAGTGCAGCAACAAACATACAAAGGTATCTACAGGAAGAAATTTAGCTTCATCCCAGAAGAAATTTCCATAGTCTGTTTTAAGTAAAAATAGTTAAAGAAAAATAAATTGAACAGATTGTGCATTTTCAGTCATTCTTTTTTTTCCCCCTTACTGTATATTTTAGCACTTGAAGAACACCCCCTGGATATTAGTTTTGTAAACCAGGGTCCTCAGAAACAGACAATAAAGCTTGTTCTCTGCTCTGTACTGCGTGGTTAGAGGCAGTTCATGAATATGTGCTTGCTGCTGTGGCCTGGACACTGGCATCCCCGGTGAAACTCCTGGAGGAATCTTTCCCAAGGAAAGACTGCCAGCTGGATGGCATTGCCTCCTTTACAAGACTCTCAAAATGTATAAGAAGCACAAGATGCACTCCTGCCTCCATCACTGATTGCAATTCCTTCCTCCTTCACAAAGTTCCCCTTTCTCCTTCTAGTAACTAACCTTCATTGGTGGGAAGAGTCGGCACTGCTGTTTAATTCCAACTGCAGGTTCCCACTTCCCCTGCCTTTCACAAAGCACACATCCAAAAAACAAACAGGGCTAAGAAGTGATATATAGATTTTAGATGCTCTCTTGAGGCTTTCGGACTACAGTATTGCTGTTTGACCTTACATATTTTGCAGGTGGGAATCATGAGCAGATCAGCCACAACAGCCATTTCTTCGCTATCCTGCTTGAGATTCCCATCAAGGACTTCACCTGGGGATTTTTTTTGTGTCTTTCAACAGCTAGGCACAGGCTGGGGAACAACATGTTCACTTACCCATAACTCACCCTGGCTTTCAAATTATGTCAGGCAGCCTTTTCATTTGCATTCATTTAGTTTCTTTCTATCTTTGCAACTTTTTCCATGAGCAGCTATTTTTCAGGTCAATGGAATGGAATTATTTGTCACTTGCCAACAGGTGATCTCACCTAGATATAAGCCTGTACACTCCTGATGGGATCCTGGCCTGCATCAGGAGGAGCGTTGCCAGCAGGTCGAGGGAGGGGATCCTGCCCCTCTGCTCAGCTCTGGTGAGGCCGCACCTGGATCATTGGGTGCAGTTCTGGGCTCCCCAGTACAAGAGGGATGTGGAGCTTCTAGAGAGGGCCCAGCATAGAGTGACAAAGATGATTAAGGGACTGGAGTATCTATCATATGACAAAAGACTAAGAAGTGAAGTGGGCCTGTTTACCCTGGAGAGGAGAAGACTGAGAGGAGATCTGATCAATATGTACAAGTACCTGAGGGGAGAATGTAGGGAGGATGGGGACAGGCTCTACTCGGTGGTGGCCAGTGACAGGACGAGGGATAAGGGGTACAAATTGAAACACAGGAAGTTCCACCTCCAGATGAGGAAGAACTTCTTTTCTGTGAGGGTGACAGAGCCCTGGAACAGGCTGCCCAGAGAGGTTGTGGAGTCTCCTTCTCTGGAGATCTTCAAAACCGACCTGGATGCCACCCTGTGCCACGTGCTCTGGGTGTCCCTGCTGGAGCAGGGGGGGGTGAACTAGATGATCTCTAGAGGTCCCTTCCAACCTCAACGATTCTGTGATTCTGTAGGCCTCATTTTTTTTCAAGGGATGTCATCCTCCAGCTCCCTGGACAGACTGCCTATGTTGTGAGGAGCAATGTAAAATCTAGATCAATATTTTTGGTTTCCTTTCCTCCAGAAATACTTGCCAGAACTGAATGTCTTTTTGTGAATGTTGCCTGATCATTTTAATCACTACATTAATCTGTATGCATTTTTTTCTGCTGACAACAAGTCCAAACTTAGTGTTTTTTACTGATTTCATTGCCATCCTCCTCCCTTTCCTGTTCATTAATAAGGTTGCTAAAAACATTTTATTGACTTTTGATATGATTTATTATGTGTTGCTGCTTTCACAGCTAAGGGAGACTATTAGTGGGTCAGGGATGTCTTCACTGTGCCTGGAATATCTCTTCATCCCCGTAATTTGTCTTGCCTACAAGACAGACTCCTTACTAGGGGCACACAATACAACAGTGCAGCATCAGTGCAGCATCATTCATTCTTTCTTATTTCCCTTCCTCCTGAGACAGAAGTTATTTATTTGTGATCGTACATCTCGAAAAGCACTTTAGCAAGAGCCATGAGTCTTCCCCAACCACAACGTTCAGGTATGTTCACAGCTATAGTACAGGATGTCTTCACTCTTATTTTCAAAGAAGTTGAGCTATGAAAACAGCACACTGCAGTGATTCTATTTATTTATTTATGGCTTGAATTGTTTTTAACTTTTTTTGCTGCCAAGTTGTGTCTTTTTGGCATTTGCTCACGCTACCTCTCTCCTCTTCCTGTAGGTGCTAGTTCATCACTACTATTGAGTAGTGATGAAAATTACTACCTTTAGTCAAGCTGTTTCTTGTCTGCACACTAAAATTTGTAGAAAACTCATTAAACTTTCCTTGTCTACCTGTGTAAAGCCAGACAAAGACCTTATAAATCAAACGTTTTGCCTTTTCCAATTCTAATGACTAAATGTGAGCAAGTCTGTTAGAGGGAATGAAATTCAAGTTTCCAGTTTGCATAGGAAATCCTAATAACATACGTCGCAAACAGAAAATATGCATGAATTCCGTAACAGTTCCTTATCTAGCTCCCATCTCATTAGAAGCAAGAATGTCTCTTTCCTGCAGTGACAAATCTACTCAGCATTGCCCTTGTTGGGTGCTTCCTGTGAAAATCTCTCCACTGCAAGCACCGCTCTCCGAGTTGGAGGAATGGCAACAACATCTCATGGCAGTCAGAAAAATGGCTCTTTGTGAACAGCACTCCATATCCTCTCCTTACACTGGATGGGGGGTTTTATGGGTGAATTGCACTCCAAGAACTGTTCCTGGCTAGACGGGGGAACAGCGGGAGCATGCCGGGTTCTGAAATGCCTCGTGCACCCCTCCAGCGACTGCCAGCGACAGTCAAGCATCCTTCTGAGCAACTGTGGTTTCATTCTAGTATCATACGACCCCCTACTGGCCTCGTTTTTTCCTGAGCATTTCTTGTGCTGCCAATCATTCTGTCTTGCCCTCCCGGCATTCTTCACCGAGTCACCCTTCCCAAGCTCTCCTTCCTAAGGAAAAAAAAAAGCAACGTTTTCAGGACAGACAGGTTCTGCATCAACCGGAGGTGCCCAGTGTTATTCGAGCCCCGTTGCACGGGCGGCAGTGAGCGCCGTCAGAAATTGACTGTATCCCAAGCTAATGAGTTGTCAGAAATTCGGCCCTGTCCGCCGCCTCCCGGGCAGGTTATTATTATGAGGGCTGTCAGTGGCGGGCAAGGACGGGGTAAGCAATACATTCTGCAGCCAGCGGGGAGCTGCGAATGTGTTCGCCCAGGATCAGCGGGGTGCTGTGGGAACAGGCCTGCCCTGAGAGCTGCCACCAGGGCCTACCATTCAAGCGAGCGCCGTGGGTTCATGGCGAGCGCGGGCAGCTCGCCTCTAATGTATGCCCTAATGAGTCGGCCGAGGGTGTCCTGCCTGCCTGAATGTCTGCAGTGTGGCAAAGCGAAGTGGACATTCCCATACAATAGTGGGCTTAAATTCAGCTTCTCACCGACGCCTCATTCACAGGCGGAACGGCTTTTGTGATACCTATAGAACACGAGTACAGTAGGTCACTTCGCTGACTAATCGGAGCTGACAATCGCATATCTACCCGCACCTCCGAGCCGTCCGCACGCACTCGGGAAGGGAGGTGCTCCACCTCTCCACATTTGGCCAGACATTAAGAAGAGTGGAAACACGTGTATCTTTGTGCCTTAGGTGCTCACAGAGCTTTGCAGTGCAAACTGATGCATCCTGGCAGCACCTTTTTCACTTCCTGAGTGGCGGGTAGAGCAGCAAGCATTCCTTCTCCTGCTTGCATTCTCCACCTTTTGGATGACGCCTCCTTTCTCCCACCATTGTTTGACATCTCCGCAAGGGAGACACTGGCCCCCTCTTCTTGCTTGTAGGGTGCCTCACATAGCAGAGGCTCAACCTTGTGTAAGCCTTTCAGGTCCCATCCTAACACCAAAAATACAACAATAATGGCCATGTTACTCATAAATTGCAGAACCTGCTGAAGGCCACTTGTTAGATCAATAGTGAGTGTTAGACCCAGAAGTAAGCCTGCTTCTGGAAGTAGACCCATGCCCAAGGTGACAGATTGTTTCAAAACTGCCACGTGCCTTGGTCTACCGAGGCAGAGCATGAACATCTGCTGTCATCCACAGTTCATCCACTGGCTGCTGCAGCTACGGCGGTTGCCTTTGAGTATATACCAAGTCAGTATTAATTCTTCTGCTTTAATTAGGCACATAGCACTTGAAAAAGAAAAATCCCCAAATTTTCCGTGGTAACCAAACAGATAGTCTGGAGTGCTGTGCTGAGTAAAGCTTTCTCTTTCTGCAGGACACCATTCTCTCCTCAGGAATAGAGGTTCTTGAGGAAAAACGCAGGGCTAAGTCCCATTCCCATGTGTGGTCTTCTCTGAGATGAATTAACTGTGGCTTGTGTTATCCTGGGGCATTTGTATTTTGTACCTTTTTTTTTTTTTAATAAATGCTTGTTTTTGTCCTTCTGTCAGCTGAAGCCTTCAAGCTTTCTCAGTGCAGCCTTCATCTCAGTCAGCAATCTCAGTTATCAGCTTTTCCTCTTCACTGAAAGTTTATTCCACGTGGGATCAGAAATGTAAAACATTGTAAAATTGCTGGGTCAATACTTCATACTGGGCCTGGAGGAGAAGGGAAATGTCACCTGGCTTGAGACAAACGTACTTCATGCATTGACCCTATTGATCCAGAGCAACTTCATTGTTCTTGATTTGATATGGAAGTTTTCTAAGATGCTACAGTGATAAGAAGCAGAGGAAAGCCACACATGAAATAAAGAGGAGGCAAATTACTATGACTTTTTTTTCTAAATGTGTTCATTAAGGATATTATTTTGCTTAGGATGCAAAACTCTACTGTCCTTTTGCTCTTAAAAAGAACAACGGCCCACTGGAAGTGTGGGAAATATGTTTTAAAAAACGCAGTAAATGGAACACACGTCAGTAAAGACAGCTCAATTTCGTTACGGTGGTGTGATCACAAAAACATTTTCTACCATGCAACTTTTAATTAGTCTCGCAAAAAATTATTCTGCTTCACTTATACAGAGTACAGTAAATGGCTACGTAAGTGCGTAAGGAATGAAATAAATACTCTTTGTTCAGATGTGGTGACCTTTGGGAGAAAAAGATGGTAAGAGAATGAAGTTTCTTTCTGTTTCCCCTTGTATTTATAAAGCAGCAAGTCAACGCTCCCTCATGAAATACAGTAATTATGATAAAATATAAACTGTAGTGAACTTCTTCACTTCACACTTCAACAATCTTCCAGCCATACAGGCGCATTCATGCATGTATGGCTGTCATTTCCAATCCAGACAATTTTTGATAAGCTTTAGCCATTCTGAGGTGCTGCCAGTTTGAGTGACAACCTTGATACCTGCAACTAAATGGTTAATCTGTTCACCATTGTGAATATAATCAGTGGTCTCAGACACAGGAGAATACCACATTTTTCTGAGGTCTGAAATAAAATGGATGTTAGTAAATAACGTAGAGTATATTTACACATATATGTGGCACTTAAAATATCTGTCCACATGTAGTGTATTGCACTCACTGTTCTGCAGTATCACTTATGTTTATATACATACTAGACAAGTGCATGTTAAATATGTATAAATAAAGCATGGAAAAATAGCATATTTAAAGAATATATTAAGTGGATTTGCCTATGCTGTAAAGATAAAAAGTATTAAGTGGTGTTTGTCATTAACAACAATGTATTACACTGTATTTCAGATGTACAACACCAGACTTAGTCATTTTGGCAGTATGAATTTATAATACAATTTTACAGGCAATTCCCATGGAGCAAGGGCATTCTGTCCTTGATAACGCAGTGATTACTTCCATCCTGGTGCAATTTAAATATACTTGGAGATGATGTGTACTTCCACAGAAACAGCAAAATCAAAGGTTATGTGGACAAAGGGTGTTTTGTTTCCCTTCATTCGCTAAAGACACTACAGCTCTGATCAATGTGCTTACCTTGCACCTTTTAGCCTGTTGGAGTCAGTCTTGGTTGGAGTCTTGATTGCAGACTCCAGTCTGAGTTGGAGTCAACTTGGCAATATCACAGATGTTTCGGGCTTTTTGGGTTATAAGAGTTGTTGTTCACCCAATGTCTCCCCAGCCTCAAAGCCACAGGTCTGCAGTATTTTCCATTTACATTTAATAACCTAATAGATACTGATCAGGAAAAAAAATCCAATTTCATGCAAGTAAACTTTTTATTTTCAGAGTAAATTCACTGAAATTCTGCCAAATACGGGGCTGCCAATAATAGACCTGCAAAGAAAACTCTTGTATGAATGTCACATCAGAAGAACACCAGATACCTCTGAGGACACCTCAGGAGATAACAGTTCCTAGGTCTGGTGAGGGCCCCAAAAGCAGAGAGAAGAATCATTGAGGTCTCAGCCCACACGGCCTGGGGGAAAATCCCTCCCCAGACCTAACTTTCCCCATGCAGCCACTGTCACCCCTCTCCCCTGGCAGGGGTCTCCATCAGGGGGCTGCCCGGCACACATTACAAATTTCGGAGTTTTGCGCAGTTAAAATGCTGTGCTTTCCCCCTTATCGTGCAGACCGGAGGGGCTCGTGAGTTGCCATGCAGTCCAATTTACCATGAATTACGTTATAAGCTACTTAATGTAAAATAATATCGTCATTAAAGTTCTTGGAGTTGCAACATAGCAGTACTACAAGTTAAACAAAATCATTTTTCTTCAGGTTCAACATCCGTTGTTAAATAAATCTTTAGTCGTATCATTTAACCCTGTAAATCTCCTTTCCTAGAAACAAAACATGATAAGAGGTCCTTTCTGGAGCATTTAAAGAGTTGAAGTGGTTTATGTCCCACGCAGAGAAGCACGTAAATCCAGTGTCACAGCTATGAACTAGGCTTTTCCCCTTTCTAATTACGTATCCTTAACAGTCCATCCTGACAAGCAGTCGCTTGCCCTATGTGAAGTGACCATATAAAAGAAATACAGTATCAGTTCAGTGCAATCTACAACTGATCAAAGCATTAAGGATGATTTTAGAAATAAAACACCAGAAAATATTCAAAATTATGTATGGATATTCTAAATGTTTTTTGATTGTGCAGCAATCAAAATACTGTTTTCCTATCTTACCCAGTATATACTATATAGAATCTATATTAAATGTATGTATTTACTAAGTGAAGTTGGTAATTTTATTATTGAAGTTACACATTTTCCATTCTAAGCTCTTTTTTCTTTAGCTGCTTATAACTTTGGCAGTCTTTACTGTTTGTATAAACATTTACAGGAGGCAAATCTCTAGAAAAGCTTTCCTGGAAGCAGGAAATATCTGCATCAAGCTGATATTTTTCAAGAAATTTTCAGCCAAGGTCATGTCCAAAACGGTGCTTGGGAAAACAGGTTATTTACCCCTTGTTTAAAACAAATGTAGCATGTTCTGGAAAAATAAGATATAATGATCTCTGGAGTGAAGCCTTGAATTCAGCAATAAATATTGAGGATATGAGTATACCTATAGGTATACTCATGAAAATCGGCTGAAGTCAGGCCACATGCTAATCCTTGAATATAGTCTGATCCTCCAAACAATCACAAATTGCACGTGCTGGTTGGAACGAGCTGGATGAGACACCAGGCCTCTGTTGGCAGAGAAGCAGGCCTATTTATTTCAATTGTTTTTATTACTCAGACAAGCTTAAGTATCTGTGTCCTGCATTGCTGTAAACAGTATGGTCAGTGCCTCATTTGCTCTTGACTCGTCTGCACCTTCAGCTCGCAAGTCAGTGCAGGACTGCGGGGCAGCTGCTGACCCTCTCTTGAGCACACGCTTCTACTCAGCTGTGGGGCCTTCCCCATCACCTGTGGAGCAAACTGCCACTGCAGGAGCCAGCAGCATGACAGTGGCTGGAAAGGAACCGAGAAATGGGCTGCAAATGCCTTGTCTGCACCCAAAAGAAACAAGAAGCAACATGAGAAGGGGCCGGCACTGCTTGAGAGACAAGAGATACCAAATGGAGGCCGATGGATCTGAGACTCTGCCGCTGCTGAGGATGCCTGTGCCCACTGCAGCAATAGCTGCTGCTGTCAAACACTGTGAAGAGCACAAGAAGGGACACGTGTGGCGGGGTCGAGTGGGACCACAAGGAGCCCCCGGAATTGCTCGTGCATCAGGATGCAGAAACTGTTCATCGCAGCTCGCCAGGCTCCTCGCTCCCAAACGGGGAAGCAAATGACATGTAAGGCGCCTCCTCAAAAACACCTATAAGGCGACAAAAGGCCAACTATAACTCCCTGTGCTTGTACAAAGGAAAATATTTGCTGCATAAATGAACTGACAGAGTACCTTTGTCACTGGACTTTAGAGTGGACCCCAGCTCAGGGGAGGCCCTCGCGATGAGGCCCCACGACCACTTCAGTTGAGAGGTAGAAGCCCCTGGTCTCACATGCAAGGTGGTGGTTGCTGTCCCCCAGCAGAGACATGGGCCCAGGGCTCAGGCTCAAGTCAAACATGACGTATGGACATAACCCCTTTTCAGGCTGCAGAGCGGGTTGGGAGTATTTTGTCTGCAGCCCCTTCATGGAAAAGAGATGTCCATGTCCTGCTGCCCCAGGAAGAGCAGGGTCTTGTCAGGATAACTATAGCCCAGGAAGGCTTCAGCATGAAAAATGGATAATTGATGTTTAAAAACTATTGTTTGGTCTGTATTCCCACCATCAAAAATTCAGTCACAGATAGAGGTAAAAAAAAAAAATCAGAAGGATATACACCTCTCCAGTTAAAATGTAGTTTGCTGTCTAACATGGAGCATCTCCAGCATCAGCCAACTTTTCTGAGCTCTGCTCAGGTGGATTTCTCAAAACACAAACTCTTGAACCACTTCTGTGATTTGAAGCCAGCTATTAGTTTCTACTGAGATGTTTGTGTGAAAGCAGCTTCCAAATTCCTCCTGCACAATGCCTGATTTCCCCCCCTTCTTTGACACACACAAGAATTCCACCCTATTATTTACACAGATCACTTTGTTCAAGAATTCCACCTTATTATTTATACAGATCACTTTGTTTTCTTCAGTACATAGTTTCAATTCCAATTCATTAATGTCAAAACATAAAAGAAACAACAGCACATGAAGCAATGAAAGTTTGCCAAAAGCAGAAGATAACAGCTGATAATTAAGGAAGTCCCATTATTTCTTGGCAGAGGAGTCTGTGTATTCAGAGACACATTTTTAAAGGGCCTCCCTTTAGTGTAGCTGCATAATTCGCATGAATACTATTTGCACAAACAAACGAACGTTTTCAATGTACATAAAAGAAGGCGCTGATGTTCTCACAATTTCTGTATAATACCCATTCAGCAGCATCAGAACATTCCCCCTGTCATCAGCACAGCGCCGTTCAGTGAAAGGCTCATGGCAGAGCTTCTTGAGAAAATCTCCTTGTGGGGAGCAAAATAATCATATAAATCCATCAAGACACAGGTTAACATAGAGATACCAACCCGCAAATCTCTTTTCATATCGACATAACTATGAGGGAAAAGGCTCTTTTGTCTGTGTTAACCTGATAGTGCATATAAAATCCTCTGATGTGAGAAGAAGCCAGCCCATTTCCAGTCCAACTGGGAGTCCTTTAGAGCACGATCTCTACTCATTGTCCAAGTCCCCTCCAAGGGATGTTTCAAGCCCCTCAGATCCACATACCAGCTCTCACTGGGCACGTGGGGCTCTTTGGTGCTGATGCCTCACCCAGATGTTTCCCTTCGGTTGGTTCCAAGTGATGCTTTAGCCCTGTTCTTCTGGAGCTTGATCTCGCTGTCTTCTAGATCGTAGTCCCAATCCCTGGTCAAGGCCTGTGAAGGATGGTTATTGACACATATATGGAGATTGGCTCAAAGACAGGGTCGTTAAAAAGAAAATTTTCAACAAAAAAGAGAAAAGATGTTCTACCAGGAGTGACCTCTACGAAAATCAGCTGGTTGGACAACCTTTTTATTCTGGCAAAGCCCCCAAAGGTCAAACTCCAGCACACACGTTCTATCACATCAGCTTCCTGAGTTACCAAGAGCTGACAGCTGATCTACGTTTTTCACATCTATGAAAAAATTGCATTTCTTATAGGAAAAAAATGTATTTTTAGACAAAAGTTTTATTGTCTTGTTCTTGTCAGATATATTTTACATAAAATATGTGGGCAAGAGTTGATTTTACATTTCACTGTGATTTATCATGGTAATTCTTCTACTACGACTATTGCTGAAGAAAAACATTACCTCGCTCGTTGCAAGATCAGGTCCAAGACTTAGATTCTCTTCATATTTTAACAGAGTTGCTACAGCAGCCAAACTCTCTCAGTGGTGGAAACATCTTCAAAATCCTTCGAGGTCCATGGGAGGCATAACCACTGTGTCCCCAAAAAATCAGTATAGAAAGACTGTCGGAAATCATTCCCTGTCAACATGATTGTACCAAGTACCCAGCTTAGGCTGGGGTGCCACACCACCCAATATCTTCAAGGACCAGACCCTAAGGTCTGGGAGATCTGCAAGAGGCAGGAAGGAGGATGGTTTCATCAGGTTATCATCTTCACCAGGGCCAGGTTAGAGTGGGAAAAGCAGCAGGTTTTTACACAGCTTTGTCAAGTAGAAACCCAATCCAAGAGTGAAGTTAATCCTCTTGACTGGTTTTCATGTAAAACTCTCCTCCAAAGGTCTGCAACTCCTGGTAGAGCTTCCTTTTTGGTAACACAGCTCTGGCCACTCTTAATCCATGGCTGCACCTTCATGTCTGTTTTAAGTTCTCTGGTTGTAAACAGTGCCCACCTCTATAGCATCTGTGCAAGGGCCATGTTGGTGCTGCTACAACTCCAGCAGAGATGATGGTGTGGTATCAAACATAACTTGCTTGATGTGGGAGGACAGTGCAGCAGAGCAGAACCCCATTTACACTGGTAAATCACCAGGAAAGGTGTAAGGGATTCATTATACCTGTAGCCCAATATCGAAACATGGGTAGCTCCAAAAGTTTCCTCAAGAAATGTTTGTGCAGGGAGTTCCTGTCTCAGCAAATTCAGCTCAACCAGGAAATACCTCTGAACAGCTCCGCTTTCTCTTTGCAATGAGAGCTGAACAGGTGCCACCTTCTCTGCTCAGTGTTAGTGACTTGGTGTGTCAATGACGCCCACAGGCATTTGCACTTACACAGGCATCACTGTCGAACGTAGCCCTTCCTCAGGAATGCTGCTCCTTCGGATGTCCGTCAGCTTAATGTTTCCTTAGGAACAAAGTGTATGCAGTCGCGCTAAATTCCCTCCCCTGAGCTGTGAAGGAAAATCCTCTCCATCCACCCAAGATCTAAGGTTTGTATTAATATTTGTCAAAAAAAAAAAAAAAAAACCCCTCTTTCCTGGTCATTTCTTGTTAGCAACAGTCTAAATATCCTGACCCAAAGACAGAAAAGAATGCAAACTATTACTCGGCATGGGAAACTACAAAGAAAACAAAAGGTGAAATTTACTCCTATGCTGAAGGTCAGGAGAAAACCCATGTAAGCAGACTGCCTCTGAGTCAGAACGATTCCATCAACAAAGTAAACAGCAAATTCCTCAAAGGGGAAAAAAAAAAAAAAAAAAAAAAAAAGGAAAAGCTATTCTGTCCCCCGATTAACCACATTATGTAGTTATCCGCATGGGATGTAGTCATGCATTCTGTGCTTCCAGCAATGTACCTCTGCCCTCCCCACCGACACACAGGAGTGCTGCAGAGGCAACGCGCAGCTGGCGAGGGCACCGCTGTGTGAATTCACTCACGGATTATGAAACCAGGAGCCAAGCAGCTTTCCTGCGCTGCCCTGTGCCTCCAAAACTGCTGTGCCTGGCCCTGCAGGTTTGCCAGTCGTGCAAAAACACAGCCAAAATGTTCATTCATATGTCAGAGGAATGGAGTGAAATAAAGACAGAATGCAGTTGCTCATACATTACTTTGTGCCTAAAAAATTTTTCCCAGCAGGACCTGGAGACACTGTGATCAAAATTGGCTAAGGATATAAAAATAAGAAACCTTGTTTACAGATCATATGCCAAACTTGCTGTTTTGGCATTCACGGATATATATATATTTATCCTTGTCAGGAAAAT
>NW_010584084.1:277011-290068 GCF_000705375.1 Tinamus guttatus | reverse complement strand
AAAAAAAAAAAAAATTAAACTTTCTTCCAATAAGCTTTTTGAAATGCTGTTTTATAGGAGAAATATGAATAAGAAAGAAAGATTGTTTTACAAAATTACTATGTCTCTGATTAATTTAAGGAAATTACTTCACTACATGGGTAAGCATTTAAGAACACTTTATAAAATATTACTGTTTAGTCTATGGGTTGTATGAGTCCCTGTGGAACTTGTGAAGAAGTAAATAGGATTCTCTTAAGTGAAAATAAGGAAGGGATTAGAATAAATAAGTTAAACTCAAACAAAAGTATTTCTCTGCTCCTCACGCAATATATTTTTTGATACGCATCAAATAATTGTGCCTGAGAAGTTTTCAGTAGGAAAATACGTCTGAATAAATAAAATATATTTGAAATACTGCTATGCATTTTTAGTAGAATAAGGTCATTTTTCATTATTCTATATCTTTCTAGGGAAACTTTTTGAAGATATAATGTAAAAATCCATGTTGTGCAAAATAATGTAACTTGGTATGCTGGCCTCCGTAGCAGTGGGAAGGACAATTAGTTCCAAAAAGGATGTGAATGGTGTTAATTCTGCTAGTGTTTATTTACAGAAGATACCTTGAAAAGTGGGGTGGCGAGGGGGGGAAATGGCAGGATTGAGATGTGATGTATTAAGTCTGAAATTACCAAATAGAAATATCTTGGATACCTACCTTGGAGATCAAAATCGGTCAAGGATGGATTAAGAGCATCAATGTCATTGCTGAGATCGCCCTCTGGCATGAGTGTGTCCTGCATCGTCCTGGCTGTGGAGTGCTCCGTCAGCATCTTCACGCTACAGGTGGGGGGAGTCTGGGCAGGCAACGGAGAATCCTGGGTGATGCTGGGTTGAGTTCTGAGTTCGCTCTGAGCTTCCCCAGAAGGGAACAGGGTCTGAGGGTCAGGGGACTGTTGCATTAACGTACTTGAGAGTTGAGGAAAACCCTGGGGTGATGTATAACATGCAGTTTGCTGCCCTCCCAGTAAATTGGGTAAGGGATTCTTGACGTGTAGAGCTCCTGATGTATGGATAGCGTGCAAGGGCTGTGGTATACCGGAGGAGAGAGAGGACTCGCATAAAGAATGGGGCTGGACTGCCATCTGCCTGGAAAGGGATGCACTTGCAATGCCAGTTGGACTGCAGGACATGATTGAAGATCTCAGCTTTTCACTTTTATCGCCTATCAGTGTGTCAAGTTCTTCTACAAAAGAACAAAAGAATCCATAACTTTACTTATTTTTAACAGAACCTTTATACTCATAGGTAACAGCTAAAATTTTAGTGTTCTTTGGGAAATAAAAATGCATTTTCTATTTCACTCATTCTAACCCCTTGGATAAGTACTCCAAAAGCCTGAAGTGTTTTTTTGATTAATTGTCAAGTGAGTATTTAATAAATCACATGTTTCTGTTTACTGATTGGATAGTTACCTCATTAGTTAATTTCAAAATTTATTCACTAGTACTTATTTCAGTATTGCTTTAATGAGGTATCAAGAGAAAATGTTTTCTTGATGAAGTGATAAAGTAGTGCTACTTTAGCCTTCAGAACATGCTATGGCATTGTGGCTATTTAGAAGCACTCCAGCAAAATCAGGTCTTATTTAATCCTGCTTTTTCACTTTGTTGTCATACCCAGGAAAATGTCTCTGTCATTACCCTAAACCATGTATAAATTCTCTTACACGATGTGCATTGCAAGAAATGTAATGCTTTCAAGGCCCCTGTCTGAGAACTAGTACACTAACATGTTACTGACCTGGCTTTGCCATACTCTTCCTTACAGCAACTGGGTCTTTCCTCTTCCATTTCTGAAGCTCTTCCTGCATTTTATCAATTTTAGCTGGATTCAGAGCCCATAGGCAGCCTTTCCGAGAAGAATTGCCTGACTTGTTTTCAACTTTCTCAAAGCATTTGTTCAAGGATAAGTTGTGGCGTACAGAATTCTTCCAGCCATCTGGAGCTGTCTGGAAAAACAAATACACTCTAAGAACTGAACTAAGAACTGAAGGAAGGAAATGTCCAAATATATACCTCCTTTTTGACTGGTGAGACTATAAGAAATGTTGTTTAGATAAAGGATTCATATTGTAGAAAGTATTATAATGAGCTTGGAAAAAGTATTAGAGTCATGTTGTGTAGGAAGGGATGAATCAGATAAAGTCAGTCTTGCTTAGATCAGTTATCAGAAGAGGGCTACTGGATTTTTAAAAGTGAGTTTGCAATCACAAGAATTGAGTTTATAAAGAACTATATTTGTGGACTGTGAACTACAAGGGAATCTATCTTAAACTGCTTTAGAGCATGTAGAAAAATTTCAAGCACATAATTGAAGGACTCCATGCTCCTTGGACTCAATATATTAAGTGTCCAGGTAAACTTCAAAAGCATTTTAGGTTGATACTGTAGGTGTAACCTTGTATGAGAGCTAATTATATAACCAAATAGTTTAATCACAAGTCCCTCAGATCAGATACTGATTTCTAGATCTGATCAGGGCATCTTTGTTTTGCATTTATTTTTAGTTCAGTAGTAGAAGCTTAAGGGTTCTTTAGGCTGTGCAAGGCATATAACCTTTATTAAAATGATTCCTCCATTTTTATTTAGGCAGTCTCTGATTAACAAGGTAAACAAAATTTCCTCCTTGCCTTGAGGACAGTTTGGCATTCAATTGCAAGAGTGGAAAGAGAAGAAAATCTAGTGCCAAAAACACCTCATTGCCATATAAGTGTAGCACTTTATTTCTGCAAAATGGGATTCAACTTTGTCTTTACTATCTATTTGCGTATTTTCAAATGCTTATGTTTTCATTAGTTTCTGTTGGGATGAAGTTTGAAAAGTGGAGACATTTCTTCTGACTTGAATATTTGAGCCTGGTGATTTTTGTCAGTTGAATTACAAACTGTGGGGTTTTTTTTTTTTTTTTTTTGGTTGGCTGCAAAAGAATAATAAAAATGAGTATTGCTGAAAGGATGCTGAAAGAAGTACCCAACAGGATTGTTTTTTTCTGATAGTAATGGGAAATGTTGGTGTGTGGGTCTAAAATATGGATGTTGAAAAAGTTTTGTATCTTCATTCCATTTTATTTCGCTCATTTCTGCATACCTGGTCATGCAGACAGAAGATACTACCCTTTGCATTTAGGCTTTCTAAATTAGTATCCTCACTGGTATCAAAAGTTTCCTACAGTAGATTTCCGTGTCACTCCTTCCTTTTGGTGGGCACTGTGCAATGCTATTTGCTGAGCAGATGCTCCTTTAGGTCCTTCCTAATTCACTCTAATCTTAAAGTAAAGGCAGAGGGAAAGATGAGTTGCTATATTATGCGATCTCAGTAGGAATCAACCTCTGAACCCCAGCATGAGATGAAACCCTTTGTACAGCTATTCTTCTTCCCCTCCCATTGTAAGATCCATTAGGAAAAAAAAAATGTAGCTTTACTTTTGTCAGTCAAATGGTATTCTTACCAGAAGCTCTGCATTTGCAGAGATGAAAAGATATTTCAAGTGAGGAAAAACTCTAGGGTTCATCAGATTACAAAGAATGATCTTCAGTACTAGCATGTATGAGCCTTTTTTTAAATCCATTTTGTGTGCTTTTTTTACTTTCTTATTTCCAAAAAAATACTTGTCTTGGTGTCATAGGAATCAAAAGAAATTAGACGACTCTGAAAGGTGTGGAGAGTTGCCTATGTGCCACTGATGATTCATACTCATGAATGTAAAATACTTTTCATGTGAAAACTTTGTGGTTGGTATAAATACTTCTTAAGTTGTGCAACTTGTGTCCGTTTTTGCTTTCATGTGATACAGCATAAATAGCTGAAATTACTTTGAAAGAAATTCTACTTTTACCAGTGTTCTGAAATCTATTCTTACCTAGCTTGTTGTGAGAGATTCTCCTGTGGGATGAGGAATTAACATCCCAGCTGAATAATATAAGTATCAATGCATGTATTAATTTAAAATATTAATTAGCTGTGGAAGTTTAAAAAAATAAAGTATTTCTTTCTTCCCTAATAGCACCATTTTACCCTTTTGGTCCGCCTGATGTCAGCATTTCCTTTTTTTTTTTTTTTTTTTTTTTTTTTTTTTTCCCCCCCTCCAATCAGTCCTATATGTGAGGCAGCCTGCACTTCTACTTAAAAACAAAACAAAAACTTATTTTCTGCCATTAGATTAATAGTAAAGGTAGTGAATCACTTTTTCTGCTTTGTAGATCAAGTTGCTTTCTCAGTTCCACATATATATATAGCATATATAAATATATACTTTGCTGCTGGATGAGGTAACCTGAAAGAATATTCATATTTCTCACCCTGTGCATGAGCCTACATATACCTCTGTCTATCTAGACAGGTTAATTAATGTTTCTGCCAAGCACTGGAAAAGATGGGAGTGGCATGTGTTTCTCAGAGGTTTTCAGAATGTGTGGGGGTGTGAAGTGTGAGATAGTTTTAGAAACCTTAAAGCAGAAAGTACATGGATTTATTCAGGAAACTTAGTGCCAAGAGCTGAACAGGTTCTTACATCAAACTTGGTATTGCTGAGCTGAGAAATATAGTTGTTTACCTAGTAGAGCCCTGTCAGAATAGTCCAGCAGTGTGTTTGTGATGGAAGTATGACACTGGTTGTTTTATTTATTCTCTATTAAGGAACAGAGCTCTGCCCACTCGGATTGTTCTCGTGCAGTTGGAATCTCGCTGCTGTGGCTCTTTACTGCTACTGCTGCATTTGGAGTAATGTGAAAAGTTGTGTAAAACTGACAGTGCAAGAGAGTACTTGGCTGCTGTAGGTTCCATCAGACCACAGACCTTTCTAACCTCGTAGACCACTGGCAATAACTCCAATTAACAAGATTAAAGCTTTCTGTTAGACACTCTAATCACTACAAAGAAAAAAAGGATGACAAGCAAAAAATATTATTGTACAGGCTCATTGATCCTAACCGCCTCTTGAAGTTTAAAGAGTTCAGTGATCTTGCAAAACCCTTTCTCTTTAAATCTAGCTCTCAAGAGAAGGGAGAGGTACATCAAAGAGTAATTCAACTTTAGCTGCGTAGATGTTTTTTTAGGACGTAGGAGTTGGATTGCTCGGTTTCAACTAGAAATGAGATTGTTGCATCATAGAAACTAAATTTGCTGCGGCAGCGAATGCAAGTTAATTTGACTAGGCTTGTATCATCTAATGTCTCCCAGCAAGATTCTATGCACAGTTGTGCTCTGTTTCTCTCCAATTTAAACTGCTTTCTCTCCTTCTATATTATTCTGCTATGCAGTGAGTTCTAGTAATAGCACCAAAATAGTCTTTGCTGATTCTTTTTTTATTATTATTTTTATTGTCCTGAAAATTCTCCAACAAAAGAGAGGTTAGATGAAACTACTTTTGCCCAATGATGATTCTGTGGGGTGTTTTCAGGAGCATAGATAGGGCCTGGTCCTCACAAGCATAATATTTGATTGCTTGTTTGCCTGTGCTTATTTTAAGGAAGTTTGGGATGTAACCATTCCATTTCTTTTGTATATAAGCAAGCCAAATGCAAAAAAAAAAATTCTCTCAAGATGTGTAATGTTCTGCTAAGTGCTCTCTGCATTGTTCTTTGCCTTTAATACATATGAAGTCAATAACCTCATTCCTCACTTTTAAATTCTTCAAGAGAAACTTTTGACAAGTAAGAAGGAAAAGTTTATACTGAGTATATTTTTACTATTTTTAGCTTTAAGAAACTCTTTTATACCTAATGTGCGCATGTGTATATGCACAGAAGCATAAGACAATGTATGTATTTAAACATCTGTGCACAGACAGTTGAGGGAAGGATGCATATTTCCTGAACATTGTGTTGAATACCTGCAACAGCAAGACCTGGCAGAGCTACAATCTTGTATCTTAAGAATTCTGTGTATGTTGGCAGTAGCATTGTTTGGTTTGTAAGCTGCTAATTTTATCGATCAGCTGTGTTGTAAGACAGAGGAGAAAGTAACTTGAGAAGAGTCTGATGGATAAATATGGGCATACAGTTGTGCCTGTAAAAATAACTTACTACTACTACCTTTCTGCTTTAAGTTTATTACACATTTTTCTAGAAAACAGTAATTAGTTAGGAATGTGTTCCTCTGTAGATTACATAATCTATGCATTATGCAATGAGTAGTTCTGCAAAATATCAATTTCAAGATATTGTGGCTGAATTTTTTCATAACTTGCAAATTATTTGCCATTACTTTATTAAAATATTTTATGCATCTAGTGGTAAATGCACAGAAAGGCCAGTTAATGTTTCATCAGAGAGGAAATATAAGCCCTGTAATCTATTCTCACTTTGAAAATGAAGAAAAAGGTAGCAATTATGCTCTTCTCAGGTATCGTTTTGCCCTTTTGTCTCCCATTATAATGAATCCTCACATTTCTTCCATGGGGATAATTTTTATTCCTACTCTCTCACTATTGACATGTTTGATTTTACTTGTTTTGCAGATTTTATGTTGAGCAGCAGCCTACAATTCAATTATAGCTCTTCCTAAAATCAAACTGTAATCCCTCCGCTCTTGGATCGTATGCTGACTAATCTCTCTCCACTTGCATTCTGAATGCAAGAAACCATTCTCTCTTGTAGCATGTATTTAAATGTCAATAAGATCTTCCGTAAACCATACACCCCTACCTTCACCAACATTACTGTGTAATTATGAGCTTAGTACCATTTATCACAGAGTACGTCTTTCTTTGTACAGTGCATGCAAGTGATGAAGTTGCTTAAGAATGATATTCCAGCTTCAGAACAGAGCAGGGAACCTTGAAACTTGCACGTGAGTCTGGAAGTGCTATTGATGGCAGAGGAACCCACGAGACCAGTTCTACCTGGATCTGAGCAAGGAATTAATGTGTTTAAAAAAAAAACAAAACAACACCATCCTTTCTGTGAATTGGCCTTGGATAGAACATGCCAGTCTGTGAGCATGGAGGTGTATGATGTACAATTGATAATCTGTTTAAAAAAGCTTATACATTTTAATAGATTGAATCACCTCTTTATGGGAAGAATAGAGATTTTTTTCCTCCCCTGTAGATGCAGAACTCACCTTAAAGTAAGGAAAGTGTTCTGTCATGAAATTGTAAATCTCACTGACCGGCAAACTTCCTGTCTTGCTGTTTTTGAGTGCCATGAAGATCAGGATGCTACAGGGAGAAAGAAAAAAAAATTAGCTTGTTCTGCTTAACCCCTCAGAAGCAGAAAAAAGACAACAGTCCATGCAATTACTCTGGGTTTCACTCTTGTAACATGAATAGTGATGATGCTTAAAACATTCAGCTGCGAATAATCAATCTCCTTGTGCTACATGATTTTCAGAGGTAGTTGAGTCTGGCTTGATTTCATTTTCAATTATTTTAAATTCAAACCCACAGATTTCAAATCCTGCCATTGTATGTTTTTCAAAGGTTGTGTATAAGTGCTTAAACTGATAAAGGCTACAAAGAATATAAAACTGACAGTGACACAAGATCTAACTAAAACTTAATTGCTGATTTACTTTGCTAAGCTTCTATTGAGAGAGCTAGACCTATATGGCAATTAGTGTATCTGATATTTTCCACATGTTTTCTGGCTCTAATAATTGGAAAATGAATCAGTTTTAATTCAGGTCTTGGAAAATACTACTAAATGTGGTTAGTTTTGTGCTGGTGAAATGTGCAACACCTAAGACTTTTCTGTTAGAAATTTGTGTAGTTTTTTTTTGTGAGAATGTTTGGGGATTGTTCACACGCTTTGTAGCATTTCATTTCCCATTGTCTTAGCCCTAGAGTCTGGAGCAACTTGTGATTCATACAAACAGGACAGAACACACTGGGAACAAGACAAATAAGAGTAAGCATGTTATTGCAAATTATGCTGGAAATATGCCATGGGTAAACAGCGTATTTCCTGTAACATCAGGACCTTAAAAAAAAAAAAAAAAATCATTACCTGTAGGAGTAGATGGGTTTGGGAAATAGAGGCTGCTGGGATTCCTGGCTGCTTTGAGGAGCAATTCTCTGGTAAGGGTAGTGTGAAGAAGCAATGTAAGTCACAGGATAGCTGCCTCCCGAGGGATACTGCTGATGCAATAAGAAACATTATTGGCTTAGCAACAAGCTCTCAAAAATACATTTCCTTATTTAGACAGTATTAGACTTTTTAATTGTAAGGATATCTATCGTCTTCTACCTACATTTAATACCTGTTATGCCAAGGCAGACAAAAAAGTGGTCATTCCCTGCTTTTTGCCTTTTTTTTTTTTTGATAAGGCTAAAAGGAGCCTTTCTGGTAAGGCATGGGAGCACCATGATAAAAATCCAAGGTGTGTAAAGTGTGTTTCTAAGACAATAGCATTTGAAAGCATTTTTTTCTTTATTTTTTTTTCCTGATACTAATCAAGACAGTGAAAAACAAACAGTAGCAAAACATTAGCAGATGAGTAGCATTAGGATATATATTAAAATAAATGTACAGTAGAATAAATAAGTAATTTCATTTCATGAGACAGGAGAGCAACATGGGAGGCTATTTACCTCTGAGGGCCTAATTGTGTATTTTTGTGTTGTCTGACTTTGTATTGAAATTGTGAGGCTAATCTGTGTAGGTTCCCTTCACAATCATTTTCAAGAAACAGGATATCCAAGAGACAGGTCAAAGCAAGGGTTAAATTTAAGTGCTGTTTAATATCACTTCGAGGATTTTTTCCTACATTTTCTGCATCAGACACCTAAAGAGAATAGCCAAGGTTCCTAAAATAAGGTAGTGTTTACACTGTCCTCACCCTACCTCTAGGGATAAGCAGCAAATTGCTGCCTGGGACTGAAACATTGAGCTAGCTCTTCAGTGCCTCTAAGGCTGTCCAGCAAACAATACTTGCTAAAGCACTGACTGGACTTATCATGTTATCTCCGTGATAGAAGTATGCCAACAGAAAAATCATGTGCAAGAGGGAAGAAAATACGTATAGATACCCTTGACTGTCACAGTTTCTGCAGGAAGATCTCAATTATGTCTTTTTAACACAATAGTTGGTCATCTATTTTTCTTTTCCAAATTTTAATTTAAGCCCTACTGGCAAGCAATTTTCAAGAATAAAGACATGCTGCCCCGCTAAGGTAAGATAGCATCAGTTGACTCCCTGTGAGGCAGATCGCTCTGAACTTGGAACTCGGTGAGAGAGGGATTTCTGCCTCTTACAGATGAATCTTTCGAGATGCCAGGATTAGGGCACGGCCAAAATTAGGAGTCACATGGTATGCTATTAAAAATCTGCCTGCCTGCATGCCTTCCCTAATACTCAAAGGTTGCTGAGCCCTGTGCTGGTGTTTCACAGCTTGCCTCCAGAAGTTCTGTGTCATGAAGTTTTTATAGTTTCTCTGAAAGATTGATGTAGCTTTCTAGAGTTTCTAGAGTTGGGAAAAGTTTTAGTAACTGCTTTGTATTTCTCCTTTCTTTGTTGCTTACCATCATTCTTATTTTTGGACCAATAGGTTCTGTTTCACTTGGTCTTTACTCTCTTTTAATGGTGGTTACCATATAACTGCAATATTTTGACAGTTTATTTGTGGATAATTCTTAACAGTTAGTTTTGGTTCTCAGAAAGGTTGTTGCTTGAATTTTACCCCCGTTGCTGTGATCCTTTTTAATAAGGAATGTCCTAAAATGGAATGTAGAAAACAGTAACAAATATACTAACTTCTTTGCTACAATAAACAGAGTGAAAGACACATACAGAACTGCTCTTTTTCTGCCATGTTAAATGAAATATTGAGCACAACAGCAGTTTCCAAAATAGCTATTAGCTAGTTTTCATACACAGGTCCAGGCTGCCTTTGTTGCTTTGTGTTTAGATTTGTTACCATAGTATAAAACTGGGCACTTCATATAATAATTTCAAAAGTATTGGTTTCAGCGCCCTTTTGGAAGGAAAGGATGCTAAAATGTGACTGGTTGCAATGTCATCACCAGAGGCATAAACTAAGTGTCTTAAGATTTATTTCTCTTTTATTTGTTTCCTTACTGCTCTTGGAGGGAGCAGAGGTTGGAGAATGGTCTGGTATGACAGGCTTGAGCTGGTTTTTCTGTCTCACAATTGGCATGAAAGGTGCCAGTCTTTCATGGTGGGTGGGTAAGTAATCTAAGGAAATGTCTGTTATTTCTTTCAGATCAGCAAGAAGCTGTTGTTCTTATGACTCATTGTTTCTGTTGTGTCCAGCAAAGGGGAAGATGAGGCCATTTTATCACTGGGTTAAAATTAAAGGAACTGATCTCTCTCATCCTGCTAATGAAAAGTGAGGCATAAGTTGAACAACCTTCACTCCAGGCTAGAGAGCCCATTCTCCTCTAACTTTTCAGTGATTCAAATTGTTTTGCTCCTTTCAAATTTGGAATGTATGACTTTAACATTGGAACCACTTCATGCCAAGGATGTTATTCCTTTTCTTAGTCTTGTATCACATGCTGCATTCACTTCTTATCTGACTATGGCAGATGGTTAGTATTTCTGCCTGTTATGACTTTGGTTGCTTGTACCTATCCCTTCTCTGAGCAATAGAACATGCTGCCCTACTTTTACTACAGGAGCATAAATAAGCACAAATATTGAAAAGTCTACCAGAAGCCTGCTGCAATGCAAGAGATCTGTCACGGTGCCAGCCTGCAGGTGGATGACTCTCCCCTGGTGCAGTGCTTGTTGCATCTTGCCAAGCAACTCCCAGAAGGTGTGTTTTGGCTCTAGCATTGTAGGTTTTTTGAATGTGGTTAATACCAACATGTAGTAATAGTACTGATACCAAAACAGTGATGGGGAAGGGTGCCTGCTTCAGAATGAATAAACAAGAATAAAATCAAATGAATTAACAAAAGGGGAGTTTCTGCAAAAGCAGTGATCAAACCTCACATCTATACCATGCATGAGCTCTATGGCGCTGTTGCATATTCATAGTGTCTGTGCTACAAGACAGTCTTCATCTTTCTTTTTTATATTGAGATAATTTACCAATATAATGCAAGAAATTCTTTTGTTGTTGTTGGCTTCTACTTGTGGCACTGACCTGATGGAAGGGATGTGAGGGGCAATACATCTGCTGCACTTGAGGCTGATAACAATATAGACCAGGTTGTCCTTCCAGTGGGGATGTTCTAAGCTTGATGTCTGAATCCTGCTAGAAAATATTCATGGAAGGTGTTATTAGAGAAAACACCCGAATTTTAAATAAAGTAATTACCAGTTACTGTCCTGATATATCTTTAGTTCTACTTCTTACATATATGGACTTGGTTCTGCTACATGCAGCAAATGTTACATAAAATGGGTTTTACATTCTAGAGGTACAAGAAGCAATATTATTTCCTGCCTTTATATATTTGCTACTCTAAAAAGGAAATAGCAGTTAAAATCCCATCAAAGGAACAATTCAGAAAATGTCGATTTCTATTTATTGTTTTTTCTCTGCTTGCAAAAATTGCATGATCCAGCTTTCATTCCTGAGTGTGCACGTGTGTCTGTCTCTTCATATTCTTTGACTTTATCTTGCAGACTGTAAGTACCTCAAGCTGACAACACTAATCATTAGTTAGAGGGTGAGGACTATAATGTATTAGAAAGAGCTGGCAGAAAAAAAATGAGCTAGACTGACTGCTGCATTTGGTTAAGATACAGAAAGTATCGTAAGAAAATGTTTTTGTTTTTCTGCAGCTGTCTAAATAAACATGGACAAGTTGATTAGTTCTTAATTTCTCACATGTCCTCCCAGGACTCTATCCTGGGCTGCACATATGTTGGTGTCTTTTAGGCAGAGTGTAGAGCAGTGCACCATATAGGTGTTCACACAAACTTCATCTGCTTTAGAATAGCAATTCAAGTAACCTGCATCTTAACCAAAAAGTTAGATGGAGGTAGCTGCTAAGATGCATCGTACTCTGCAGTGTTATTAAGTTGTGTCCTTCTCCAGAGTTTGGGTGACTGTCTGGATGTTCCTTCTTCCACTTAATATCCAGGCACAGGAATTTATTCCAAGAGCTGTTGTTGAGGGCATGCTTTGTTTCAAGGGGTCAAATAGTGTCCCATTCTTTTACTTTGTCTGTAATGACCACCTTTTATAATACAGATGAGTGCTCACTTCAGTATCCAGGCACCACACAAATGCAGTATTCAGTATTAATAAATACCTGGTCCCTGATTTGGTGACCATAAGATAAAGCTTTTCAGAAGCATTAACTTCAGTGGACTGTAGCGAAGGCACTACAGTCCTTGCAGCGTGTAACTTGAGCACTGAAGTCGCACGCCCACTGAAGTAGTGGGCATGTTAACAAGTTTGTTAAACTCATCTGATGGGGAGGATAAGTTATTTATGCAGGAAACAAGAGGTTTTGATCAATTTCCTCAGCCTAAATGGCTTCAGTCTCCATCTCCTCCCCAGATAGGTGTGTCAGCATCCTCTCCATCCCTGGTAAGCTGTCTTGTCTTGACCTACTTAAGATTTCCTCCTCCCTTCCCTGCCCCTGGCTCCCAACTATTTCCTTCAGTGATCCTTGACTTTTTTTTCCATAGGGGTCTAAAGCCAGTGATTAGGGCCCTCTTTAGCAGATGTAGTCATTGTTTTTACCTAAGCTAGATTCTGAAGATAGGCTTTACGTGTCAGATCACAGCAGAGATACCTTGTGGAGATACCGAAGGGCAATTTGCTTTTCAGGGATCTTCATGCTGCTCTAGTTAGAGTGCTTCCAATATCTGGAGGCAGTCTTCTGTTTAAACTTTTATTTAATTGTGGATATTGGTGATGTCTTAGTCTCCTCTTAGTTTGTGGCCAGAAAAATGCAGGTTAGCTAAGACAGTTGTAATAAGTCTGTGTGTTCTCCGGTATGTGTTTTGTCGTGCTCTAAAAATACTTTTTCATGAAATTTTGTGCTTGAGAACACTAGCTGATAACAACTACTGAGATAAAACCTGTTGTTAGGAAGAATTTGGATGTCTAACGTTCATTTATTGTGTTTAACAAAATCATTCATCCTTTTAAA
>NW_010584084.1:217475-270396 GCF_000705375.1 Tinamus guttatus | reverse complement strand
TACTAGGTGTCTAATTTGGTATAGGAATTCTTTTCCTACGCATGTCCATATAACACTGTCTAAAAAAATGCCTTTGTTCTAAATCTATTGTACAGGGAAAAAAATTAAGCAGAGACCATCCTTTTGCATGGCTAATAACAGAATTAAAATATATAGGCACTCTGTTACTATCACTGTGGTCCTCAGTCCTAGTTCTTATGCTTGCATCAGAATTTCAACTTTTCTTTTTTGCATGTATTTTATCCTGCCTGTGCTACCTCTGACCCTGCTGTGGGTAAGGAGGTGCTATTTTATCCTGCCTGTGCTACCTCTGACACTTGCTGTGGGTCCCTGTCCCTGCAGCAGACTTTGTTTTTGTGATTTACTGGATCTATCATGTTTCCCTCCCTATACTGGCTCTTTTCTAGGCTGAAACTTAATTGTTCCTCATACTGAAGCTGTTCCAGATCTTTGATTAAACTTGTGGCCCTTCCTTGAACAGCTTCTAGTTCTGCTATCCGCTTTCGGAAATGGGGAGGACCAAAACTGTGCGTAGTGTTCAAGATGCAGGCACAGCATGGTACTTGCACAGCAGCTATTCCCCAAACGCACATGAATTCACCCCAAATCAAGAAAAGCCAATCATGTGGTTCTCCTTAGCTGCATTACCTATTCTGTATATTTTGGGTATGTACTTATGTCTTATGTTAAACTATTAATTTACTTAGCAATAGAAAGCAAACAAAAAGGCAGGGAGGTGACTGTGACACAAATGTGCTCCGCAGGTGCGTGCTCCTCTGGCACCTGCTAGACTAACCCTGGGGCTGCTCCATGCTCAGCAGCCAGCCAGGCAACTTGGGAAGCTTTTTAGGGATCAAACCCACTATTTCATAGCTAGTTGTTATTACTGCTTTAATAACTTCCTAGTGCTATAACTTTTATTCTTCAGCAATTCTAAGATTGGCAGAGGTTGAGAAGATACATTTTCCTGACTTTTTTTTAATCATTGTAGCTTTAAATGTCACTGATGTAGATCTAAAAGCAATTATTCCATGTGGGTTTTTATGGAAAAATAGAAGGCATCATAAAAAGAACCTGTGGAATATTTTTCCGGTAGGAGGGAAATTCATCATAAAGCAGAAAACAGCCCTAGAAAATCTTAGCAAGGGAGGCGAATGATCCTGTAGCTTGGACTAGGTTTCCCTCACAACTTTCTTCTCTTCATATACACACTAATAAATCTTTCCAGCTACACCAGTTAACCTAATAAGAAACGTTAGCTCTCCCCACTAGCTTTGCAACTCCGGTATTTTCAGAACCCTGCCCTTTGCATGCTCTGTTTTCTGGATGAATGATTATACCGTTTCCTGCATGAGTAGTATGAAATTTCATTGTTTTATACTAGACATGCAAGTATAAAGTTGAACTCAATTTCCAGGAGTTAAAAGTAGTTAACATGATACAGAAACTGTGCTTTATTTATTTATTTTCATGAGTAGCCAACTTGGTTGGCAGGTCAAACCACTCCAAGAGATAGCGGCTTAGCATGTTCCTGGGCTGCTTGTGGAAAGACTGCAGCTGAACTTTCTCTGCAAGGTTTTAGCATGCAGTTGGTCTGGGAGTGGCAACATACACATGTTAGAGGTACAGCAGTCCTCAGTACAATCTTGTGATTTATTAAAATACGTATATATGTAGAGAGGAGCAAAGATAAAGCAGGTATAGCCACAAAATTAGACTGAAGATAGAGATACCTCTTTTGCCTCAAATCCCTGAACTGCAGATTGCTGGAAGCTAGGAGCATGTGCTGATGAACTGTCCCTGTACTTGTCCTTCTCCAGGTATCCCTCCTATCTAGATGGAGACACCTGACCATCTGTGAGGATGTGACCATCCTCTCCAGCCTTATATCAATCATCTTTTTTTCACTTATCCCTCCTATCTAGATGGAGACACCTGTCCATCTGTGTGTGTCTCCTTCATCCTCTCCAGCCTTATATCACATCATCTTTTTTTCACTATATAGTCCCATTCTCCCTTGATATTTTGTTTTCTCCTAATATTTATTGAAGCAAGCTCCTCTTCCTCTTCCTGCAATGAGAGGCCATGTCATTTCATTTGTGTCCATCACCTTATTAGTTTTTTCCATCTATTGCAATGTATCTTTTTCCCCTCTGGCATGTCTAGTCTAATTTCTGATTTTCAAAGTTGTCCATGGACTATCCTACAATATGCTCTCTAAGATATCTTTTCTAGTGCTTGCCATTAAATTTTAATAGGCAAATGTTGGTTTAAAAAAGTTCTTGAAAGTTCAGGTTGATTAATGGCTTAAAAAAAATGAGAACTTCTGAATTGTATCATAAATAATGTGGGTCACAAATAGCTGACATTTTAATACATAAGATGCAACACACTGTGACCCTGTAGTTCCTTGCTGCTTATATTCTAGTGTAATAAGCATGATTAATGATAAGATGTTCCCATGAATTACCTCTTGATAGCTTAAGAGCTGCCTGAAACACGGGGTACTCTCTTAATACCCTTTGGGAACACCGTGCAGGGGGGACGCAAGGGACCCACGGCATCGATCCTGCCGCACTCCTCATTTTCTTTATGTTCCTTCTCTCTCCCCGTGAGTCATGCTCATCTCCTTGTGACTTGAGAGTTCATCTTGGGATCTCATGCCATCTTTCTGCCTTTATGAGAAGGTGTGTATGATGATCCACCCTAATGGTTTCTGTTGCTGGCTGTGGCAGCATGTTTTATGATGGGTGTGGTACATTCCCATTTTCTCTGTTGTGCAGGTACAGTGCTCACCTTGCGCCCCACCCGTGGCCACTCCCACCCTCCCACTGGGAATCGCCCACAGTAAGCTCTGTAATTACCTTTATTTGATCTGAGGAATGGATTTGGGAATCTTATTTGCACAGTCGCAAGCTGAGTATGTTAAAACAAGAAAACAAAAAAGTTTGACTGATTCACTGAGCAGTGATGTGTTAAGTAGGGAAGAGCAGTGAATAGAGATAATCAGGTTCAGGGGCAGTTAAACTGTATTTTTGCTGGCTTTGCTCTGAAAAAAAAGAGCATGATTCCAATATGTGTATACAAGAATGAATTTCACCTGTTATCAACTGTTTTGAGTTCTTACTGTTGATAGGCAGAGCTGGTGCAGTTTTCATTGAAACAGCTGTATTAGTTTTAAGCAGAGTTAAATTGAAGCACTACAAACTACAGCTTGTCCTTGTTTTACATGTCTAGTCTGGGCTATGTAGTCTAGTTTGCACTTGCCCCTCAAACTGTCGATGCAGAAAAGAAATTTTATACAGTCAGAGGTAATGCAATACCAGGTCAAGCTTTTAGTCTCTGGGGAAAATTTAAAAAGAAAAGGAGAAAAAAATAAAGCAAGACTCAAGCTCCTATTTTGGCTTCTGAAGATCAAAGGTCTTCTGGCATCCACCTAGTAAGTAACGCAGCTAGCTCATAGGAGCACAGCTGATTTGGAGTGATGTATTCTGCTGACACCTCTTCCCAGGCATGCATGAAAAAATGTTACATATAAAGTAGTAAAGACAGAGGATTGGAGAAGAGTATTTATTGCTTTCAAGGGAACCCCCCTCTCTTGTCATAGATGTCTCTGTCCACAGAGCTTAAGTTTTGTTTTTGTATATGCAGTAGTCAATACTGGCTAGCAAGTTCAAGTCCTTCAGACAGGTATATTGGTCCTTTCTCTGGAAAGAAATCGTTGTAGAAAGAAAACACAACGGTACTTTTCTATTTCCACTTTTTTTTTGTTGGTAGAGACAGTTTAAATGTTAGAAGCAGTACCTGTGGTTCTTTCAATATGCTAATAGGAACAAAAGAATAGGAAAAAGCGCTCTCCCTTCAATATGGAAAAAAAAGAGACTTCGATAGACACAAGAAATATATATTTGCAGTTTCTCTTCCCTTCTAAAGAATAGAAAGGACAGACATATCCTCTCACAGTCAATATGGCATTTGTTAAGGAAAACATGCTCAATAAACTTCTAAGAAATCACAAAATGTGGATAAGGGAGATGGGAATGATAGTTTGTTTAGGCTACCAGAAAAAGACTTTTGACCAGATGCTCATCAGACAGTTTTAAGGGAATGAAACATCCACTGAAATCCTGAATAATCACCAGCAGATACGATCTTTGCATGGATAAGTAACTGATTAAAAGATAGGAAGTGGAAGGTAAATTTGAGTGATCCCCTTTAATAGGGAAGGAAGTCACTGATAGTGAGTGGTCTTTGGGGATCTGTGCTGAGACTGTGTTGTTTAATGTATTCACAAACAACCTATAAAAAGAAGTGATTGGCACCATCACTTCTTGCTAATGAAAGATGAAGATTAAGAGAAACGGTAGAAAAGCCTTATGAAATTCAATGATGGAATATTTAACATTATCTATAAATCTAGAGATGCACAAAAACATTGTTTCTAAGACCAATCATAACTAAGAAAAAAAAAAAAGGGGGCATTTAGCTGATTGTTAAACCTGGAGAATGAGATGAGTAATGATAGTTCCATGAAATTAATTTTGATCATTATCAACTCATTGCATGTAACAGTGACAAAAGTAAGTCACGTGCTGAGAATTAATAGTGGGGGAAAAAAAACAGAATAAAGAGAAAAGCATTTTGCCACAGAGTAAAACCCATGGCGTGCTGCCATTTGAACTCTATGTGCAGTTCTGGTCCTCCTCATATCAAAAAGCAGATAATTGAACTGGAAAGGTTGAGGAAAGGGCTACAAGCCTGATCAAAGGTCTGGAATAGCTTCCTTATGAGGAATGACTAAATTGGCTTTGGCCTGGAAGAAAGATGACTGGTGGTGGTGAAAAATTAGAGAGATCTATTAGATCCCAGATGTTATGGGGGGTAACCAGGGGTTGAAGGCAGTTGTCTGTCAGTTCAACAGCTGCAGCTTGTCGAATGAGCCTAGTAAAAAGGAGGTTCAAAACTCGCTAGTTTTTTTTACAAACTCTGCAGTGTGATAGGTGATGTAATTCCAAAGAGATGCAGCAGCTTACCTGCAGAAGCAAACCATGTACTTTAATATCTACCCCAAAGTTTGAGAAAAGGGGATAAGAATAAATTTGAGGGAGAAGAAATACGAAGCCAAAGGCCTGATAATTTCCCACGGCTACCCCAAGTTGCAGAGTTTGTCTCTTAGCTCCTTAGCTTCAAGTTGAAAACTGAATTTTGTAATTTAAAGCATCCCCTTTTGAGTTTCAGAAGGAGCAATGAACAGACAAGTTAATTGCTGAGTAAATAAGGTACAGTTTGGAGATTAAAGAGCTTTAGAGGAAATATGCCCTGACATTTGTGTGAAATAGATAAGCTACAAATACACTCACCCTTTAAGAAGGAATACCTGCTGAGGACAACATGAAACACAAGTGTTTTGAAATTAGGAATACTAAAAGAAGGGGAGGGCCAAAAGAAATCACAGGCCTGATATGAGGAATGAAGCAAGGAATCATGCACAAAGGCATTAAATTTACTGGGAAAGATCGTGTCTATTTTTTCTTGTCTGTAAGCCTTGCAAAATCTCATGTCTTTTGTTAATAAAAAAAAAGAAAGGAAGTTCCTGGGGTAGGGGGAATTTGAAAATGAAGAAAAAATGAGGGAACAGGCACTGTTAAAAGCATTTCCATTTACAGCTGGCAGATACAGTATCAGTCTTGAGCCTGCCAAAACAATAAATGCTGCCATATGCCGATAGACTAAATCATACCAAAGTTCATTCACCTAATTAACCTCCTCTCTGCTTCACTGCAGAGTGACCAATAATTGTTCTTTCCCTCTACCCTCACCACTCGCTCTTCTGCTACACCCACCTGTTTTTCCAATCCCTAATTTATTCCTAGAGTCTATTTCTGTTCCATACACTCTGCTTCCTTATTGCTAAAAGCAGAAGCAGCAAACTCAGCAGTTTGATGTTAATATTTGCTAATTCTTTGCCTAATGTCTTTTAAAGTTTTCAGCAAAATTCTTCAGCCTCTCCGAAACCTGTTTTCTCTAAAACGAGCAAAACAAAGCTGCAGTTCTTTCCCCAGTTCTGTTCAGTCCTGGCTATTTAATAAGACATTGTTGAAGTCAACATGACTTACATGCTTGATGACCAAGTTACCTTATTTTGCTAAAATTCTACATCTGGAATAATCTTTCAGCCTGGTCCATCTCGTTCTTGAAAGGCAGAGTGCTTTAGATTCATTTTTTGCTTGGCTGTTATCTGAGTAAACACAACAGCAGTGCTGAGTAACTAATGGTCTCTGCTCAGCAAAAAACATTGAAAATGGAATGCACAAACTTGTAACATGCCTCCATAATATAAATTCTTCAGGGCTTCATTCTCAAGGTATCCTATCAATGTTTCCAATAAATGGAGCCCATTATAGTAGTTTTTTCCATGCTTAAATATTTCAACCTTCTTATGAATATCTAAAGCAGTGGAAATCCTTCAAGAGTTGTGTGTATTCAGACTGTCTATCTACTTTCCAGTATTCCTTGGAAATTCCAAATTTGATCAGTTTGAGTTCTGCCCATCTGCTGAGTTGTTCCCTTCAGGTTAAATATGTCTACTTTATTGATAACTGAGATGACATCTTTGTTGTTTTCTGTCCCAAATTACAGTTAATTAAAACTTCTTATAGAGTAGATTTTTCTTCAAGTGAAATAAATTAAAAATAGATGAAATCTAGCTTTTCAGCTTTCATGTTTTAAGTTCATAATTTTTTAAAGGAAAAGCTCATATTGCACAATGAGCATTCATTCTTTGCCACTTCTCACTTATAGGAAGGCCCAAGGGATTTTAGAAAATAGTTTTCTTTCGGCACAAAGCGTAGGGTTATAACATCCTTGAAAGAAAAGAAAGTAATTGCACATAAGCAACAAGCACCAAAAAGCTGTATGTACAGATGCAATCTTGCAAAAATGTAGGAAGTTAAGATGTCTCTGAATAAACAGTTGCTGTTTCTTTGACTAAACATCATTTAGGTAAGTATACTGAATTATGTATGCAAACAGTGCTGTTATAAAATTATTAAAAGGGATGACAGCCAGAAACAAGAAAGGCTAAAATGCAACAGGAATCCTCTAGAAAATGGCACAGTCTGAATTACCTGCTTGCCTGATTCTGTCCAATAGTTCTCAATTTCAGGAAAGCACTTACACTTTCATTCCAACAAGAGTGTGTTCTGTGTTATAGTTAGGTGTGCCTGAAAGATAGGCTCTTTGCAACATCAAGTTCTGGGTTTTCCCCTGAGCTCCTGTTGTTTTTGACACACATCATTTTGAGGCTTGTGAAGGACAGAGATTCTTCCTGAAGGACTAATTTCCCTTTTAACAGATTTTGTCTGTTCTCTTTCCTGTGAAGTAACAGCTCCTTTACTGAAGCTGAATCTTGCGTTTTTGAGAGCAGCTAGATATTGAAACTATGTTTATTACAATTCCATGATACATAAAACATCCTCAACTGAAGACATTCCACACTAGAGACACATGTAAGCCTAAACATGTAACATAAAAGAGATATTTTCTTCTGCATAATGTAAATCAAACTTTTTATAGATTTGCCCCCTACGCTTAAAGCACAGCTGATAAACCATTCATTAGGAGATGAGATTAGAAATGCAGTTTTATATTATTGCTAATTCTATCATTAGAACAGTAATTTCAGGTGGAAAAGAATTGATATATCAAAATATATTTTAGAACAAAATCACAAATATGTATCAATATCAATAACAGCAACAGTTCAGCATTTTCCTTTCTCTTAAAGATTTTTATATATACAATTTTTCACTCATTGTAGGATCTTATGCAGGACTACATGATGCTATAGTATTTTCTGTGACTATATACTGTGCTGCAAGAACAGAACTTAAGAATTACAGATTCACAGGATCCAATAATATCAGAAATAAAATGGAAAACAGGATCCTCAGCAAAGAACATGCTAGTTGGACACTTTTATTTTAGACTTCTATTTGCATTCACACCTAAATATCCTCTGATTTAATGTCTTTCAGTTGAACTGTGAATTTCCATGTGAGGAAAAAAAAAAATAGAAGGATGGACATTATTTATTTTGCCAGAGAAATCTAGGGCCTAAATTTGTTACCGAAATTTTTTTGAATGTTAAATGTCACTAACAAATTCCACTTACAGAAATCAAATCTGGTTTGCTAAGCTAGGTCAAAGGAATTTCTCATATGGTTCCTCTTTGTTTTTCCATGAAGTATTCCTTTCTTTCTTTCTTCTCAAGTAAAATATCGTTCTCACTGCCCTTATTGGGATCTTGGTATATCATACATGCTGAAATCATGAGTATATGTAAATCTCAACATTTATTTTGTAATTAACTCCTATTTTTGCATTGGCAGTTAATAAATAATGGTGGAAACTTGATTCCTGCAGCCTCTAAAAGGCAAATACATCTATTTTTTCAGAGTTCCATAAGTAGAAAGGTTTGATTATACAGTACTGCTAATTTCAAAGTAGACTCTATCATTTCTATATATGCCTATTTTCAATTTCCTCATTTTAATTCTTTGTTAAATATGTCTATTATTCTTAAATCTCTTAGCTTGGTAATGTCTTTATACATGGGGAAAGTCCTCTATCCACGTATATCTGATCTTTTGCTCTCTTTGTACTAGTATTTTATTTTATTTTTTGGTGGAGACTTTCCACCATAAGAAGCACTAACACTTTGAGCCAAGTTTTGTCCCCTTTGCAGTCAGACTTGTTGACTGAACTTATAGAAAAGTCTGGCTTATTTTCTATGTTGAGCATAGTCCCCTGTAGTATTTCCATACGGTCAGAGAGGGGAAAAAAAGCACCGTTGCAACTGAATTATGCTGTGCCCCGTTTGTCTCTTGCTGTCAAGTTTGTCTGCTGAAAACCATTGGTAGCGAATGTTAGGACACACAGAGTGTCCTAGCCCAGCAAGGATGGACAGACATTTAGGAAGCAATTATGAGATTTCTAGTTGTTTTTAGCCACTGCAGGAAAATCTTGTAAGGGCAAGAAATTTTCCTCTGGAGAACATCTGTTTTAAGCTGTCTACTGAATAGATACATAGCTATGGTTAGTAAATCCCTTAAATAAATGCTATTATTGTTCAACACCTAAAAAGAAAAAGAGGCACAGATTGTCTAAAGTGCAGTAGCTTATGTTAATGGCTAATCTTGAAAACGCTGGTCTTAATACCTAATTTTGCAGTGCTTTGGAAGGCTCTTATCTGGGCTTTAGGCAATATTTTTTTGCATGGTACCAAAACAAAAATTAGATATCACAATTAGCTGGCCCAAACCCCCACGGTAGGGCAGCTGCTCTCTAGACACTCTGCATTTCAAAAAGAAGAACCCAGCCCAAATGTACTCCTGAGTGGAAAAGTAGGACATACATTAATTAATGACCTTAAAGCACAGTGGAAATCTAACGGGGCAGTGCCAAGTCAGAATACGAGAAATTCTGGGATATTAATGATGTTTGTCTCTGATCTCGTACACTGAAGAATAATCTGTTCCCTTTCTCCCACAGGACAAGGCTTAGAGCTATTTGGCGTCTTCAAATTCAGTGGACTTGATTTAATTCTGGTGAATTTAGAGAAGCTGCTGAAAGTGACTGCAGAACTGCAGGTGTTTGTCTTAGAGAAGTCAGTGAGTATGAGTGAGGTACCAGAAGACTGAAAGGGAATTACAGTAGGGTAATTTAACTTTAATTCCCAAATTGTAAGGGGGAAGGGGGAAAGGAAAGCTATTTAAAAAAGGCTGAAGTAAAATTCATTATGGATTCACTAAGAAGAAATTTTCTTACCAGTGTGGTTTCCCTGGGTACAGGCCTTGCAGGAAGAGTAGAGAGAGTAAATGCAATAGAACTTGACATGAGTAAGGCTTTGGCACTGTCTGTGATGACATTTTTATAATTAAACTAAGGAAATTTTATTTTATTGGAATTCTGGTAGAGAGGATCTAAAACAGGGCGGAAAACAGCATTCAGAGCAGGTATTGATGGTTGTCAGAATGCAAGTGTATTTTGAGTGAATTTCTAGAAGAATCTGTTACGACTTGGTGTTTTCACTAACAGCTTGGATGGCTTGACTAGAGAGGAACCCTACTCAAAGTTAGAGAAAGCACAAAGCTGGAAGGGTTTGCAAATGCATTAGAGGAGAGATTTAATATTCTAAAGGAGACAGGAAAAATATCTGAAGAAATTAAGATGTAGATCCATAATAACTTAAACTTGACAGCTAGGCAGGTATAATAAGCCTTGTAGATAGAAAATCAAGTGGCCAGGTAGCTGTTTTGCATTAGAAGATCTCGAGGTTTGAATGGGTTGAGAGATGAACCTAAATCAGCCACATCATGCTCTAATGAAAAAGGGAGACAGGCTAGCTGGTATAAGATGCTTTCAGAGATATGTGCTGTGAGGCTTGGAAGGAAACTCTTGGTGTTGGTAAAGATCAGCTGAGGATTTGTGTCCAGTTTTGGGCACTGTATTTCAAAAGGATGGATGCCATTTGGAGTCCAGAGGAGACGGGTGAGAACGGTCAGGAGTAGAAAACATGGGCTATGAGGAAAGATGGACAGAATTAAAGTTGTTTAGTCTGGAAGAGAAAAAATACATTGAAGGATGTTCCAGCTCTTTTTTTTCCCTTTTGGTTTGCCTTTTTTTTTTTTTTTTTTGAGAACTTGGGGGGATGGTGCCTAGCTGTTTAATTATTCCAGCTGGGAAAATAGTAAATTATTTCCTTCTATGAATTACTTACATTCCTGGGAGAACAGGTTCCTGTCTAATATTTCTGGCATCCTACCATTTGCCCACAGAGGGGAATGTTGCAGGGACCTGTCCTGGCAGGTCTGTTGAACCAGCAGTTAAGAGTTTGCAGGGCAGGGATACCTACCCATTCCAGGAGTAAAGTACGGGCTAGGTGTGGAAGTTGTAAGCTGACACTAGATGAGCTCCTTTGAGAGGCTCTAACAAACTGGTGAGGCAGCAGTACAGAGGGAAACAAATTGGGTTAAAATGACAGCATGTTTAGCTTCATTATATGACTGATGGAACCTCACCCTAGTATGCTTCATTCATTTCTGAGCTCTTCACCAACAGAAAGATAATAATGCTTTGGATTGCAGTAGCCCTGTCTCATCCAAACATCTTAAAATGGTTTAACATATATTGACTGAGCCTCATAAGACACTGCTGAGATTTGTAAGGCTACACAAGGATCACTTTACTAACCACATGTGTAAAAGCTTGGTTTGATACTAGACAATATTTAACAAAGCAAAAGGAATACGGTTTTTATCCAAAAATGTTAGGGAATTCAGGTAAACTACATATATTAATTTTATGCACTATTACTTTTTTATAATGCAAAAGACGGCATGTTTTCTCTGTGGACAAATCTAGAGGTCTTACATCTCAAATATGAATAGATTCTACTCCATTTGTTTGGAGTATTTGGCTACTATTGATTTAAAGAAAAAATTGAGACACATAGGCCCCTTGGGAAGGGGGTGCTCTCAAGAAGCTAACAAGCATAGTATTCCAGATTGTAGTGAAGGGTCAGGACTTTCAGAGCATTCAGAGTGGAAGAAGCCACAGGTAATATCGTAGATATGACCAGAAAATTTGTCACACAAGAGAAGAGCAAAAAATAATTGGCTATGTTGCACAGGACTTAATTAAAAAATAAGTCATTTCTCTATGGGGTGAGGAACTGTTTAGGGAAGCTGGAGAGCAGCTGGTCAGGATTATGAAGGAATGACTTGAATTTATATGTGAGCTATGGCAGAAGGGTTACCAATTTTCCTGATTTTATTAAAAGTGGAAGTGTCTGTGATAAATAGAATTGTCCAAGACTGTTTCAGTCCTTAATGTGAGCAGCATCCTGTTCTGAGCACCATGGGAGGGCCTTGATTCCATAGTGACTCAGGAGAAAGACAGACACCTCACAGCCTCCTAGGGAAGATGGTGTCATGGTGAATTATTAGTGGGCTCCTATTCAGGGTTTGCTGACCTCTTTCAATGTGGCTTTGCTTTTGAGAACTGCTGCCTTGCATGCAAATCTTAAATAGAGAGTTGTCTTGGAAAGGTGGGCACTGGTCGTACTCAGATGTGTGACAGGAGGATTTTATTTGTACCTCTCACTTAATCTGCATTATCTGCATAATTAATCTCTTTCTATTCCAAGCTAATGATTTCTGAGGTGTGGGAGAGCAGAGAGGTGTGTTTGACCCAAATCATAAAGCTCAGGCTTTCTGATTAACAGTAGGATTTACTATTTGTGGCCCCGTCCTCTTATCTGCTATGAAGTTACCTCCGTTTACTGTTTGCGTGGCTTTTAGGCACTAGGCTACCCAACCCTGTCACTTCTGCCACTTGCAGAACACTGTTTTTCCTTGCTTTCCAATAGAGCCGGCTTCCAAAGTTGCTGCAGGAATGAGAAGGAAGCTGGTAGAATATTTTGCATCTGTAATTGTTTGATTTATGAGCATGGCAGAGAAGTACATGTAAAGATTATACATACTCTTCACTCTAAATCCTGGCCTTTTAAAAGCTAAATATATGTGGTTTTCTTTTCAATTTTATGCTTTTTAATCTTATGGTATAGATTACCACAGCACTTCTGGCTTCAGATCCAGCTGTGGTCATTCTGGGCTGTAATCAGAGCCTGCTTTATTTCTAGTGTGATTCAGGTATCAATATTTTTTTCATAGCACATGAAAAAAATCTGTTTCAGGGTGTTTTGGAGGTCCCCTCATAATCTCCCTGTCCTTGCTCTCATAACAGCCTATGAATCTAGTTATAGGATTCATGACCACAAGTTGCTCTATATGATACCACATTTCCCGTAAAATTTCTGAAGTTTGCAGCAAAAAGTTTAGGCAGTTGTTATTGTTATTGCTGATAATCTATAGTTTTCAGGAATCCTAAACATTTATATTTTTGCTTTCAATCTGTTTTTTTCACAATAGGAGTATTTTAAAAGAACACAGTGTATTCTTTATTGTTTTTATGCATCTTTCTTATTATCTCCTTCAAAAACTGTATTTGAGCCGCAAACCAATTTCAAAAAAAAAATCTTGTTACTTTAAGGAATGAATCAGAAAGACATTTTTTCATGTAGATATCTCCTCTTCCATAATTTCCTTCCAGCTGTTTTGCAGTAATGCAAGTGACTTAATATGTTCCTACCTTGCACTTATCACAGTGGTATACAGATATTTTCATTAACTCCTCCGAGTACTCATTGACTGCTCTCTTGGTAACTATCTGCAGTTACACCTAGCGACATGGCAATATTAGACAAGTATCTGTGCATAGGAACAAGTTAGTGCTTTCTTACACTACACTTCAACATTTAGGGCACAGTATAGATGCTCAAATTACTAGATTTTACATACATTAATACTACTTCTACCTATGTTCATCTCCATTAAGCTGGAGTCAGGATAAACACTGTGCTTTAGTTGTATGTTTTCTTGGCTGTATGTGGATTATGGGGCATCACTTTGTTGAGAGCAAAGTACACAATCATTTACTCCCCGAGAAATACGCACTCCAGATATTTAAATATTTTTGTTTTTATGCTTATAGTTAATTATAACCCAAATGTACATTTTCAACCTAAAACTCATCCAGTTTAACATAGCTCATAAAAGTATTCAAATCAGAAACATCATTAGGATAAGTCAGATTGAAACATTTGCAGAATAAAATAAGAATTCCCCAAGATTTAATCTGATGTCTGATAAATTTGCAGGACGGCCAGCAGAGAACGATGGCTAGTTATTTATAGGCTTGATAATTAGTGTGTTTGTAACAAACAGTTCTCTTGTTGGAAATCTAACAGTCTGATACTAAGAAGTTCAATGAGTACCATGTATTTCCTATTCATATAAAGAAATAAGGAAAAAGTTTCTATTTGCCGTGCTCAGAGGTAGTCACTTTTACAGTTAAGATGCACATCCTAACTCCTGCCTGGATTTCACTTTAGTTATCTTTACATGTAAGAGTAAGTCCTAAAAAAAAAAAAAAAAAAAAAAATTTACTACTATGAAATACCAGAGGCAAAAACAGTAAAGTGGAGGCCGTAGTAAAGGAGAGCTTGATTTCAAAACACGCAAGGTCCCAAACTTTTGATTCACTACGGAAAGACTTAGAGTAAATCTGTCATGAACCTGTGAGGCATGACACTTCCCAGATTTTTCATAGAGACTTGTTTTGTCTTTTAGTTATTTCTTTCAAGTAATGGTAAACATTTCCAGCTTTCTGTAACTATGGAACCGAGAGTCGCTTAGTATACGCCCCAAACAAGGAGAACTATTTTCCTTTGGGAAATCACCTCCTGTCCTCTGTTTCTCCCCCAAAAAGACCAATGGACCTATGGACTTACCTGCTGTCGTCTTGACTCCTTCTCTTGCTGCTCTTCACTCCCAGCTGCTAAATGCCTATAGGAGTTTCCGTGGAACGGGATGTAGGTGCTGACCTTCCCCTTCCCTCAGCCTCAAGTTCTTCAAAGTCAGCCTCAGGGACTTCAGATTAAATAGATGAGCCAAGGCAAAAGAGTTCTGCTCCCCCTTCCGTTTGGCTTTCACGGCTGAATTCTAAAAAGCTGTATGAAGTTGTCAGAGGTTTCCTCTTACCTTTTTACTGAAGCAAAACGGCGTGCTGCTGCTCCAGGACAGGATTAGGTCATTCAAACAGCCCTGCAGAGAGAGTGGAGCTCCGCGGTATAGAGTCTCCAAAGGCTGGAAAGATCTGATCTTACATCAGGTGAGAGAAGGCAGCTGGCTAGGCAAGCCAATAATTATGATATCAGCTCTTGTTCGCCTCGGGCAATCCTGCATTTAATAAGAATACAAATATGACTAAGCTGCATTTTTTTTTCCTTGTTCTCTTGGTAATTCTTCAGAGAAGTTGGGCAGGTATAGAGCTCTAACTGTCTGGAAAGAGAATGTTCCCTTTCAACCTTTCTGTTTTTCTTTTGATTTAAAATACCCATCTGTTATTATGTTTTGCAAACCTATTATCCACCTGTGGTTATTAAAAACACTTTCCTGGCATGGATTTCACCATACTATCAAAAAGCATTCAGCTATCGGAATTAGGGGTCTTTCCTCAGTCTGAATCCTCATCACAGAAAGGAACTGGGGCTCCACCGTAGAATGTCAAAACATGTTGTACCATTTAAATATAAGAGGAACACAACAAAACAAGTATGCTCAGGTTAATTGTCTTTCCAAAACTGGAGTCCTTTAGCACAGTTATAAAAATAGGACCAGGTTGAAGGAGTGTAGGCATCTGTGTGGGCATGTATGTGTATATGTTTATGTGGAGAGGTTTATTTTTTTGTGTGCAAATACGTAGAGAAGAATATGAGTGTAAATGTACAGTTGCAGGAATATGTATTTCTTCTACCCTTACCTGGCTTGTGCATACTGTACAGTCCCCTACACAAACCTGATCACACCTACTGTAATAATACTTACCTACCTCATAGGGTGTTGTGAGGATTAATTAATGTTTGTAAAGTGCTTTGAAGATGAAAAGCCTTGAATGAGTGCTAAATATAATTATCGTCATTCCACAAAACAGTAGGAACATCTTTGCGGCCCCCAGGTTATTGTATAGGTACACCCATGTTTATCTCCCACGATTATGGTAAGATACTGAATAAGGTCTTGAAACTTTGATAAAAACACTCTCTCTGCTTTGGAGGGAATTATTATGTCCATGCTAGGTGCATGCTATTTGTGAAGTGTTTTTGTGATTCCTCTTGCAGAATACATTGCATAATTTGTAATAGAAAAGGTCTGCCATGACATCGACATGTCATAGCAAGAGGATCTGTGCAACAGAAGCCATGGTTTTACCTGTGGTGGATTATTTCTTAGCAAGAGTTTGCTGGTCTGATTATATTAGATCTGTCAGGAACTTCTGATAATAGAAATGAAGATTTTGTCATTTTATCTGCAGGATCTCCTAGAGATTGTGGGTATGGATTGTTGGTGGATATGCTCTTTCCTGTCTGGAAGATTTCAAAGATAATGCTGGGTAATTATTTGACCTTTCCCAGGGCTTTCACATTTGATGTCCCTTAGGATTACATCTCTCAAACTGCCCAGGAAAGTTCTGGGATGCTTTAGCCTACACTCTACGTCTTTGCTTAACTGTCCCCAAATTCTGCATTAGCCTTAATTCTCATTCTTACTCTGATGATTGAGATAAACCCAAGATGGTTTTAGGTTAGTAACTTGGGTACTAACTGCAGAAGCACAGAGCTGAAATAGACTAATGGTCTGATTATTAATCCTATTTCTTGAGTGAGTTTTGTGGCCTGCCTTGAAATCCCACTGCTGCAGCTGTGTAGTTATTGGTACCTAAGTTAGCGAGTTTAACATTAAGTTGCTGGGTGTGTTTGCTCGCACTGGCGTCACAGGTCGATGGCAGTGCACAGATAAGATCCTGAATGAAAGTGAACTACTGACAGGCCAGCATTATCTCTCCTTTCCTGGGATGACTAGCAGGAGGAATTACTTAGAGGAATGGGGGGAGTCAGTATTTGCTGAAGACTTTTCTTCTTTCTTACCAATGTGTACTAGAGCCTTACATTAATATCCACCTTTGCTCCTGCACTGGAGATGGAGTGCAGCCCATCTCACACTAATGCTTTCTAGTGTTTTTCCTTTGACTGGCAGAATAGTTTTGTAAAATGTAAAGTCTTTAGGTCTTGTAGACTCATCCCTGTAAGGCCAATAAGCTTTTTTACAGCTCTGTGAGTGAACTTGAAGAGTTTTGTTAGAGCAGATATAGTTTTGTCTTCTGCAGATGAAGCCATATGCCACGAGCAAAGAACAGAAGAGATCAAGAGGCGTACATGAGAACAAACAGCTTTGTCAGATCCAGACTAGACTATTATAATGAGTTGACTTTAAATCTGTTCGTGTTCAGAGCTTTTGTTGGAAGACTAAGGTGCTTATTCAGTGTACTGGCAGCTATTTTGAACTGTTAAATTTGCCCCCAAATTATCTTTCATTTGTTGGGGGGAGAAGTAAAATTGCAGCCATCAAAGTTGCAAAGTAAATATTCAAAATGCAAGGCATTGTAGCCAATTCAGTGATATTTGCCTGAGTCTGTGGTTTGAAGGTGTAATGTTCCTAAGTAGAAATGGCTTCCATTTGTCTCTATGGGGGCTTAACTCAGCTGCTGTTTGACAACTACTAAAATGTCAGTGTTATTTAGTACTTCTGTGCAGGCAATGCTGCCTACACAGGGAGCAGAAGTGGCAATCTGCATAGCTGACTTGGAATCAAGTCTGTGTAAGATGTCAAGAACAGCTCAAGAGGCTGCTACTGTGTTTATTTCCCTTACTTAGAGGGCAGGCATCCTGCACAGTGTTTCCTATAATGTCATGTTTTGATATCTCAGGCATGAGATATACATTATTTTGTAATGGAACTCGGAAGAATAGGATTATCTTCTTTTATGCAGTTAGGTTCTTGTCTCAGACGTTTCTGCTGGACTAGCTAGTGCTTTTCAAAGCAGAGCACTGAAAATGGAAGCCTGGGCTCGAAGGGCTGCATGACACTGTGTCCGACTCAAAATGTTTGATCAACTTTAACTTTAAATGTGCTTGGGATCCCATACAGGAAAAAACACTATTGACCTCAATGTAAACCCCTCTTGCTATTTAAAACTGGCAAGAACGGTCTCGTTGATCTAGAGATTCGTCAGCGAGGAGTTCTGCCTATGAAGTTGCTGCATTTTGTGCTCAGCCGGGGCTAACTTCATTCCTTTGATGAAATATTCTTATTTAATTTAGTAGTGGGATAATTGCTTATTTTTAATACATTGTTTATATTTTATTATGCAGTGATGGCAGTAGTATTTGTTACCATGAATAGCTTTGTAGGCTTACAATTTTTGTATCCTAACATTTGGATGGTAAGGTTACAAAATGACTTAAGACGTAATCTAACCAACTGCTCTGCCACCATTAAATAGGAAAAGTGGCCCAGCATCTCTCCCTTGGGATCACCTGAGGGAAGACACACCTGGGTGTAACTTAACCGTCTGCTGTACTGCCTTTAAATAGTAGTCAGGGCTTGCTTTTTATCTTCTGAGATATCCTTAGGGAATACACACCTTGGTTTAACCTACATACACTTCAGCCCATTTTCGTCCCTAAGAAATAATTCCAAGGCGTTTATCTGGTAGTTTGAAGTCTCCAGGAAAGCAAAGCAGTAAACTGAAGTTATCAATTTTAGCATTCAATCTCTTTCAGAGAGTACCATCCTCATTCCCTTCTGAGTCTCCTCTTTGACAAAATATATCCTTCTTTTGCCCTGTAGTTATTACAGCTTTGAGAAGCTGCGAGTTTCAATATTCAGCTGGAAGACTGCAAGATAAAATTCACTGGGGAGGTAGTTCTGAATTACAGCCTCCGAATTTGGCACACCCATAAGATCCTCTTTTGTTGGCATTTGCAGAACTTTCTTTTTGTTAATTGTTTATCTTAAATTGAGTATAAAGAACCATTATTATATATGAAATATCATTTCCCGACCAATGATTTAGTGTTGCCTACAAAGCAGAGCATCCCTAGCAATGCAACAGCCACTGTAAGCTATTATTGTTTTGTTATTTTAGAAATGAGGATGAGCTCAAGACATGATATTAGATTTTACTCTGCCTTTCTGCTCTAGGTGAAATTCGGGTAGATCTAGACAAGTGTTAAATCATTGTGTCATCTACCAATGTGTTTTGTTTTGCTTTTTTGACAAGACTGCTACTAGTGTGCAACTTCCAATATAGGAATGAAGAATTAACTAAGAGATTCTGTGCTAATGTAGTAATCTCTGATTCTCTTTGTAGGTTTATTTTTCCTGATGTTTAGCTGTTGGATGCATTTGTTCCTTACAATAATTCAGCATCAAGTTCAGGATCCTATACGGTTCCAGGGTGGCTGGATCTTTCTGCAGTATTAAGGGATGTTCATGCCTTATTTGTTTACACCTCATTGTAAGCATGTCAAGCTGAAGATTTCAGAATCATTTCAAAAAGTCCTGTAACATGTCTTATACTTTCTTCTTTTTTCACAGAATGTAATTGGTGAAGAGTTGGCAGCTTTCTATCAACTTTCCCTTTTTTGTTGCCATTGCACTTTGAAAAGAAACTTTTGTGATTTTTCTTCCCTTTTTTTTTTAAAAGGTTAACAGAAAGAGAAAGCCTTCCCAGCCTGAAGCTGCTCAAGAAATGATAGGTTGGCAGGATGTCTTTGTTTGGTCTCATGGTTTCTTCATTTTTAGTTTACAGTTTTTCTTCTAGCATCCCAGCATTGAGCAGAGCAGGAAATGTATTGGGGCAGTTGTGGTGACATGAGAATAATGAGAAAGTCTGTTTTACATGAGTTTCCAGAGCACGGTGATTTAATGAATACGTATACTGTCATAGTCATTAATGTATGAGAGTGTGGCCAATGTCAGGAGGCAAATGACTGAATCCTAAGAGAGTTTTACTGAAGTTCTTGACAGTGAGCCTGGAAAAGAAGAGCTTGCTAATCCTCTGTTTATTCACTTTACTTTTTTACCTAAATACAACTTTCTAGGGTCAGACCACATGAGATTCGAAGGAGAATGCTATTGCAGCCTGGATTTGAGACCCTGAGGGACTGTGGGAGTTTCAAGAACATGTGGAGCTACAAGTGAGGCCTTTGAACTGTGTGAGTCTCCCAAACCCAATCCTGTCACATTCACAATTTTGAATATGCTGTGCAGGTTTGACCACTTAGCACTAGGGCATAAGCAATGAAACGATCACTCATACATTACTTCATATTATTGCTTCTAAGACTTGCTGCTGCTCTTGTTATTTTCCATTTATTTTAAGTTGCAAGATGGTTTCTCAGGGTGTCCAATAACCCACACACTGCAAAGAGTGTGTGTCTTGGTTCCCAGGCTGGTTTCTTGTCTGCCGCTCCTTGCTAACGTTGTCGTGGACACGCAGCATCCTTTCTGGAGCTGTGACAGAGCTTAGAGACAATACTTGCTTGTAAATGATGTGCAACATTGCTTTGTGGTACAGATGAAGTATGTAAGCAATTTACTGTATTTATGAACTCCGTAGCTCAAGATGAAACATATCATATTCTTGCAGCAGTGTTTTTCAGTGGTTGAGGATAATCTGTTTTGAATTATTTTGAAATCTCTCATGTAGCACTCAAAACACTGGATTGTATTCAGAACCTGTTGTACTTCTCTGCTTGCAGAGCCTCCTATATTCCTTTCCAAAAACTTATGAACTTACCAATAATTGGAACACTGCTCTTGTATTTGCCTCGCTGAACATATTTTCTATAGAAGTCTAGGAACACGTCAGCTAGAGAGAAAATAGTATTTCTTGTCTGTACCACAACCTTTAACCAAGTTTGTAACAAGTTAGCGATGTGATTGGTTCTGACCAGGGTGATTAATATTTAGCTGACTAAAAGACAGCTAACAGTGTTTTGCTCCTGCCAGAGGCTTAGGCACATGATTATCTTCTTGTAACTGGCTTGGCAGAAGGGCAGAAGTCTCTCTTTTTTTTTTTTAAGCCCCTTAACCATGTCTAATAACCAGTACAACTGGTCTGTCTTCTTCCTTTCTTGGAGCGTGCTTGGATACTCCTAACTACAGTGTTCCATAAGCAGCTAGTGCCAATACATGCACGCCTCTAGTGTTCTGCATTTCCATAAACTTTGGGGGATATCTGTGCTGAGTTGACTAGGATGTGCTGACACTATCTGTGTGAGAAATATGGAAGTAAAAACAGGATTAACAGAGTCATGTTTCGGAAAAAAAAATGTTCTGGTGATATAACTGAAATTTAGTTCACTGCAAGATGAGTTGCTTAAGAATATTTTATAAAAACATAGTTGTACTGTGGTATCTGTAGGTAAAGCTTGGCAGATGCTTGATGTGACAGCTCAAAGTTTGTCTCAAAATTCAACCATCTCTTATTGTATCCCCTTTAAAATGGAAAGCAAGAGTGTGAAAAGTTTGCATGGGACGTTCATAAGAAATGCTTGGATTTTCCTAACCAATTTTAACGCAGTCACAACCTGGGATGCATTCGTTGCTCCACTCTAGGACATTGTGCTTGCTGCAGACTCGAATTTGGTGACGTAGGTAGCCCATGGAGCATGGAGATTGTGGGAATAGCCTGGCTGTGACTCAGGGGTCTGCGAGGCCCTTGCCAGGGTCCCCCATGCAAGATTTCAGAGCCACTAGGGCTGATCAGAATGGAGAGAGGTTCCCACCATCCCCTCCAAAACCTTTTCACATGTTGCTTGGGCAATTCTTCCTTCATCTTTATCTTCTCATACAATAGTGGAAAACATAAAACCTTACGCTTCCGCCAACAGCAGTTGAAATCATCCCAGAGGTATTATCTTAGAAACTAGAAAATGATTCAATGAAACAAGGAATGAATCATATAAATACTCAAAAGTGTTGTACCTCAGCAATGTCCCTCCCTTCTTAGTACAAAGCAAAGAACAAAAGCAGGCTGCTGCCTGGCATGGGCCCCTCCTAGATGACTTACTGGGGCTGTGAAATCATCAGCAGCCTCAGAAAGAAGTGCTTAGGCAGTGTTTATGACTTGAATTTCTTCTCTTCAGTTGTCTATGAGCATGGAACCTGTAGCACAATTCTTCTTTTGAATGCTTGCATATGTTCCAAGGGATGAAGGAGGACATTCATGGAAGCAACTGTTTATGTTTACAGATTTCTGGATGGCTTTTATTTTTCAGAAACTAAAAATGAGTTTTTAGAGATAAAATATGTGCATAGAAGAAATATAAACATTATCAGGTCATGAACATATGAAACAACATTTTAATTGCTGATGATGTTCTTAAGTACTCCCTTAAAAAAAACATGCAATGTGGAGTTGCATTTCCTCTTCAAATAGAAAGTTATAATGGAAGGTAAAAACATGTTCCAAGATTTCTGTGGCACATAGGGAAACTTCAGTGAGAAATAAATACTGATTTCAGATTCCCCAAATTTTAAGTTGAACGTGAGAGATACAAGATAATCAGGGAAAACCTTTATGGAAGGTATTTGATGCAAATTATTGCTGGGAAGAGTACTGTAGAACAGATGAAAAGAATTAAGGAGCATAAGAATAAGTAATTGCAACTGAAGGCTTTGCTCTAAATTGAACAAAAACTGTTCCTTAAGCAAGAATTATGAGCCCATTATGGGTCTCCAGTTCTCCAATCTGTAAGGTTTCACAGTAACTGATAGGACTGGTTCCTGCATACTCTCAGCTCTGTGTCAGTCCTTAGTTTTATTGATTTTGATCAGTAAAAAGAAAATCCACTGCAGTTATTCAAGATACTTTAACATTGCTCTGCCTTTTTTTTTTCTTTCCTTTTTGCACAGTGTGCTCTTTGGTGAGGATCTTGTGACATCAGTGGCAAATGTCAGTGAGGAATTGCCTCAGGCCAGTGTGACTTTCAAAGGATAAGGCAATTTGTTACCTTGCCAATGAACAGTTCATTACATTTCTAATTATTGTTATTAGTCTGGCAGGTGGTGCCATGCATGATATTTTTACAACTGCCCAAGATGCAGATAGTTCTTTCATGACAAAAACTAATCTGAGTAAGATTTAAAGAAAACCAGACATTCTTCTGTAGTACGTTTGATGTTTCCTTACTTAAAATTGAGCATAAGGCACCTGGTCATTCATGAATCTGAAATGGATTGGCTCTTAAAAGATTTTTACTCTGATAACAATTGTGATTAGAGTGTGTTAACAGCCTGCACTAGATATGAAGGTATCTGTCTCTCCCTCTCAAGATTTTTCTTCTAGTGTCTTTTACTCTTTGTATAAATTAAAGACTCATCATATTTGTAAACTCTAACTCAGAGTTGATGCCTAGGAATAATAAATATTCCCATCCTGGTAAAGATCTAACGTCCTAAACATAGAAACTATGCATCCTGTAGTTTGTAGGGTTACCTGCACAGTCAGATTCAAGAAAGAAAAACATCAGAAATATGACATAGGTTTCAGTAGGGGCTAATGCAATAACACACTCTCCCTTTTGAGTAGCCCAGTCCAGTTCCACCTGTCACTGCAATGTGACCTGTACAGAGCAGATGATAAGGCACGTCCTGTCTTTGCTGTGTCATATAATGTGTGGCAAAACATATTTCCTTAAACAGTTTCTCATAGCTAACTCCAGTGAATACTGAACAACTTGATGTGACGCTACTAGCAGAAAGAAGGAATTAATTCAGAAGAAATAGAACTAGGAAATAAATTTGCTGTTGCCGTGGCCTGCAGTATTTTAGTTGCATGCAATCAGTATTGTAAAAGCAGCTACTTTGCTCACATAGCTACTGTCTTAACAAACATAAAGAGTATTTTTCTGTATTCTTATGGTACAGAGAAATAATTTGAAAATTATTCTTGTAAACAAAATCTGTTTGTTCAGTTTACGTATGTATCCCTTTCTTCTTCCCTGTTAGCCCAGGAATTTGAGAACCACATTTAGGAGAACCAACCACTTAGAGTGTTTTTTTACTGACAGTAAATTCAATTGGATTTCAAAATTTTACAGTTTAGCTCAAGAAAATAAGGAGACTGGACAGTCATCTTGTCTATCCCTGTGTCTGTCAAACTACCTTGGTGTTTTATGATATGCTGTGACAAGGTAACAGATTTCTTTAATGAAACATTTTGTCTGGCTAAGATGGAACATAAATTGGCAGCAACAGAAAATTAACCGGTGCCTCCTATAAGGAAAAAAATAGATACTATTTTTAGAATAAAATTTAATGTTTTTGTCTTTCTGTGACTTGAAGGAGCTGCAGCTGTGCTAGAATGGTTCCAGGATTTGGCTGACTTATGCATGCACCTGCCAGGGCTCAGGTAAGAGCTCATCTTGCCGGAGCAGGGAGCATGGGCATGTTTTAGAGTCATTCCCTGCAGGGGCTGTTCAGTAGGTACAGTAGGCCAAAAGTGGCACTGATTCAAAATAGTGGCTAGAAAGATATTACATACTTGCCTGCACCTGGTGCAGAGGAAACTAAAGATGTCAGTCCCCTCCCCTTTCCCCATCAATTGTCTCATATTTCTGAGATACAGGTATGTGGTTACAGTGTAAACAGACCAAAGGTTTTTCTTCTAGGCTAGTAAGCTATGTGTTTTTCTTATAGTATCTCTGCCAAAACACAGAAACATACTGTGAACTCCTGCACTTCCACACACCCCATGTACACTGAGGAGAAAGACTTTTATTTCTAGAGCTGGGATGGGACCCAGAATTTGCCCTTCTCATTCTTTTCTGAGTGTATTTCAGAACTGATCTTTGTCCTGTTGATACGCCATGCTTTCTATTGACTGTCATTGCATCTCAAATTAAGACATAATGTATGTGCACAAGAGAGAGGCTTTTGTATATTTTTCTGGGACATTCACAGCTTGATCTTTCCTGTGTGACAGTCCAGCAGGCCTGTCGTTCTAGCCTGTGGTGGCCACTAGCTTTCACCACTAAATAAAGAAGTGCTCTGTCCTCACCCCTAAGCTTGCAAGTTACCCTGAACAGTCCGATCTTTAACAGTCATCTGAATAAATTCGAGTGATGTTACTGCATTCTGTGTGGCCTGGATGATAAAGATGTAACACTAAAGGAATTAGAAAGGCCATTTCAACTTGAATAAGTCATGTATTTTGAGGCTGTGCTCTTTCTTCAGTATCAGTTGTAGCTCTTGATACCACAACACTGTTTGGTTAGATCTAAGGAGAAAAGAAAAAGCGCAGGTGTGAGGAAGCTCCCATTGTACAACTGTGTTATCTGCAATGCAGACAAGTGATTTATGATTGCATGTTTCATGTAGCAGGAAGGATATTGCTAGAGGTAACAACAGAAAGGAAAATTCAAACTCGCTTCAGGTGACAGGCATCTTACAAATAAAGAAGATCCCTTTGAATTTTCTGGCAAGTCTCATCAGGATAGTCCTACAGCAGAAAGGGAAATGGGACTTTTCCTTTACAGTCACAATAGGTCCCAAATAACCACTGCTTGCTGTGTTAAGATCCTCTTGATAGGCAACCAGGAAAGCTAGTGCCATCAGAGCTAACTGTACTGGGACTATATTTCCCTTCTGCTTTTAAATAATTTGCTGTTTTGACGTTTTGCAATTCCATGTTAACATGAACATTAGTTACGGTGACAATTCTAACCACTTCTCCTTTTTCTTTATTGAAAGAAACAAGAAGCTCTGTAATCAGCAGAATTAATGAAATTTGGTATCCTAAGGCTTTCGGTTTCCTTCCAAGGTATGGAAGAGTCGTATGACAGATTTCTGGAATAACTGTTAGTGGTGACAGCTAATTAGCAGATATTGGGCAAATTTTTAAGTTGCTCTGCTTCTCTTAGACTGGACAGGGATCAAGGGAAAAATGAGGAAATTCCCATAATGCTGCTAAGTAAGCAGGAGGACTTAAATTCTAATCCAAAGCTGGCAGAAAAGTATCAAGTTGAAGCACAATAAAGTATTGATATTTTAGTTAATTATTGCTAGTACTTAAATTACAGCACCATCTAAAAGAAGTGAGTATTGGTGCTTTATCAAGATAGGTACTGTACATAGCCATGAAACATCTGAACCTCAAAGCATTTGCATTTGGTGTGATCCATATTAAACCTAACAACCGAGGTTGAACTTGCAAATTAGCTTTTCTGTGCTTTTTATTTTTGTCTGTGTGATTTTTTTTTTCTGGTACTTTGTGTTTAGCTTATTTTATTAATATACTTCTAATTTTGCAGGCATGTTGTGGGGCACTGCCTCTTAAAAATGTTACTCTTTTCCATTACTTTCTCCTTAGCTATTTAAGGATGGTTTCAGGACAGAATCAGCGTCAAAACTAGAAACTTTGGGCATGCCCTGGAAGACTGTTAGCAGCCACTAGATGGCACGTTACAGAGGGATCTCTCTAAATAGCAACTTGACATTTTCCGTCTGTTAGCATGATTAAAGGAAAAATAATAATAAATGTATTTTTAAAAGGAGAAAACTCACAAGGACAGTAGCGATTAAGTTTTATTGAAGAGTTATTATTCTGGACAATAGATGATTAGTGAACTCAAACCTACTTTGTTTCCAGGCTTGGCACCTTGGTCATTATTAACTCAAATCATAAAATTCAGTGAATCACATTATAAATTGTTTTATTGGTTCCATGCTGGAAAAGATTTGAGGCTTGTGAAATTCCTTGATGATTTGAAGTTATATATTTCCTAAGTCCTTGTATTTCTGTTTTCTATTTTTCGATTGATTATATATTTTACTGCATAAATTTTAAGTTCATTTTATGCCTTTGCAAACACTAAAAGCAGCACGATACCTTCTGAGAGCAGAGAGTTTTGTCCTTGGGACACAGATGGTTGGAGTTTTGCACAAAGATGCCACCTTCTCCCAAGACACGTGGATATCTGCAGGAGGAGCCCTTGTTTCTAGGGTCAAAATGAAACTGCTCTTGCAGCTTCTGGAGAAAGTTGTAGAGCTGCATACATACTTATGACTATGTGATAAAACCTTCCTTTGGTTTCCTTTGTCTTTACTGTCCACGGGGTCATGGACAGCAGTTTTCACTTTTTTTTTCCTTCTATGTTGTTTTTATAATATTTTTATTTTTACTTTGTTTAAAAAAAAACTCTTAACAACTTCTGAGTTTATTTAAATGAGTGGAAGGAAATGTCTGATTTCTTCAAGCCAGCTTCAGTATTAAAAAAAAGAATTTGACTTTCTCCTATCTTGTCTTTAAAAATCATCATCTCTTCTTTTAGGTCTGCTTGCGATTTCAGTGCTTGATGGAGTGGCTCTTGCATCACTTGCATGATGCTCAAATTCCTGTAGAGATGTTTATGAAGAAGTACCTTTCTCAGCTGTAAGCTATTTTTATTCTTGTGTTTGCTTAATGTTCACCTGATTTTCTGCCATGGTTGTGTGTACTGGAGAGGTGTATGTATCAGGGTGAGTCCTTCGTCATCTCTAATGTGTACATGTGTGCGCCTGTAGTGCTCTGTGTGTGTTTCTGGGCAGGACATGACAGCAGCATAACTGCAGGGAAAATGGAGGAGGTGACTGCAAGACACCCACTTACTCACTGGCATCTGCTGTGGGAAACCTGCATTTTGTGGTTTTGCAGCGCGCTCACTTCTTAGGCAAGGCAGGCAAGAAAGCAGACATCCCCTTCTTGTTAACAAATTTATCACTTACGACTCCTAATGTAAAACAAACCTAGTGTCAGCTCCAAAATGAAGAGCTGCATTGGGAATCACACCTAGCTACAGCAGGTGCTGAGCTGGCAGTTTCGCAGAAGATTGTGAAATTTGATCACACAATGGGAAATAGAGCCACTCCTTGAGGGCAATATCTGGAAACATAATGGGGAACCACCCTTCAAAGGTGATCTGTGTAATAATGGGGCTTAGAAACACTTTCTACCTGCTTTGCTTAGAAAATTATAAACATTTTTAATAGTGTCGCGGGGTTGTTTTTTGCACAAGCACACTATATTTAGCTATACTTCAACTACTCCTGCCCTCAGACTCTCCCAAGGCAATAAACTGCCCTGTGTCTACTTTTCAATACCATCATTTCAGGTGGAATCTATTAATGAGTTTTCCGTTCTCTTTATGTCCTGGTATCATCGTTACCTTCTCTTCTCTCTCTGTAGATTATTGCCCTGCCTTTCACCTGTCTCCTCCTGGAAGCTCGGGATTTGAATACCCTTCAAGTAGCTTTTGCTGGAGCCATTTTATGGTAAGTCTCTAACCTTTATATACTCATCTATGCTAATGAACATGGAACACCCAGCATTACTGCATTGGCCCCGTGACACTCCGTGCTACTTGATGTCTTTCTTCTTGAGATTGCCATAAAGATTGCACCTGTGCTCCTGCGTGTACTTATGCACACCACAGCCTCTGAATAATGTAGAGTAATAGAAAAGACTTCAAAGAATCATAACACAGTTTTGAAGGGCAGGAAGGAGAGGATGACGGGAAATGTTATAAGAATTCAGCATTTCCTGCTTAGCTAAGCAGTAATTTAGGAGGACATATAAACTAAGCGCAAGTATTTCAAAGAAAACAAAAAGCAAACAAAAGCTGTGCTCACTGCCTCGGTGCCAGAAACAAAGAGCAGGGAAGGGAGAGGTTTGCAGCAGATCTTCTGCTTGGGTTTGTCAGATGAGCAAGGTAATGAAAATATTTAGACAGACTTGGGTATTATTTGATAGAGGTAAATACAAAGGGAAAGGTGAGTGGGTTAGCAGCAATCTAAGTATGTCCTTACATGAATGAGATCAATTGTTGAGGAATTCTGACTTTTTTTTATTTTTTTTAGATCAAAGCACTTTGTGCTATGTTACCATTAATTAGGAGGGGAAAAAAAAAGGAGAAGGATTTTGAAGAGGTTGCATGCTATTTAGAGTGAATTTGACTCATAACATCATTTGCATTAAAGCAGTGGTGGTGAAGTATGATTTTAGTAATGTACTAGACTGTGAAAAAACTTAGGTAGGCAGCAACAAAACAAGTGATTTAACCTGAAGTGCAATGACATGCACTAACTGTTCTGTTAGAGCCAGCCTTGTCTATTGAAATTAGGTGCTTGATTTTCCAAGTGCTTTGGAAATTCAGATGCTGATGGACAACGAAAAATTCCACCATCTTTGTTAGCTTGGTCATTAGGAATCTCTATGCTATTGAAACTCAGATCCTATAGAATAAGAATTAAAAACTTTAACTGTCTGATGGATTTTTGAAAAGATAATGTTGGTATTGAGAATCCAAGTAATTGAGAGTACAAGGAAATTATACTCTCATTAATAAAGCAATTATTATTTTAATGTTACCAGAAATAATATCTTCGCTAGCTTCCTGATTACTGCAAGTTGTTTAAAGAAGGCATGGACAAGCAGTTGAAACATGGAAGGCAGAAGTGCAAGTAGTGATATTTTTGTAGAAGAAAAATCCCCTTAACACAAGAGTTATATAAAAATCTTTAATTCAATTATACATACTTCAGGACACAAGGATTCCCCTATTTTCAAGACAGTATTACTATTTCTATTGCAACCTTCCAGGCTGTAATCTTACATAAATAACAATAGGACATACATTCTAGAAAGAATATCTCTTACATTCAAAACAGTGTGAACTGTAAATAAATATGTTACAAAGTAATAGAATGATCTGACACTTTGATTTGTCTGTAATTGTGCAATACATGCCCTAGTATGAATGCCCATAGAGTATATAACAATCTTATATACATTTTGAACATATACACAAAAGCCTGTGTATTCACAGGGAGGTAAATATTAGTATAAGTTTTGATGATACAGTCATGAACGCAGTCTCAGAGTATCTTTTCTCCCTTTTACTTATGCACATCTTTCTCTCTCACTGTAGATTTTGGGCTCCAGAAACAGAGCTTGAAAGACGGTTAGTGTACGTAGCACTTGGGGAAAATTTGCCACTACTACATGAAAAACAAAATCTAAAGATATCTGTAACAGCTGAAAAGCAAAAGGCTACCTCAACTATCTGCTGGAGTAACAAAATTGCTCGCTAAAACAGAACCATTAGGCCGTTTTATTGCTGTTATCAGTGAGTGATTTTGCTTATAAGTGGCATGTCCTTTCCCGCAGAATGGGCCATCTCAACCAGCTCTTGTGCAGATGATATCTTGCTCACATTGCAGTTCTGTCAGAGTTGTTGGTTTCTTTGTCATTTCATGTTACTAGCACGAAGTTGTTCCATTTGCCCAAGATGGAAAGGTTTGCAGTTGGAACAAGGATGTAGCCCAGGTGTTGATGCTTAGAGTTATTACCAGAACTCCTAGGATGTTCAGTACAAATCCAGCTTTAGCCTAAATTATGAATAGAAAGGGTTATTAGTTGAACAGATTATTTTTTCCTTCCCTGCTCATTGGAGCTGTTTGTATGGATAGTTTTCTGTCTTGCCTCTTTGGCCTTTATTCACAACTCCTGCAGAAAATCTGCTATACTGAGTCCTCAGTAGCATATTCAATAAGGCTCTGAGTACATGCCAAAGTCAGAGTGACCTAAGAAGAAGCAATATGGGAAGATGAAAAACTACCAATGAGGACTCTGAAAAGAAACTTGCTTTTGCTCACCATATCTATAACCTTGAGTTGTCCGTACGAGAAGACAATAGCATTAGGAGGAGTAGCCACCGGGAGCATGAATGCCAGTGATGCAGAAAGTGTGCAGGGCAGCATGACATAGAGTGGATTGAGGCAGATTGCTTGAGCCTGTGCAGGAAGGAGAGCAAAGATGGTGTTAGCTGATACAAAAAAAAATATACAGAAATCTCCTGAGGGAAGACTGCATTTGTCCATGTCAGAAACCCCATTCTTTCACCAACGCTGTAGCCACTCGTATTTTGGTTCTGCGTTAAAAACTTCTGTTCAAACTCTTTATTCAGCAAAACTAAGAATCGGTTTTGTGGTTGGTGCTTTTTGTTCCTGACTGTATAACCTGACCACTGCTGCAGTACAGATTAATCTTCATGGCTGTATTTAACTCCAAAACCAGGAAAGCAAATGTAAAATGACTTCAAATTAGTTAAGAACAAAATTAAATTATCAGTGGGAATAGGGTAGCCCAAAATCTGAAGATGAGTGGTAAGTTTACTAGGCAGCTGGAGTCAGTGGCCTATGCAAAAGGTTTTGGTATAGCTTATTCAGATATCTGGGACCAGGATTTTAAACTGCAGAAATATGTCCACCCCAGCAACAGCCATCTTCTGTGGAAATGCAAAAGTCTGAATTAGGTCATAGAGACTGACTAATGGTATCTCCTTTACAGAGACTTCTGGAAGGTTGGTGGTTGGAGTGAAATACAGTAATGGAATGTTGCAGGGAAGCAAATGCTGCTGCTGCCTCTGTCCAGAATAAATAGGGGAAAAAACAAGTACTGCTGGCAGTGACCTCATGAGGTTGTTTAGGCCAGAAGGCAAAATCTAATAGTCCAGTGAATTTAATCCCTTTACTTTTCACCTGCAATGATTTTAGAAAGGTTGAACTAAACATATAGTGTATGCAAATATATATGCATATACATATATATGTATATTTTAAATCTTGTCTCATAATCAAACATATGAACCAATGCTTGGCATTGTCAACTAGTTAGTTTGTATAACTGAACAGATAAATATTTGGAGCAGACTTGAAAGCTGTTCTTATGAAATATTTTGAAACATTGGAACTTACCATTGAAGCCAGAATAGGGAGGAAGAGGGTAGTGGTGGCTACGTTGCTAGTGCACTCCGTGAAAGTAGCAACGAGGAGGCATAAGACGAAAGCAATGGCTGGAGGAGGGATGTTCTCCAGAGGAGTCAGCTTGTCGCCTATCCATGCAGACAGACCAGATTCCTGTTAGGGAAGTAAAGGAAGAGGTCTGTCAAGATAGCAGGCTGCAGAACAAATTCCCACATCACTGTCCAGTTGAATTCCCCACCCTCTGTTCTTCTAAAAATTCTTATACAAACCACTTTTGACAGAAAAATATAAAGGCTTGTGTAGGACACAATAATTCAGTCGATATACTTTCCTATTCAGTGTACTTTCCTAAAAATCTCCACTAAGATCTTGGGACTCACTTTCTTAAATACCTACATACACCCTAGGATATGTCCTAGCTATTGATGTGTTTCATCACAGCTGAGTCCGAGATCTTCACAGATCATCTGAAACGATTCTTTCATCTTTTTCAGACACTGGAAAACACCAGCATGTTCCCTATTATTCCTTGAATCAGTCAATCAGTCCATAATTTGGACATCCTTTTTATTCAAGTCTTTCTCTCAAGTGGATGTATCCTTACTGTGCCTATGTTGCTTCTTTATGTACTATGGCTTAGCTTTCTTATGTTTTTTGCAGACATTATTCTTCTCTGTCGCCTTTATGTAATGTCTCAGCTACCATAACTTGTCTTTTCTAACCCTGAAAAGTTCTGTCTTGCAGGAGGGTTGAAACCTGTCTTGAAAGGACTCATCTAAGTCTATGCCCTACTGCAGGATTCTCTCTATCTAAATTATTCCTGACAGATGTTTTTCCAATTTGTAGTTAAAAATCTCAAAAAGATTTCAAAAGCTCCCCAAATGATTTATTCAAGTGCTTAACTATCTTTATAATTGAAATACTTTCCTAATGAATAACCTAAATCTCATTTACTGCAGATTAAGCCCTTTAGCGCTTGTCCTAGCCAAAATAAGAATAAAAAAAGGAATACTGTCTTCCCTTTTCACACAGCTTTTTATGCATTGATGACTTTTTAGAATAAATTAATGTAATTTCTAGCATTTCATTTTTTCCGACAGTTTTTCCAGACCCATGATAATTTTTCCTCTAAAGTTTATTTGTATAATCCACATATCATTGAAGAATGAGTTCCAGAACTTAATATATTAAAGTACCTGAGGACTTGCCAGTCCTGAATGAAAGGATTTAATTTTACATGTCTTATGTATGATGCACCTACTTAGAGGTTCCAGATGCTTGTTTTTTTCAGATCTGTTTTCCATTTTTAGCTGCATCCTTGTTTTCTGTTTTATAGTAACACTTACAGGTCTTTGAATTCTAAGCTAGTATTCCCAGGTGATTGAAACCTTTTCCAGTGTGATTATTGTCTTGTAAATTTAATAAGTGTATTATCTGTTCCATTACTGAAAAAAAGAAATTTATCACTGGATTCCTCGCAGGTGCCTGCAAAAGCACATCAGTATGACAGCCTGACATTCTTGTCCACTCTCTAAGGTTTTCTAGCTAGCAGTGTGTCTCTTGTGTAGTTTACATTATATTTCCTTATGTAGTTAGTGATTGAAATGGTTTGGAAGCCCTTCCTGGGCACGCTAACACCTCGTGCAATTAAGTTCTGCCAAATGGAATGGGTAACGTATTGGGGTATTTTCTGCATTATTCCCTTTTCTAGAAACATAGTTAATTATGCTGCCTTGACTGGTAGTGCATGTTGGTTGTGCAGGCAGCAATGATTTGTTCTTCTAACCACAGCATTCCTCCTGAGGGGGCTGAAGTCTGTCTGGTGCCCGTGCCTGCAGAAACGCTCATTTGTTGCGACCAGCGTGCCCTCTCCTGTTCCAGAAGAGCACGCACAACACGAGCTGGAAATTGTGCAGTCATCAGCTAAGCAGTACTCAGGTAAGCACAGGAATGTTACCTCACTGCCTTTGGCTAAGGCAAAGCCACCGCCCAGCAGGAAAACAATATTCCATGGCATTTTCTGATGAACTGTTTTCCAGTCCAGGAGAGGTGCGGGTACTGGGATCTTTGGCTTGCTGTCTAAAATCCAAAAAGATTTTGTAAATCCTCTTACATTCTTCACAGAAAAGATAGCTTGTGAGTGGGAAGTGGTTTTAGTCTGAACATAGTCAAAACTTTCTGTCAGCAAGATCAACTAGATTACAAAATTATCTCCTAAAGGAAATGATGGGAGCTTCAGCAACAAAGATTTTAAAAGTTGACTTGCAAAAATACTAATGAATAATCTGTTGTTGCTCCAAGAGGCGTAACAAGGTGAACTAAATGTATGAGTGTATTAGAAGTAAGGAAACATATCCTTAAAGCTGTGGGTGTTTCTGTTAAGTCACATATTCTCTCCTCTAGAATCCAGCTTCAGAACTTTTAATGTACTAATCTCTGAGGCACTGCTTAGATTAGGCGCTTAGATGAGGCACTTAGTGCAGTCACAAGAAACAGTTCTGTTATGTGATATACACCTTGCCTAACCTAAAGCATGTAGCCAAAACTATGCAGGAAGTGCAATTTGAAATCTTGTTTAATGTTTGAAATTGTAAAATGTAAAGAAATTTCCTGTGTTCCTGTTCTGACACTTGAGTTTTGAGGCTTTCAGTAAACTTACTTGTTTGCTGTCTGTCTCCACCACTGGTATAGGAGAAGGATTTAGGAATCTCAGAAGGGATGATGAACAACAAAAGTGAAATGAAGACGACAACTGTAGCGTCAGTGACAAAGCTGTAATAGATCAGGCAGAAAATTAGTTTAATAGTGTTTTAGATGCCTAGGGAACTGAAAGAACAGGGTAGCATGATGATAAGTGAAAGTTTTGCATACGAATTTGGTATGATGGTAGAGAAAGGCTTGTTCACAGACTAAGTAGTGGTAATTCCATCTGGGAATACAGGTGAAATATGATTTGGGAAGTGAGAAGTGAGACTACACTTTATATTTCTAGGATTTCCTGGTTTACTTTTGCTCAGAGTTAGAGGCAAAGTGGCAATACCTTGTACCATTTTTGGTGAAGAGAACAGTTGCCCAGCCTGGCATGAAACCAGGATCTCGAGTAAACCACAGCAGTACCAGTATTATGAAGAGGACCAAAATTATGATCTCTGCAAATGTCATTGAGCCCAACTTCTTGTGCTCATCCTTGATAATGCTGTAAGCCTGTTTGTCCTTCGCCTTTGCAGAGGCATTCGTAACACAACCAAAGTTCTTCGGAAAACTAGAAAGAAAATGGACAAGAGATACCAGAAATTTGCTACATATCTTCAAAATCTAAATTCTGTAACTCAGCCATATCGACATATGTGTATCTATATGCATGCATATATCTAAATTATCATAGCATCAACATCCATAGTAACTGTGTTTTGCTACATGCTGTTGAGATGAATGACAAGAAGCTTCCTGACGCCAAAAGCTCATGATATAAAAAGCTGCACTCTAGACATTGATGGGAAACGATGACAAGCTAGTGTGACTGACAAGGCAATGTCATCACCAGTGAGTAAACTTTTGTCAAGCCTTTTTAATTACAAAACAAAGTTTGTTTTTAAGGAAGAGCTTAAAGAATAAGAAAATACTTTTGCGAATGTTTTTTTTTCTGTTAGAAGTGAAGAGGTTGGCAATAACATAAAACTGATAGTCTAAGTATTAAACAGGTAGGTAGTGCATGCTGGTCATATGGACTGACTAGACTTGAGAACTGGCACAATATTAATCGTGCAGGCCTGTAGCAACTGTCATCATAGCGGTATTTACTGGCTATATGTAGAAATCAATTAATGGAATATTGTCATTCCTGGTTTGAAGCACAACATATTTGGGGGCAGGGGATATGACAGAAATGCTGCAGAGTAGGTTATATTTGGTTAAAGTTTCTATTTCCACTGAGTGCTAAAGAGGTAGCCTGGAATACATCTATCTGGGATTTGATCAGGTTCCCAGGAGAAAAACATTGCAGCATTTTAACAGGTACTTAGCATGCAGTTCTGGGACTGTCATAGGTGAGTGCCTTTTTTCTTTCTTTTTTTTTTTTTTCTTTTTTTAAACTTAGTCTGATTTACTACATTAAAATATGTATTGAGTACTTAGCAGAAGGATCAGCTGTATTACAGTTTGGAAAGGGTACTTACTTAAAGCCCAAGAACAGTATTTGCAGCCAAATCCAGGATAAAATAAGTAACAAGATCATGGTGGGAAAAGCAAAGAAGAACCACGAGGCAAAGGTGATCACATTGTTGTTGTTAGGAAAGAGCCTGTAAAATGCAGATGGTTGTCAGAATCCAAAACTTGCAGTGTCTTCTGTATATATGACTACTGATTCAGAAAAGAGGAGGTCCTGCGCAGCACCCTAAGTTACCAAAAGGTTATTTTCCTCCTTTCTGATGGCCACAAGTCAGCTGTGGCACACAGAGGCAGCTAGTGAGTATGTAATCCCAAATTCAACCAGACTTACTCATCAACCTGTCCTTTCAGTACCAGATTTGGTGTTGTCCCAGTCAGAGTTGCAATCCCACCAATACTGGATGAGTAACAAATGGAGAGGGACATTCCCTTGCTAAATTTCTTGTGATTCTCCTCCAGAAGTTTTTCATTTCTCTGTTTCATCTCTTCCTCAACTGTCATAACGTGACTGTCACCTAGGTCCAAAAATACAGGGAGAAAAAAGAGCTATGGAAGTTAGATTGGCTGGGAGAAGATCCTGTGCAGTGCATCAAGACCAGGACACAGTGGTTCTAAATTTACTTAATTTAGGGCTGACATTGTTAATTCTCCTGATACAATCAAATACAATACAGTTTTTTTCAGAAGAAATGTGCGATAATCTACAAATATCCTGCTCACATTCTTCAGTGAATTAGGGGAATATCTGAACTGCACAAGGGAAGGAAGAGAATTCAGGAAAGTGCAACATAGTCGTAGGAGTTGGACTCAAGGTAACTCATTGTGTACCAGCATCTGACTAAGGACACTGGGCTTTACAGGCAGAAACACCTGAGCCGCCTCAAAGATGGGAAAGGCAACCAGTAAAGAGAACCTTTTGCATGGTTGTATATCTTTGGGTTAGAATTGTCATTAAAATCTTTATCCAACCTTACAGCGTAAAACAGGCCAGGAAATTTCCCTCAGGAATTCCTGATTATCTGATAATTTACACAGTAAATTTATTACAGTTTTATCTGATTGATGGAAGAGCATCATAAATGCTCTGTTACATGGAATGCTTAGGTGTCTTCCTCTTTTGTGGTTATAGTTGTTTCTAAATTCTAGTGAAGAAGGCACTAAGACAACCTCCATTATCCCAATAAGAAAATAAAAAGAACATTAATTCACCTTTTTTCTCTGACACGTGGGAGCCATTCGATTTAATTGGTTCTTCCTGCAGTTCAAAGGCTTTATTGATGTTTTCAGACCCTTGCTCAGGTGAACTAGACTCTACTTCTGACTCATACAACTGATCCAACACGGCTTGCGCTATTGGCACCATCATGGCAGTGGTGGCAGTGTTGCTGATCCACATTGAAAGGAAGGCAGTCACAATCATGAAACCCATGAGAAGTCTGAAATGGGGAGGGTTGAAAAGCCAGTTCAGAACTCAGAGGTGAGATGACTTTTCCTATTACAAAGCTTTGGTTACAAATGTTAGGCTTGGAAAATCCTTAACAAGTGTGATCTAGGCCCTAATTTTACCCCAGTCTGAATAACTCAAGCAATGGAAATTTCTTAATGTGCAAAGCACAGTCACATTCAAGCAATACTTTTATCTTTTCCAATTTCAGCCAATTGTGCTTTTACATTCTCATGACTAGGAATGGCTGTTACTCACAGGGCCGGTTTGACTCCAATGATCAGCAAGACGCGCAAAGCAATGCGCTTGTGTAGATTCCAGTGCTCAACAGCAATGGCCACCAGCAGGCCCCCAAAGAAAAGCATATTGGTGTCCTTCAAATATTCCCTGCAGACCTGTAATACAGAACAAGGGGAAGAAAACAATGCTAAGAAGCAGCCGGAGTTTAAAGAGAAAGCATTTTCTGAAGGAGGATCTTGTTGGAAAGGCACAAGTGACTATGAACAATGAATTTGTTTTGATTTCAGATTAGCAGCTCCACCCAGAGTTCATTCTAGACACATGCAAGTTTTCTGTACATGCAGAGTACAGATGATTCCCTGGGTAACAATAGTGCAATTTTCTACTGTTTGCACCACACTCTGGAAGTCACCCTGGACATAATTTCAAAATAAGAGAAGGTGATCAATAAATACATAGGCAAACAAGGAATGGATGTCTTACTGTTGTTGAATCCATGATATTCATTAGTGGGAACAGCACGACAGGAAAAAAAGCTGTGACTGCCAATGGCAAGGCTTCTGTGCACCAAAACAGTGCCATCAATATGATAACATAAGCACATCGGGCTTCCTGATAGAAAGAGGGTAGAGGCAATAAGAATAGACTCACTTGAGCTTTGAGAGGGAAACAGCCCATGACGAAACCCCCCAGCATCTGATGAAGGATTTTGGTAAAAGGCTGTTTGCTACCCCTTTTCTCTCCCTTCTGTCTTGCAATGCAGATCGCGATCAAATGAGAAAATATTCAACAATCTTGTCAGAACCGTGAGGAAAAGTGGAGCTGCACTGCTTTCAAGTGGTTTGTTTTGTGCTAGAGCCTTCAATGAGGAAAGGCAAGAAACTCAGGAACAATGGATGACTTTGAACCCTTCATGATAAGAGATTGGCAGTTCTTGCATAGACTTATTGATTCTGCTGATAGAGGTATTTCCTTTTTAATTTATTTCTGTATATGATGATCAAGTTATGGAAAAAGTCATTGACACAGTCAAGATTTCTCCATTTTTTTTCTTTGCAAGCTTCAGGACATTGCCTAGAAGAACCCCAGCTGTTTTCAACAGCCTAGATTCCTTTTATTGTAAATACTTTTGTCTCATTTTCATCAGATTTTTAGACTTGCTGACAAACTGTCTGGTCACAGGTCAGTTTTAGCTTCCATTCACTTTGAGTTGCTTCTTTTAAGCAAAGCGTGATCACATATTTCATGTACCTTGTTCTTTTAATCAAATATTGATTTACTTCTGCTTTGGAGAGCAGCTCCAAACTTTGTATACAAACATTTAACTCTATACCAGAACTAGAAGGATAATTTCACATGGTTGGGCTGATAAAGAGAGTAATAAAAAGTAATATTGCAGAATGCAGTGTCATTTTCGTTCTGAGACTACACAATAATGGGAGCCAACACTGGACACAGCATGGACATACTGGACAGTACAAATTAAAGTGTACTGGTTCTTCTTGAGAAAACAATGAAACAGAGTTGGAAAATATAATGGCTGCATTACAGAAGATGAAATGAAGATGCCAAAATAACAGTCATCAGGATCTTCTGATGCTTTAGAACTCGGGACTTCTGAGTATGGTACAGAGGTTGCAGAGCTGGTAAAGGCAAAGGATGAGCAGGTGAGCTGAGTAGCTGGAGGAGAGAAAAAGATAAAAGGAGGCAAATTACCAGAGCAGCATCACTGGAGATATAAAGCTAAAAGGGATTTCTGAAGAGAGAAAGAGCTGCCTTTTTAGCCTGTTTTTTAATGGAAACGATAGAAACCTTAATTAAACATCCCATTGAGCACTGAAACTTATTTCCCCTCTTGGTGATCCTTTTCTTCCCATTCTGTGTTAGCAGGAGAAGTCAACGGGTTCTTCCTGAGAGAGCCTGGCAGGGCTTTGGGACATATATTGTAGACCCAGGGGTCATTCTCTTCCAGGCTGCTGCGAGCAGGCTTACCACAAACGCTGGAATAAGACTTTCCAGCAAGTAAGTAGTCCCGTAAGTCGCTTGCTCATTCCTCTGCCTTTAGATGAAATCTCTAGTGTTGGCTGCCCTTGTTTATTCTAGTCTCAAGTGTTATGAGGTTATAGGATAGGTTAATTGCTCAACAGAAGAGACGTGCAAAATTTCTACCTTTGTCTGCTTATAGCCTTTCATGCTGAAGTACAAGCTTTCACTGCCTAGCAATATCACCGAGTACAATTCTAACAGCAGAAACCCTCCTACAGGTTCCGAGGGGAAAAAAATAATACATGTCCAGGACTCTGTAAATCTTTCTGCTGTAGCTGACTGCATAGAAAGCCCAGAGAGTCGTTTTCAAGTAGGAACTGAAACAGGATTGCCAAATTATTCCACAGGAAACTCCAAAGACCTGTTGTGCTAACAATGACTCGAGCAAGTAGGCTTGAACTTAGTGGCCTCAGGGGGGGAAAAAAATCATCTCACTCAGTTTCTGGCTGCTTTAGAGCCCTTCTGATTCAGTAAGTTAAATTCTTTTGCCTATGATAAGTTAACTAGCAAAAAATTACTTTTTTGTTTTTCTTTTCAGTAAGCTTTTAAGTGATAGTTTAAGCTGTTTTGTTTGCATAGTGAAGGAATAGGAGGATATGCCTCATCAGTTACCACATTTCACCTCAAGCCAGTGCTGCTCTGTCTGTCTGGCAGCCCTCTGCTCTCTAAAGACTCTGCTCAAAAGACTCTGGAACTACCCAGATAAAGAGCTGTGGGAAGGAAGGGAATTGAGGACGACTGCACAAAAAGAAAAGGAACGGGAGTTAGTGGAGTCGGGAAAGATCCTTGAAGAATGAGGCAAGAAACTCCGAGTTAGGAGTTGGGGAGATCAGGAGGCAGACAGAGGAGAAAGATAGGATTTGATAGGCAAAGAGCAGTGACAAGAGCAGCACACTGGGATGAACTATTTAGTGATATTGGAACTGGAATAAGGACCTGAAGAGCAGAGACTGGAGCTATCTGTATGGAGAGATTGGGCATGGGACAAAATGAGCCCAGGGGGAAGAAGCAGCAGAACGTGGCACTCTGCCCGTTCTCGGTCTAGTATTTGAATGATTGATGTCTTAGTAGTAGCTACTTCAAGATTTTATAGTTTACTTTCTCTCTGAAGGAGTTATGAGCAAGACATCCTCAAAAACTTGACATTTTACATTTGAAATCATTCTTTTAAAATATTACATAAATATGGTAAAGATTGAAATGCAGCCTCTTCCTTACTTTCCAGGATAACTTGTTCATTCAGCCTAGAAAAATCTCTCTCCTATCTGGCAACAGCAATGACAAAATGTTAGAAGAGGGTGAGGGTCGGATATTTTTAGAAAATCAGAAGAGGGGTTAAAATTTTGCCTAACGCTGTAACTTATAAGCACAGGTATGAGCTTCAGCACACCGAGTATTTTGCTAAATGAGTTAGCTGTAAAGCAAAAGATACAAAACATAGATATCATTGTCTGTGCATCTAAAATACACACTCACAGATATATCTGCTTATCCCTCTAGGTCCTATTGCTTTTATACCTTTGCGGTATCAGTAGTCAAAGAGGGTCTACCTAGAGAAAAGGCTATTCAAGCAGCAAATGATGGAACTGCCTCTGAGAAGGAACCAACGTGTTCTCTTCAGTTCTGCCACAGAAAAGGAGCAATCCTAAGGAGAGATTTGGCTCTCAAATCCAATTTTAAAAGTTCTTACCTGGGTAGGAACAGCCAGAGGCAGAGGAAGAAGCAAGAGAGGTATCAGGACAGTAACCAGGTAGTTCCTGTAGGCTAGAAGCACTTGCCACACGCCAGCCATGGTGCTGGAGCTAGCCCAGTGCTGAAAGGCTCTGAGGTCTGTTCTGAGTCTATATAAATACCCCGAAATATTAAACATTGACCTCTGGAAGTTGGGTGTTGTTTTTGGAACTGTAATCAGAGAAAGAAGGAAGAGAACAAAGAAGGGAGGGGACAGCAAGAGTGGCAGTCCAGGAACTTTCTTAAGACAGTCTTCTGATGCCTGGTAAATCCAGGAGAGAATTAACTCCTTGTTGTCCTTCCAGCTTTATTAGACACAGATAGGCAACTGTAATGATCCTGCAATGTTCTGAATCAAAACCTGTGTTCAAGGTTTTATTGCTAGGAACCTTATCTAACAAATAATAAAGCTCTGGCATTCAATAGTGCTTTCTTTAAATATAGCTATTTTTCCCATAGAAACAGAAACTATTCCCTCTACCATCAGTTCAAGTTTGTTTTAAGAGTGCGTAGAAATTTTAAAAACACATCACATCATGTATATAGCACTTGGATATGAAGATGAGGGGCATTTCCCCCTACTATTTCTTGTAGTATCCACTGAGAAATTCTTTTGGCAGCAAAATCTACTAGGGCCAAAGACCACCCTTATAACACGGCTGTTTTCTTCCCTGTTTTGAAAGTTATAGGGGAAATGTGGGAGGAAATTATTTTTGACTAGCCCTATTAACATGATAGCTGTTTATATTATAAGAAAGATGCTGGATCAAAGAGAGAAACCAATAACTCTACCTTGTATTCAGTTATTATCTGGCTTGACTGGGAAAGACTAGGCTGTAATGCAGCAGTCTGCAATCTTTTATTTTGATTTGTTTCCACCTTTATGGTCTTTCAGGTTTTTAAGCATAGCCTGGGTGGGTTTCAGGGCCTTAAAATAAGAATAAAAGGTGTAGTTGTTGGGAAATTACCAGTAATTGCTGTCCCTGTTCCAGCAGCCGTCCACGAAGCAAGCAGCAAATTACCTGAACCTGCAAATGTGCAGGAGAGGATTTGAAGTTCTGCTTTGCTGAGCTGCAGGACAGCCTTTCACCTGTGGTCTACAAACAAGTGAACCTTGAGCAGGCATCAGTAAGTAACTTGCTACAACTATGACACTGTTTCTGAGAACTTGCTGGTAGCAACCTGTAACAGATTCTTTTTCCAGAATTTTAATTACTCAAAGTTGCTGTTTATGATGTAAAAACAGTCATTTCACTCTTACTACGTTAATTTCATCTCTTAACTAGGATAAGAGGTGCTGAAAATGTGAGTGCTATGGATATGGGGAGGGGAAGTTTGAGAACAGCAGAAATTTCAGTTAAAATTGGCACATTGATTTGGTAAAAGCCCTAAATCAGGGGATAATTTGAGGAGTACAACGGAACTTTAATACCAAATAAACAGTAGCAATTTTTAACCCGTTTCATAGACATGTTGTTTCACCATTGGTTAGGATCAATGGCAGTGTCCCTGACCTGGAACACAGGCCAGTGTGCAAGTGGAACGACATCCACGGGGAGTCTGTCCCCCGCCTTTTAGACTCTGTTTCTCTCCAAGCTGCTGCAGCTGAGCCCTGCAAGTCTGCTCCTGCAAAACAAATGGTTTGCATCGTCACCAGGATTTGCCCGTATCCCATTAACATTCCTTCAGCGGTGTCCATGGACCGATGCCAGCTGACATTAGCTTGGAAGAGCCCCGCTTTCCACGAGCTGGTTAATGAAACACTCCTCGGCATGCGCTTTGCAGCGAGACACCAGCTCGGGGCTTGTCTGCGGAGCTGCCCGCGGAGGCAGCACGAACCTTCCTAACGCGGCCGAGGCCCTTGTGTGTGAGAGCCGGTAAGTGTCTGCGAAAAGGAAATATTTCCTAATTTCTCATAATTTATGAACTTTTCAAGGTGATTGGTAACATTTTCCAGCTTCCAGCACTTTGGGTACTAGATAATAATAATAATAAAATGAAGTCAGGTTTAAAGATTAAATGTTCCTTGGCTGCAGTGAGCGGGGGCTGCCGGAGGCGGAGCGGGTGCAGGCAGGCGCAGTGATCCTGGCCACTGTGGCGCTGGGCCTGCAGGGCCCGCTTGCCACGCAGTACCTCTGGGACCGCCTGGGCGCCGACCTGGGCTACAGCGGCCATAACGGCACCGGCACCAGCGGCTGTGCCAATGGCACCGGCACCAATGGCAGCACTGACGCCCTGCGGCAGGTGGGAAGCAGAGGGTCTCCGGCGGTGCTTCAGGTGGCTCCGTGGAGGGCTGGACCCCCATGCAAGCAGATCACGGTGCCTCATGTGTGTTTTTCTTTTAGGAAGTGGAAGCCCTTGTCTCCCACTGGAACCTCTATATCAACCTGGGAGGCTTCTTTGTGGGTCTCTTCTCCGTGACGCTCTTTGGGCCATGGAGCGACAGTGTGGGTCGTCGGCCGGTGCTTGTCCTGCCCGCAGTTGGCATGGCCATGCAAGCGGCCATCTACCTTCTCGTTATGTACCTGCGCCTGCACGTCGGCTATTTTCTTCTTGGGCGCGTTCTGAGCGGCCTCACGGGAGACTACAACCTGATCCTGGCCAGCTGCTTCGCCTACGCGGCCGACACCAGCGACACGCGTGCGCGCACGTTCCGCGTGGCCGTGCTCGAGGCCTGCCTCGGCGTAGCGGGCATGTTAGCCAGCATCGGGGGCGGCCAGTGGCGCAAAGCACAGGGGTACATCAACCCCTTCTGGCTCGTGTTCGCTGCCAGTCTCGCTGCTGCGCTCTATGCTGTTTTCTGTCTTCAGGAGTCGGTGAAGGAGCGGAAACCAGCCAAGCTGTTCACTCTCAGTCATTACATGGCCGTGTACAGGCTCTACACTACTCCAGAACGCCGGAGCTCCAGGCAGAAGCTCGCGCTCTACTCCACAGCTTTCTTTCTCATTGTCACTGTACACTTCGGAACCAGGGACCTCTATGTTTTGTATGAACTTGGCTCCCCTCTGTGCTGGGCCTCTGATCTCATCGGGTACGGTTCAGCCGCCAGTTACCTGGCTTATCTGAGCAGCCTGGCAGGGCTGCGGGCACTGCAGCTGTGCCTGGAGGACACCTGGGTGGCAGAGATGGGACTGATCTCCAATATTTCTGGATTGATTGTGATTTCTGTTGCTACTACAACCCCACTGATGTTTACAGGTGATGCCAAATTCTTAGATCCTGCTATCTCAGGGTGTTAGCTTAGAGATGCCAGAACATGCAAGAGAGCAGTGTGCTCTGGAGAGGAAATAATGTGGAGGAAGCTTTGTCACTGCTTCAGCCCATGTTCCCGCAAAACTAGGACTTGCCAATAGCCGAGTTGGCCAAGCACTGATGAAACTGCAACCATGTTGATCCAACAGTGTTAGGTTTTCAGAAAGCCACACAGATGAGGTGTATGCAGTCAGAGACTAAAGACCAATAGTGAAAAGGAGGGAGGGTGAACTGGGACTAAACAGTAGCAGAGAGAAGCAGTCTGGGGCTATATCTGTATGGAATTGACTTTGGAGGCTTAGAGTTTTAAGTCAATATAGCTTCAGCTGAGCTTTCTCTAATGTGTCCTGTCTTGTTCACAGGTTATGGGATGTTGTTCCTTTCCATGGCAGCCACCCCAGTCATCAGGGCCAAACTCTCCAAGCTGGTGAATGAGACAGAACAGGGTAAGGAATTAGCCAGGTTCTGAAACACTGTCCTCTTGAAACAGTGCAATGAAACTGCTTTGAGAAGTCGGGACTTCCCTAGCTCCTTCAAACTCCTTTAATGTCCACTCTGAGGTCCTGAGAGACACTTTAATTTGTTAGAATAATTATCAGTTTTCATTGCTGTAGATTCACTGCATTTTCATAATGAGGGCAAGCAAAAAAAAAAAACAAGATGAGAAGTATGACATTCAGGGTCAGGAATGGATCATCCCCTAGCCCATTGATTTCCAAACCTTTCATGAGGAGCAAGACTTAAAATAGATTATGTAACATGGTGAAAATAGTGATTTCCTCTAGCGTGACTCTTCTCTGTAGATCAGTAACAGTGGGTAGAAATTTAGTGTTGTTAGAGAGTTGTATTGTTGATGGTGGTGGAAGATCATGGACAATCCACAGTAATTTGAAGAGGCTGCACGTGCTGTTAGGGTCTGCCTTGAAATACCTCTGCGCGCAGAGAGAGGGAAGAAGGGATTTGAGATGGGAAGGATCCAGAAGCGACTTTGTAGAGCTGTTTCTTGCATTAGAGTGAAGGTGGCATATACTTCATAGCTGGTTTATGATGCTAACCCTGCAAAAGGCAGGCTCCTGCTATACTTAATGTTTAACAAGCGATAAGATGTGCTTGGCAATAAACAGATATAGATAGCCTCTTCTAAGGCATTTACGATCCAACTGATACATAATGTCCCTGCACGGTGCTGGTGGTACGAATTCTGGAGGTCGCAGGGTAGAGGAGCTGAGTGTGACATCTTCGGCGGGCTTGGCCAGGTGTAGCAGGCCTGCTCTCTGCTCACAGCTCTTGCCTCACCACACTTGATGGTGCAGACACCAGTTTTCTGATGACAAGTGCAAGCATTTCAGGAAGATTCGTGAATACTGTTAAAGAAGGTAACATGGTAAACACATTTCAGCTCATGATCTTCAGGTGGGTCTGTCTTATCATTAACTTCTTTTACTTTTTTTGCAGGTGCTCTCTTTGCTTCTGTTGCCTGTGTGGAAGGGCTGTGTTCACTTGTGGCTGCAGGAGTGTTCAACTCTCTCTATCCTGCTAGTCTGCACTTCATGAGAGGATTCCCCTTTCTCTTTGGAGCTCTGATTCTTCTTATTCCAGCAGCTATTATTGGGTAATTTGCTTCCTATTTTTACATTCAGTGGAAAGACCTCTGATCTGTAATATTAAAACCACTATTTATTCTTCATAGGACAGGAGTTCACTATAGATTTTTAAGGTGTGTTTTCAATTGTCCTTGTGGAAGGGAGTTTAGTGCCCTGGTAAGTGGAGGTGCAAGGCCGTTTCTTCTAGCCTCTGAGTTGCAGGGATAAACCTACAGTCCAAGTAATGCAACTGCCTACATTGAGTGTTTCAAAGTCTCGCTCCACCTCTAGCACTGAATCCAGACTCTGGAGTTGGATGTATGTACTGCCTATAAAACTCTGCATGGAAAACAGCATCTCAACCTCCAGCAGCTCCTGACAGGGTCATTTCTGTTACTATGAAACTAAAGCTCACCTTGAGTAGAGAATTTTCAGTGTTCTTTCCTAGGCTTTAACTCTTTTCTTTCTTTCTTAGGTTGATAGAAGTCTGGGGCTCGAAACTTGAATATCGTCACTTCTCACATTCTTCCGTGTCACTTGCAAACAGCTGAAGAGTGACAAAGCAACAACGAATTGGCTGGGTCAGCAGCATCCCTTTCAGGAGTGCTGTGTGTCCTCCCTTTGGAGGACAGATCAGTGTGTGAGGGACACCTTGGTTGTCCTTGTTAGTTTTTAAATGCCAAGTAATTGGAAATCACAGCTCTCTAGCAGGGAGCTGATTTGCAGGTGTGAATGCCTCCTCACTGTGCTGTTGACTTGTCTGTCAGAGAACCCAAGAAACTTGGACTCAAAAGCTAATCAAGAATAAAACCATTTGCAAGGCCAGGTAGTGTTTTCTTTCCTTTTTTTTTTTTTTTTCTTTTTCCTTTGTTTCATTTTTTGAGGTTTTTGTGCCATGGTTTTAGTGATGGGAAGGGGATGGAAATCTCTCTTTAACTGCCAAGCATGTTCCCAAGCTGTTGGTGTGTGTGAGATGTACAGAGTACAACTGAAGCAGACAGGTAGCCCAGGGCTGTCCTGCCAAGGAGAGAGATCTGTGTTCCAGTCATTGCATTGTGACTTAAAAAAAAAAACACGGAAATGTCACAGGCCATGCTGGACTCTTTCAAACATCCTTATGATAAGCAGTAGTTGTTCACAGGAGTGCTATTGTTGCCACTATTTGGTAAAGTAGTTTTAGTTCCACAAGGAAGAGGGGTCCTCTGGCACCTAATACACAAAGTGCAAGTGCCAGTGACGCATCGTGTTGCTCCATGTGCAGCTCAGACTGGGATTTCAAGATCCTTATGAGAAGTAAGAGCTAAGAGGTGAAGATGCTGAACTACAAGCTCATACCCTAGTGAATAGTGGCTAAAACTGACAGGGATAAGGACAAAATTGACAGTATTGGGCCCACCTTAGAGGATTGAGCACTGAAAGGCCTGGGAAACAGCTGCTGTGTTTGCGGCAGAGGTAAACTCAGTCCTTCCTTGTTGGTGGCCTGTGCTGCTGGGTGAGCTGGTGTGGGAACAGAACTGCTATCTTTAGAGGTGCAATTTCACATTGTAGGGGTCATGATTTTGTCTGTGACCTCTCTTGGGCTGACCTTCTCAGGATTGGTTGATGCCAGCAAGCCACTAATGTTCCTAATTGCCCAAACCCTGATGTTCCTAACTGTTCTTTAAAAAGCGTCAAGCATTGCCTCATAACATTTTCTTCCAACTGCAATAAAGCAGCAGTTCTGATGATAAGCGTGTGCACAGCATCCAGAGGTGTAGGCAATAATGTTCTCACTGTGAAATTGCTTAGCAGACATGTTACTTGTAGCATTCATAACATCTCAATTTTCTTTTATGACTCATAAAAAAGATAGCTTTAGTGGTGCAGCTGCTTGTGATTTGTCCTTGTCTTGTTCAGTGCTTATCTCTCCGTTATTTTCATTCTTCACTCTTCAGTTAAGAGTTTGCAGTAAAGAAGCAACAGCAGGGAGTTATCTGCTGTGGGGGGAATTAGTATGCCAGGGCCCCAAGTCAGGAGGAATGCAGTTTCGGGACTTGTAAGCTGCTATAACCTGCTTTTCCTGAACCAGAGTAAAGCTTGCAGCAGTGTCTTGCCTGTAACCCATCCTTAAATACACAGTAAATGTGAAATGCTGATGTATAACTTTGTTCCTTCCTCATTAGGAGTTTGTTGATAAGTACAGGAGAATTTGGGAGTGAGGAGACAGAAGATGGAGGAGTAGGGAGGTTTTTACAACTTGGTGTTATTCCACTTGGTCCTTGTAGCTATGCCAGTGAACATAACTCAAGCAGGACTGACTTGTGTGATTCAAAAGCCAAGCCCTGAATTAGCTTCCAGCCCCAGAACAGGGCTTGCTGTGAGTGTTGTGTTAGATGTCTGTGGCCGAACTGGTTGTGAAGTAAAGCTCAGCAGAGCCTGTGAGTTCCAGTGCTACCAGTTGCTAAACATCGTACAGTGGAGTGAAACTGTTGTGTACAGGCTCTACTTCCCTGTTTATTCATCACTGTGCTTGCAGAGGAGAAGTTCAATAGCATCTATTATGCTCTATACAAAAAAAAGGGAGGGGGGAAGAAAAAAAAGAAATATTTTTATGCTCTCCTCCAAGACTATAACCTGTAGCAAATGTGATCCCTGTAGTGTGACTGTGGGCAGCAAGCAGAGTGCAGTGAGCTACACCAGGCCATGCAGAGATGAGCATGAAATGTGGCTCCTCACAGAGAACAGTGTCTGGAGACCCTGAGTTCTGTGGTCAGCATGTCCTGCCCCGTGAGGGTGAGAAAGCACGATGGCGAGAGAGGGAAGCACGTGACACAGGCAGAAAGGAGGTGAGAATTTGGAGTACAAACCACATTTATTAGTAGTGGCTGATAGAACAATTTTAAAGTCTTTCTAGTATGACAAAGGAATAAGAAAGGGTGAGAAGCATTTCTCTCTTCAGGACCTTCTGCCCTGACTGGAAGGGTTTGGGATTGAGATGCTTTGCAAAGAGTAGAGGAGGTTCATTAGGGTGAAGATAGTAGATTGATAAGAAAACAGGAAGAGTTACAGTCTGAACAGCTGGAGCAAGGGGTGGAATCTGATTTCAGGTGAAACCAGCTAAGACGACAACTAAATCTTCTCCATATTGAATATGGGTGAAGAGGTTAAATGCTGGAGAGCTCCTGAGAAACCAGAAGCCCTTTTAACACAAGATTCTTGCTTCTAGTATCTTTCTGGGGGGCTTATATAGTGTTGCAAGCAACAAAATCTTTAGGAATCTTTGTGTAGGACTCCATCAGCGGGCATGGAGGCCTTGACCTTCAACCAGTGACTCAAAACTTCTCCCTGAAGCAACTCACATAAAAGCCCTGTGGTTTTTATCCTTCAGCATATTCACCTTTGGGCTCATCTGCTGGCTTCCTCATCTTTAATCTGAAGATTAGCTAGATTCTGTTTCTGATTACTGCTGGGTGGATATGGACATTAACCTTCTTTCCCCAGAAAGCAGAGATGCCATTAACTATGAACTGGTAAGAACTGTCCATAAAGATGTGATTAAGCACCTGAATTAAACTTTTTTTTTTTTTTGGCTTTACCCAGATATTCATGAATCTAAGCAAATGTTTGTGTTCCTGAAAGTTAAGGCAGGCAGAAAGGCTTCAGGGGGAGCCAGGAGAAGGACAAGGTGACTCGACTGCTGGCCTGGAGCATGACTGAGCCTCCTCATTCCCTCCTGAAAGGTAAGGGTTATCCTGAGCAGGGACAGGCTGAGGAGCTTTCTGCCCTATGCTCTGCAAGGGGGTGCATGAGCCAGCTCCCCAGAGTGTCTAGGCGGGCTGCGGCCACCTGGCCATGGTTTTGCTCCTCGTAGGAGGACTGTGTGTGCAGTGCATCAGGGTGTCCTTTGCGTCAGAAGAGACAAGTCAACTAGGTGGAGCAACAGTTTCGGGTCTTAATTGCAAAATGGTACCTTGTTGAGGGCCTGCTCCCCCTCCAAGCAGGTGTGAGGAGGAGGAGGCCAGAAGGGCAGAGTTCAGAGGAGGCGTGTTGAGGTTCCTCAGCTGCAGTGCTGATAGTGACGCAGCCAGTCCTGCTCTCCTATCTTCAGGCCTAAGCAGCCTCCGCCTGGACTTCAGAAAAGGGGTTAGAAGGGACCCAGAAACAGTCACTACCTGGCACTGCATCCCGCAGAGGGCAGGGACAACCCTGAGCTTGGGGAGTGTAGCCAGGGCTATCAGATAAGTGCCAGTCAGCAAGGAAGTGGGCCGGCTCCTGTTCAAAGAACAAGCCGTAGGAAATCTGTATTGGAGAACCTGCATATAACGTATAGCCAGTGTACAGTAACTCCACGGGTACAGCACAACTACCATCTTCCATACTTGCATGGTAATATGTTTTCAAGAGTCCCAAACCAGCCTCCTGTACCCTGTATATAAATACCTGATAAAGTGGCAAAGCAGAGGTGTCAGGGTAACGGATTGTTTTTAAAGCACTTCTTGCAACAGCCCTTTGGAAACTTCCCTTGATCTAAAACTGAACTGTGGCCAGAGCTAAGAGCACAAAGTGGTTATGCAGCATGAGGAAGGAAAGGCCTCAAGGAAGAAGAGAGCTCGGGTGCTGAAGGGGCAATAATGAGGAAGTGTCTTTCCAAACGAATGAGAAGGACCTGACTCTCCCTGCCGAATGCATTATCTTCCCCAAACATGGGGATTTCCTTACGCCTTAGCTACTGTTTGCCCTTTCCTCTGTGAAGCTACCAACCTTAATGATATTCCCTGGCTTCCCAGCAGAGGCCATAAGACGCTCATGGGCTCTTTCAACCACTGTTCTCTCTCCTGTGTCTTGCTGTGACCCCTCATTACCCCTCCAGCTTACAGTACTTAGAGGATCCCTTCTCTAGGGATGCGATTTTTAGGTGTTGCTGCAGCTATTTGAGTAGGGGTGGGACTGTGCTTGTCTCCTGTGCACTTGCTGCACTGGGGAGGCATAACCTGAATGTCCTGAAGGGAGGATGTGACAGGTAACCAGTCCCTCCTTGAGGGGCTCCGCTCATGTACTGGCTCAGGGAGTACCAGCCTAGTGCTAAAGGTTTCCATTTGGGAAAAAGAAGGACTAAAGCCCTGTGACTGCACCAGTCACAGGCCCAAGCCAAGAGGTGGGTCAGGTCCAGAGGGAGGGAGACTCTTGGGCAGCAGTAAAATGTAGGAAAAGTCACAGGGAGAGATTTGGCCCCACCAGAAAAGGGGTCATGTGGAAGATCTCTGGAGGGAGCGAGGCAGCTGTGTTGTTTCTAGGCCTGCCCCTGGGAGGGCAAGCAGTCCAGGCCATTCTCTGACCCAGCGGACGAGTCCCTGGAGGAACGGCCCTGGAGAAAGCGGATGATTTTGTCAATTGTGGCCTCCTGGTACTCATGGGACCATCTGTATTGGAGGGGGAAACAGCAGTTACATTTTCTGTTGTATGAGACATTGCAACATAGCTCAGATGTTGGGCCATGGGCCAAGGATTCCCTTTTCCCACATCCAGTCCAGCTTTCCAGTAAACGGCCCTTTTCCCTGTGAAAATGGAGGAACGCTAGATGCTCCAGGAAGGCCCCATGGATCCCATCAGAGGGCTACAAACAATTTGGAAAGGCAGCTTGGAGCACTACTTCCCCACAGAGAAGCAGGAGGCGAAAGGTATCCGGTGTGGCTGGAGGGGACAGCAAGCTCCTGCCAGGGGACAGGGGTGGTGAGGATGGGTGTCCTTCCAGAGGAGAGGGGGCAGAAACTCTGTTTATCCCGATGGGTCCCATGTGCAAAAGCAGCAGAAGGGTCACAGTGGGGACCTTTGCTCTCCCCATACTCTAGAATACCTCAAGTGACTCAGCTCCCCTTTGGTTTGCTCTGCCTCCCTCATCCCTTTCCCTCAATCTCCCTGTGCTCTTTGCTACTGCTTAGGCAAGCTGTCCTTTCCAGTGCCAAGGCACCCCGTAGCGCAGGCTGCTCTTACTTACTTGATGCCGTTGAATTTTAGGACAGCTCTCATGTCTTCAGGAAGTGTCAGTGGATCAGGCCACTCGAAATGGTCTGTGACTGGCACGATGTTCTTCCCGGCGTTAAGGGCTGTCACGATCTCCTGTGCGTATGTGCAGCGCTCAGATTATGCATCAGTCCATCACCAGCCCACTCCTCCTCCCAACTCACACCACATTCCCATTTTCTGGCATCTCTTACCTTGTGCACCCAGTCCTTGCATTCAGGGTCTCCCATGCATTTATCCAGTGCGTTTGGCGAGAGGACCAGCACAAAATTCCGGGCGCTCAGAACGCTTTGGATCAGTTTGTCCTCGAACTTCCCTGCCTCCAGCTTCTCCACATCGATGAAGACGCTGAAGCCGTGCAGCTGCAGGTGGACCTTCAGCAGGCTGGCGGTGAGAGGAGACAGCAGCGTGAGGAGCGCTGTGCCTGGCTTTTGTGCGCTCTCCCGCCACCTCAGCCAGAACATTGGGAAACAGAGAAGCAGGAAAAGGCTTCTGCAGAGCACAGCGTGGTCCTGGAGATGTCAGCTGCCAGCCCTGCCTCGCTACTAGAGGTATCTGGGCTTTGGCAGGAAAACAAGGAGTAGGACACTAACTCCCGGCTGTGATCCTCTATAGCCCTATGAATACAGCGTAAGAAAAGGTGTCAGTGTCAAAGAGGGACAGAATGGCAGTTATGGGACTGCAAATTATCCTGTTAGTCACGCAGCCTGTGGCATTTGTTGTCCCTGTTTGCATTTCAGCTGGTGGCCCCCCTCCCCGCCTTCCTGCCAGCTGCAGCGCTCCCTTTCTTGTGTGTGCAGCCAGCTCCATTGAGGCTCTCTGTAAACCCTTCACTAACCTCATGCCTGGGCTTTAACCCAGCGTGATCGTGTTGCCCACCTGGCTAGTTGGGAGCCGGTGCTCCTCCGGTAGCTGATAAATACATCAGTCCCACTGGCTGAAACTTGCAGCGTTATAGGGGAGTGAAGCATTTCTAGACAAAGTGAATGGCAACAGAAAGTTTAAAAGTGCCCACTAACTTGTCCCAACCCACCCCAGGCTCAAGGCTTGCCCCCTTGGCCCCCCACCCGCACCCCTGGCAGCAGAGAGGATGCGGACGCGGGGGGAACCCGGGTCGATGTGGC